>CAJQZP010000738.1:3330000-3377500 GCA_907164705.1 Parnassius apollo | reverse complement strand
GAAATGCTCCCGAAAACGATGACAGACAATAATTCTAAGATTAAAAGAAATTCGACCCCGATGAAAAAAAAATTTACTTTAATTTAGCTTTATTCATGTTCTATCACGCTAGTACAGTTAAATGAAACCATGATTTCATACAAAAATAATGAAAATAGTTAAACATAATACCAGCAGTAGAACTTCAAATCCCTAACATCAGCTGATAGGGGTAAATGTACGCGCGACGCCAAATACGCGCCGCTCATGAGTAATTATACTTAAATGCGGGCAGCCCGTATTCCGCGATGGTATCAATACATATTAATTTACAACATTTGTCCAAATACCCAACTTATTTATTTAACCTACTATTTTGCCACTGTGCTAGTCTCCACTAGCCACTTTAATTTGAATTCACAGGTTATGTAAACCAAATACCTGATTCGATTCCTCACTTATGAAAAATTTACTTAAATTATTTAAGAAAACCGATGAGTACGTACAAAAAATATTTTGAAAACATGTGAAACAAGTTCACATGTCTTCAAAATATTTTTTTATCGAACGCGGATTGCACGGCACTGTAATATTTACTGCTTGCGCTTAGCTCCTGAGCTACCACGGCTCTGTTACCACGGCACGGCACATACATCGGAATAAATAACCTAAGTGTGTCAAATATGAATTTATGTGAGATAAAAGTTTTATGAGCTTTGAACGTTTAATGAGTTCACTTAAGCCATATTTAGAGCCCTTAACACGTATAAACTGGAAAATAAACTAACAAGTGAGTCAAGTCACAGTTGCGCTACACTATACTCCCATTAAGTGAATTGTTGGTCACTCTAATGAAAATATCTTATCGATATAGTCGTATATTAAAGAAATAACTTAAAGTGCAAGCACTGCTATTTAACTGCACAAATAGGTAAGAGTTCGGTACTCACTCAAACGTACTCCTAGGCAGAAACGAGTCCTACAGCGTTTTTTATTTTGTAATTAATAAATTAAATTAAAAGTTAAGTTACAAAACATATACAAATCTCATATCCTCTTTCCTCTCCTCCCAACCCTCTCAGTGCTATGGAGTAACTCTTGTATGCGTTTTGGCGGACCTTAATTCTACGAAATATTTTTATACCTATGACATAAATGTTTCATTGCGATATATTCATACATCACCGAGTATGTGGTAAATCAGTACTTCTTCCATTTGTGCCTGTGGAGATCAAACGCGGGTAACTGGCCTACTAAGAAATTTACAGCGGACACTCAGCTCCTGAATTACCATGGATCAAGAATAAATTACACAATGAATTTCGTTACTAACCGGACTATAATATTTATTTTTACTTCCTACCGGTTAGTTTGAAGTGTGCTTCACTCTATTCGTATCCATATTTATTATTGATTCGTATTCACCACAAGACAGGGTATACATTTTTGTGTCTAGTTTAAACTTATTTATATGTACCTTTTTGTATGACGCGTGAATGTGGTGGAGCCATGCTGCAGTTATATTAGTAGTATAGTTATAGCACGAATGGGTCGGCTCGACCGGGGAAGGACCACGCTCTCACAGAATACCAGCGTGAAATAGTAGCTTAATGCTGCTGTATTTCGTATGGTGAGTGTAGAGAACCGGAGACCCTTTTTACTGGAAACGAGGCATTCCATCTCAGTCCTCACGGGTGACAACGCATCTGCATTTTGATTTTTAATATGAGATGTCTATGGACCGCAGCAACCACTTACCATCAGGTAGACTGTGTGCTCGTTAGTCACCCTATTCTATAAAAAAAATGGCACTCTAAAAATTTTTTATTGACGCGTACGTGAAAGACGAAATGCTTGTACAAGAAACATTGTGAGCGATCTAGCGATGAGGAAATCGCACCTATTGTACCCAAGTTAATGGTTTTCCTATTAATTTATGGCAAACTCTAAACTCATTTGGGTTGAGCGCTGGGTTGACAAGCATCAAAGTCTCTTTATTGGGACTCTAGTGCTTGTGTTAGGATCATTGGGATCTACTCGGACTGGTTTTGCATCCATAAACGTGTCAGACAGGACTATGTGGCTCCCCCCGTGGCTGTTCAACCTATTTATGGACAGTTGTTTGCAAACTTTTAAAGATGAAGAATGTGGGTTAAGAATGGGCGAGTTAACCGTCCTTTTGAATGCCGATAATTAAGTCATATTTGCGTCGTCGGCGGCCGAGTTGCAAATGATGGTTACATTAATGAACAGATCATTAAAATAAATGGGTATGAAAGTGAACGCGAGTAAGGCGAAAGATATGGTTTTTGAAAGAGAAGAAATAAAACGATATGTGAAATAAGAATGGAAGGGGAGTTGATAGATTAAGTAGAGGAATTTGTATATTTTGGATGCGTATTTAGCAAGGATGGGAGATATGATAAGGATATAGAACGACAAGTGAACGCAGGAAATAGCTAACACTCTATTTTCAAAAGCCAGAATGTGAGAAAATAGGCACGTATGGCAATTCACAATGCTGTGTTGGTCCCTACTTTAACATATAGTAGTGCAGAAGAAGCACGGGAATAGAATAAATGCAGCAGAAGTGCGGGGTCGTTAAGGAAAATGTTAGGGCTGAATCTGACATCATCAATCATGACAGGGAGAGAAATTGTGTGATAAGAGTGTGGTTTGCAAAATTATGTTGTGACCAGGATTAAGAAAGGAATGCTTTAGTGGTTTGGTCATATGAAAAGAATGAATGAGGAAAGAGTGACAAAGCAAATTTATGTTGCAGAAGTGAACGGCAGAGTCGGAAAGGGACGTCCTAGGCAAAAGTTTATCGATCAAATTGGCAATATATTGAAAATGGGCCAAATTAGGAGTACCTTTAACCGAAGAGCATGTATGAGTACGTATATGGATGTAGAAGAGGCGAGAGAGGTGAGTCAGAATCGTGCCAAATGGTAGTTTGTAGTCTCTGCCTACCCCTCTGGGTGGCAGGCGTGAGTTTTTATGTATTTATATGTAAATTTAGATCAAAATGTAACATGTTACAGTTAATAAGCAAAGGGCGGTGTCTTTTTCAATACTTTACTAATTGTCTTTTTTGATATTTATTTTCTTTTGCAAAGGCGTCTTTAATTTAAAAACTCTGATTATCATACACTATATAGACGAGTAATTCAATGTGTTGTACATTGATTTACTCGTCTACATCTTTCAGCTCCAGTAGAGCCCAAAATAAAGACAACATGAAGATGATACTCATACACAGGCTACACTAAAATATCGGGAATGGAATAATTCCACTGTTCCTGTCATATTAATATATTTTTAATTGAAAACTCCTTAGTTTTAAAAATCGAATACCATTTATTTATTTAAAAAAAGATTCTCGGTCTTGTTACAAGTTTTGTCAAACTTGTTTAGTCGTTGAGGAAATGGAATTGACTCGAGAAAATTCAAGAGCGATGATTTATTATGACTGTCGAAGTGGTTTAACACAAAAACAGTGTGTTGACCGGATGATTTCTGAATTTAGTGATAAAGCCCCCTCAAAACCACAATTTATTGCTGGTTTGCTGAATTTCAACGTGGACGTGTCAAGCTCAGTGATGATCCCCGTCAAGGTCGTCCAAAAACTGCAGTCACCCAAGAAAACGTTGATGCTGTGTGGTTGCGCGGAAAACCATTCGTATTTTAATTTTATTCGAGGGTATACTTGCAAAGCGTTGTTCTTTCCTTAACCTATCGTCCCTCCCCCGGGAAGTCACACCCCGGTAAGTGTGTTTTTTTTTCCTATAATTCAATGCCTGCTTGAGTATTTGTTTGTTAGCTAACCCGTCCCATTTCATTCCTCCTAATGTGCTCAAGCAGGATTCCTTCATAACCTTGGCAAACAATAGATTTCAGAAGAGCGAGTGCATTGTCAAGGAACCACGTGATTCCGCCATCTTGTTGAGGCAGAAGAAGCTTACCGCATATACAGTCCATCTAGTATAACATCTCGTGTAATAGGGTCAAGGCTCGACCGAGGAATCGAGCTCGGGAACCCTAAGGCCCGCCGCCCAACCACTGTGCGTAAGCTGATTGAGGAAGATCGACATGTGACATACCGCGAAATTCAAGCAACTTTAGACATTGGCATGAGTCCAATACAAATAATCTTGCATGAACAATTAGGTGTAAAAAAGTTGTTTTCCCGATGGATACCGCATTCGCTCTGTGAAGAGCAAAAAGCGGCTCGCGTTACTTGGTGCGTCAGAACTCTCAAAACATTCCACGCAGGATCCTCAAACGCTGTATACAATATTGTATCAGGTGACGAATCCTGGATATACGCGTACGAACCCGAAACAAAAAACCAGTCACGAGTTTGGCTGTTCGAAAATGAGTTAAAGCCAACAAAAATTGTTCGTTCACGGAGTGTTGCAAAAAAAATGGTGGCCACGTTTGTCTCCAAAACCGGCCATGTTACGACTATTCCTCTTCAGGGACAAAGAACGGCTAATGCAGAGTGGTATGCTAGCATTTGTTTGCCACAGGTTCGTTTCTGAACTCCGTAAAGAGAACTGCAACCGCCGCATCATCCTCCATCACGACAATGCGAGTTCTCACACCGCACACAGAACAAAAGAGCAAGAATACATAGAATTATTAGACCATCCGCCATACAGCCCCGATCTAAGGCCTAATGATTTCTATACTTTCCCTAAAATAAAAAATAAATTGAGTGGACAGAGATTTTAATCACCTGAAGAAGCTGTGGACGCATACAAAACGGCCAGTTTAGAGACCCCAACTTCCGAATGGAATGGTTGCTTCAATGATTGGTTCCATCGTATGGAAAAATGTGTCAAATTTCGCGGAGAATACTTCGAAAAGCAATAAATCCATTTTTAAATAGTAATGTTGTGTCACTTCCTTGATTCCCGAAATTTTCAGTGCCGTATTAATATACACGATCCGTCTACATAATATTTTCTTAGGCTTCTTAAGATAGCAAAATGTGGACCATTTCACTATCTTAACGTATATTGATTAGGCGTATCATTTCGAGTACTATTCACTACAAGTATAGTATCAAAAAAGCACTCACACTTTACCACATAGTATCAGGATAATATTTAGAAACGAGGCATTCCATTTTATTTATCAATGATGACAATGCATCTTCAATTCGGTTATTAATCAAGAATAGCCGTAATTAATAAATTGTCTAAATCTAAATAAAAAATAAAATTAATAACGTCTAAATAAAAATTGTAAAAAATAAATATCTACTAAATTTGTTAAATATCCGTAAACTAAATTTGTGTATTTAATGGTAATTACTCATGAAATCTTAATTTCCATAACTTAACACATTCATGATATGGTCATTGGATACTAAATGTGCTGCGTTCACATGATGATGCACTTGACTGAATTAATTCGTGAGCACACGATGTGACCTCGCTGTACACAACATATTCGATTGCAATGAGTGTCAAGTGGGACGTAAGCGGAATAGTGAAGCTTAACAGTATGCGTTCCTTTGTTTATTTTTTTTTAATTACAAATGTACAACGTATTATAATATTTTAGCCGAATTTTAAACTTTCGTTCAAACATATTATAAATATTGATATACCGTTATTGCAGTTTTTTTTTTGATACTAGTAAACAAGGCTTGTACTTTTATTCGAAATCATCTTAAATTGAATGGGGTTTATGAGCAACGACGCTTTTTCCCTCCAATCGACCCCTACGAATGTGGGCATTTTGAATTTAAAAGATAAATAGGACCGAATGTTTTATTTTTTATAACTTCTTTTTCACCATTTTCCTATATTACTTATTCTAAACCTTCTCTGCAAATTTGGCCGGTTATTGCATGTATAGGAGGAGAAGAATTACGAAAACACGCACGCTCCTATACGGCTTGACCTATTTGGATATATTAGAGGGTGGCAATCCTTGGAGACGGCCTAGGATGTTTACAAGTGGGCTTATATGATGGTGATGATAATAATTCGTTTATTACGTCGTGGCAGCATTATACACTTATTGACTGCCTCATTAGTCTTGCGGTTGTAGTAGTGCGACTGCTGATCATGAAGTCCTGGATTCGGATCCCGGGTCGGGCCAAAAAATCAATTATTGAGTTTTTTTGTCAAGAAATTCTCAGTAGCTGCCCGGAGAAGTAGCAGTGTCTCACCCCCGTGCATCGGAAAGCACGTAAAGCCGTTGGTCCTGCGCCTACTCTCTCTCTGGTCGTGTCGATTTACCGTCCCATCGGATTATGAGAGCGGGGGAATAGAGACCCTGTGCTTGCGCATACACTTGGGCACTATAATCCTGTCCTGTGCCGTTGGCTAGCCTCCGTTGAGGCAGACCGCCGTGGCCGAAATTCGGTCTGGAGGAGATTATGCACTTATACAATCCGTTACCCGATTTCATTCCGTGAATATTGTAACACGCCACAGAGGGAAATAAATAAGAAGAATGGCTTATGTAGTGGCAGTGAGAGTAGAATCCATTATCATAATCAGAGTAACAACTCAAAATGATAAAAAAATTAACTAACACTACATGTGGCATGTACGGCATATTCCCCTACGAGGCAGTCTATGAAGAAGGTGTATCACCAAATCGTACAGGTTTTTTTGTTCTCTTGTAATCCTGTCCATCCGTATCACAATGGCTTAGTACGACATACAAATAATTGTTCCGTCTAGATGTTTGTCCTTGTGAAATTTACGTACGTAAGCTGCCTCCACTATACAAGAGAAAATAATAGTGTAGGGATGATGATGATTATGTTTTTATATTAAAAACAAATAAAATATAAATAAATCCAAAGGTTGTCTGAAGGAACATTTATTGGTAATAATGCCCTATGTAACACACGTTACTCTTTTGTTCATATTTATATATTTTAGCGTACAATAAAGTCTGTCTACAATAGTTCTAGCTGATTTCTCTTTCGATGTCACTAGACCAATGAACTTTTATTTGATAGGGCATTGTTGTTGATCTCGAAGACGTGCTCGTTGAAGAATAAAGTATACGATATTAGTTTTGAAAGCGTGGAGAAATATTTTCTATTCTAAACAAAAAATGAAGGAGTAATGGGTTAATAGTACAACATAGTTCGTTTTAATTACCAACTTCACATGCACGCGTTTCCGTGGCCCCTACAAAGCTTATTGTAGAACAAATTAGAAAATGGAGATAGAAAATATTATTGTTACCGTTACAGCTATACAGCATTACAGGCCATCGGCGGATTGGAGGGAAATAGCCAAAGCGTTTTTTTCACAAAACGGAACTATCTTTTGAAGGAGAGGGGGGGGGTAGGAGAACAATTGTCTGTCACTACAAAATTCACACATAGCGATTAATAAAATAAAATAACAATTTCACATACACACATATACATATTACGTCATAACAGTATCGCTCGGTGACTCGGATCAGTCGCTAGAACGACTCGCAAATCGTATGAGACAAGCGGCCTGGGTTGGTAAACAAATCCGAAAAAACACAACCGTTAATATTGTAATTTTTAAGTTTAAAAAAAAGTAAATAGTAATACTAAATGCGATTTAAAATTAACGTTAAATGAAAGGTAAAACAAGAACTGAACAATTAGACATTTTTGTGGGATGTCGGATTCCGGTACGTAACTAGATTTAGTCTAGTAAACAGCGCGGAAACAATTAGTTTTATTGTACGCACTGGATCGCGTGGACAATTTATTTTTATAAGTCTAAGCCAGCGCTTAACTACAATCCCACCTGATCATAAGTGGTGATGTAGCCATTGAGACCAAGCTGTAGATATACAATTATATATAGGATAATTCCGGGAGAGTTGGCCGTGAGGGAGAGATGGCCAATCGAAAAACTTCGCAGTTACTCTCTATATTGCACTACTTTCTCGTTAGTACACTTCGTAAAGTGCGTAAGATCGACATTTCGTTCGAACTCCGGCGTAAAAATAACAAAAATTGAGCAAAATGTACTAATATTGATTTGTATGGAGCTTATAGTATTCAAAGGGTTCACACTACATAGTTTGGCGATAATACATCAAAAATAATAAGTTGTTTTTTTTTAAGTTAAGTGTTCAATTCATGACCAAAACTTTCATATATTATTCTTTTATATATAAAAGTATTTGAAGCAGGAAAACGTAGAAATTCTTAACCTTTCTCCATACAGTCCTAACCCTAAGCCCTAACGATTTCTTCACATTTCCTAAAATTAAGAAAAATCTTCGTGATCAATGGCTCCAATCCGGTAAAGAAGCAGCGATGCTTTCAAAACAGCCATATTGAACACACCCAATTTAGAGTGGAATAAATGTTTGAATAACTGGTTCGAGTGAAGGCTTTTATATCTAGCGTATAGTTAACCTGGTGGTAAGTAAGCTGTGGCCCATGGGTATTTACGATCGAAGGCTAACAAACCACTACAGATAGCAAATGCGTTGCCAACACTGAGGTCTAAGATGTAAAGCCCCGTCCATCCATCTATTCATTACAGTCTATAAAATTCTCTGAACGCTGAACATTATATATATTTGTTAAAGTAATTATTGCAGTAATAAATAAAGTGTAATGTGTGTTAGTGGACTGAGGAGAAGAAGTTGTCCCCTCTTTTCAAATAAAAGGAGTGTTGGTATGACGAGGTGTCACCTGCCCTATCCTCCGCGGATTTTGTGGGGCCGAAACATTGATATGGTGGCGGTGCTAGGACTGCGAGGGCAGAAAAGTGACGGTGTTGTGACACACCGCTCTTCTTACCCCTCCGCAGCCAAATCGTGGTTGATGACGGAGCCATAAAACATATCCGCTACTGGGGTCAGGAAGACAAGTGCTTCCGACTATTTGCTTTTTTTTTGGTTCCATGGTATTCGCGCGTCGAATACGAGAGTACTCGTTGCGCAGGTAATGTTGGAGGGCGCAGATGAAGGTATGTAGGGAATTTTGGTGCGCCTAACCTGAGAAAGGGGTGAAGGAGTAGTTTACTCTCGAGGAGGGACCGTCATGGGGTGGCTGGCGGGGCTGCGGTTGGGTGCGTAAGCATTCCCGAGAACCTGTAAATACGCAGCGAAGATAAAACACCATGGGGTATTAGTCTGTGAGAATCCGACAGAACCCGTTTTTGCGTCGTCTGCGAGGCGGGTATGCGCAGGCATTTCCTCAATTAAAACTATTGCTTAATATATTTCCCCCCAAGGAATGCCACAAAGCAAGATTTTGAGCTACTTGCATTGACTTCACGTCACCAAATAAGAGATTTACCAATACATAATTCATTCAACGAGTAGTCTGTATCAAACTGAATGTTCTATGAAAATCTTTGCAATCTTAATGTTTGAGCCGAAATATTATATACTTGATCGGAAAAGTAATTTTGCGATATCGCTGCGTTTGCCAAAGTGCCGATGATAGTCTTGGGAGTCATAACTGGGCGGCGTTCGATATCCAATAATTCAATATTATAGAAGTTACAATACGACCAATGTCCCTCAATGAGATTCTCTAGATTCTGCCGCAGATGTACTCGTAGTTACTATTTTAATCTGTGGAATTTATAGTTCAATCAGTAAAATTCGTTTCGAAAAACCAATCTGAATACAATAATGTATTAAAGGTTCGGTAGTATAGCGATTTCAATTCTGCGGGCCAGAGGTTCAAAGTTGGCATGAAAAAATTATTTTGTATTGACTCCGAGTTAAATAATAGTTTCCGGTAGAGGTTTACACATGTGCAATATTTTATACGTGAAAAGAGCCAGGATTCGGGAGATATTCAAATAAGGAATATTTTTAAAACAAAACTATAAAAAACATAATATATTCAATTATTTTATTTATAACGTGCATTTATATACTATTATATGAATTACATCGATTGCGACAAACGAGCACACAGTCTATGTTATGGTAAGCGGATCTACATCTACGTCCATCGTCAATCGTAAATCAAAAAATAAATTCGTTGTAACCAGTAAAAATGTTCTCCGATTATTGACACTGATACGAAACACTGTAGATTGATGGCTGTAATTTTAAGCTGATATTTTGTGCAAGTTTGGTCCTTACCTGGTCAAACTGACCAAGTGTAGCCATAATATGCCGCCTCTACTCATTTCTCTTATTCCTTGATTTTCTTATTCCTTGATTTTTTTCTGCTTGTTAATTCTAAGTCGAGATAATCTGTTACTAATAAGGGAAGACACTGGTTTCTGAGATACAGTTTCTAACTAGTTTAAAAGCCAGGGTTCTATTCACTTGTCTAAAGATTTGTGGCATATAAGGAATTTATTTATTTATTTAAGAATAGACTGAATGGCCAAAATGTTCGAGTTCGAATGGCTTGCCCCTGTAATCATACATGGTAGTTCCATTCCACAGCCAAATTATATAAATAGCACAAATTGGTTAGCTCGACGGGAAAGAAGCACGTATGGTGAGTGTAGAAAACCGAAAACCCATTTAAATGGAAACAAAGCATTCCATCTTAGTTCTCAGGGATGACAGCGCATCTGCATTATGATTCTTAATCTCTCGATTATATTGGGTCCTTACATATGAAATTAGCGTTTTGATGTACTAATCACTTGATCTAAAATATCTCCTCTTTGGTTAAGGCCATGTGTTACTGCAAAAGTAGGCATTTAGCAGTGTCCCGGCCGCGCACGAATTATTTCGCGCGGACTCCAAGGCAGTGAACTTGCATGACCCAACCAGCAACACAGTTTAGAAATAAGCAGTAGGATGACTTTTTTATTTGACTTTACAAATGCATTTTTTATGATCAAACTTTTTTTATTATAGCGATAAATTAGAGTTACATAATAAATAGAAAATTAACAACCAGTTCGCTTTTGATAGGTATTTTGATAGGTAGGTGGTACTGTATGAGTAGAGAACTGTTTTTAAGTTTCGTGTGAACACACGCAACGCTAGGGGAGAAAGTCAAACTTACAGTGAAATTCATAGGACGCGTTTGCAAATCAACCAAATATTAATTAACAAAATTAGGGTGTTTTTCGGTAGATTTTATGACAAAACTACAAGTGGAACTCCTAGACTAGTAGAACTAGGTGTGCCGAGTTTGGGTTCGTTGTGTTAGTTACAATGAGACCTTACCACCGGTCTTGATTGAGTGAACTGAAGGTGTAATTCAGTGATTACAACTGGAACTCCTAGACTAATAGAACTAGGTGTGCCGAGTTTGGGTTCGTTTTGTTAGTTATGATGAGACCTTAATACCAGACTTGATGGAGTGACCTGAAGGGGTAATTAAGTAACTACTGCTGGACTTTCTGAAGGATTCGAACTAGGTGTGCCGAATTTGGGCTCCGTTTTGGTAGTTATGACGAGTCCTTACCTCCGGACTTGATGGAGTGACCTGAAGGTGTAAATCGGTGATTGCAACTGGAACTCCTAGACTGGTAGAACTAGGTGTGCCGAGTTTGGGTTCGTTTTGTTAGTAACGATGAGATCTTACCACCGGACTTGATGGAGTGACCTGAAGGTGTAATTCAGTGATTACAACTGGAACTCCTAGATTAGTAGAACTAGGTGTGCCGAGTTTGGGTTCGTTTTGTTAGTTACGATGAGACTTTACCACCAATTTTGATGAAGTGACCTGAAGGTGTAATTCAGTGATTACAACTGGAACTCCTAGACTAGTAGAACTAGGTGTGACGAGTTTGGGTTCGTTTTGTTAGTTACGATAAGACCTTACCACCGGACTTGATGGAGTGACCTGAAGGTGTAGGTCGACTAGTCTAGGAGTTCCAGTTGTAACCACCTGATTTCAGTGTCGGCTTTTTTTTTTGGTGTTTGAGTACAAAATTTAAGTGTAAAATGTTACTAGTTTAGTCATAATATTGAAAAAACAATACAAAAAGGGGTCACTTCGGGATTTTTTTTCTATCGAGTGAAGTTCTTTAGGATTTTGTAACTGAATGCGATTTTGACTAGACTAGATCCTTAACTAATAGTATATATTTTTATCAGAATTTAGAACACTAATTTCTATGCCGCAGATGGTTTAAGAAAACTCAAAAGCGCGGTCTCTGCGAAATACCTAGCCTTAAAATTCCAAATTAAAATTTTTATTTTCATAATTTCTTTTAGCTGGTACATTTGAGTTCTGAAAATATTCATTTGTTTTTTTCTTTGGCGTTGCTTATTACCGCACAATGTAAAATATGAAATATCGGTATATTTAAGAGTACGAGTTCTGGCGTGCCACCAGTGCTGCAGAAATAGCTCGAAGGAGTAATGATGTGTACGATGCTGCTGTCGCAAAAGAAAGCACTTTACGGTTTTTGGTTTCAACATTTTCGTTCTGGAAATTTCGATCTTCAGAACCTACCCCTTGGACGACCGGAGACCAAAGTGGAATATGAAGAATTAAGGACTATTGTGGAAGCGGATTCATCACAAAACACTTCAGAGATAGCTACAGGCTTCGAGGTAAGTGATAAAACTGTATTAATCCACTTGAAGCAAATCGGAAAAGTGAAAAAACTAGAACAATGGGTACCTCATAAATTAAGTGAACTGAACTTGCAAACACGCGTCGACTGCTGTGTTACTTAGGTCAATCGAGACAAAAATGAAAGGATTTTAAATCGAATTATTAGTTGTTATAAAAAGAGGATACTGTACAATAATCGGAAGCGCTTGCCGCAATGGCTGAACCCTGGAGACCTAGCCAAATCCTGGCCTAAACGAAAATTGACTCAGAAAAAGTTACTTGTGAGTGTTTGGTGTACTAGCGCCGGTATCGTTCACTACAGCTTTCTAAAATCTGGCCAAGTGATTACGCCAGATATCTACTATTAGCAACTACAAACCATGAAGGAAGAACTGGCTGCTAAACAACCGAGATTGGTCAATCGCTCTAGGCCACTGCTGTATCATGACAATGCAAGACCACACACTGCACAACAAACAACTACTAAGTTAGATGAGCTACAATTGGAATGTCGTACTTTCCGGACCTTGCTCCAACAGATTACCATTTTGCCGTTATCCACATCCACCGCAATTTCCGGACCTTGCTCCAACAGGTTACCATTTTTCCGGAATTTAGACAATTTCTTACAAGGAAAAAAATTCAACTCCAATGCGGCAGTGCAAACCGCCTTCAAAGATAATACAAAGGCTACAATTTATAAAGATTTTTTGTAATTTGGCCATAATTAAACGATAAATATCAAGTAAGTTGGAAAAATTCCTCCCTCTGAGAGCTATCTTGGCGTGCGCTGCCTAAACCGTTGGAGTTACACGAATATAATATACCGTGGATTGTTTGTCTTAAGTAGTTCGAAATAAAAGCCCGCGATAGCTCTTTTATTCTTAAATATTAAATATCTACCTATTATTCCACATAAAAACCATAATGTCTAGAAAAGTGATAAATACAATTAAATTTGATACTTTTTTTACAATGTACATTTAAGTGTATTTATCAAATTATTATCAAAATTGGTACATTTATTTCTTTCAATATTTAATGCAAATGAACTTTGTCTTTTACACAAAGTAATTTGGACGTATAGTTTAAAAGTTATCAGATAAGATTAACATGAATGGAGCACCTGAGCAAAACGGGGTGGGGGGAGGGTCCAAGTAACAACGCGCGATCGCCAAGTGCGCAACCCGAACGAGGGCAGACGCGAAGGGCAGACGTCGTTGACGGTTGTGTTCAGTTTACGTCCTTTCTTACAGCTATTTCGATTCTCGAAGAGATTTACTATTTAGTACCGTAGGTAGGTATAGTTATTATTTTTAGTTAGTATAATTCAAGTAGAAATTTAAATTATTTTTATTTTAGTTTCAGTTGTATTACAATTGTTTTATATTTGTTTATTTTATTATAGGATGCGTAATACTTACATATCCTTACAGATACAACATAAATATACTACGTAAGTATACTACAGTATAGTACAGTTTAATACAATATAAGTTAATACAGTATAATATTAATAAACTGTATCAACTTAAGTATGTATGTATGGATGGATGGATAGCTGTTTGTTACTATTTCACGTAAAAATACTAAATGGATTTTAATGAAACTACAATAATATAGATTATACAGTACTAGCGTTATAGCCCCTCTACACGATGGGACATCGCGATGGCCCACTATGATGGGCCAACGTGTGGAGGGCGTAGTTTTGTCGGATGGCTTATGGCGCGTGTGATGGTCTTGGGGATGGCGACGGTGTCGGTTTTTCCGTCGCACATCAAAGGTAGTGGGCCAGCGATGGCGGTACGCATCTACACGTGGCCCATTCCACAGATTTGAGCGCTCGACGATTGAGTGTGGACGTTCATGTTTTGTTTATTAATTAACGAATTAAAATTTCGAATATGTGGTCCCATAATGAAGTTATAAAATTTTAATCATAGAGCTACTAAAATCAGAATATATACATAATTTGTTTTTTATTTATTTTGAATAATTAATTAATAATTATTTATTAAATTATTAATTATAATTATTTGAGTTTAAAGAAAACTAAATTGACTTAGGATATATTTAGTTCTTTTGCGATGAATAGATAACATCCACAATCTTCTTCTACGCTATTTTTGAAAACTAACTACTATTGTGCACATTAAGAAAAAAACGGTATGTGTAGTATAGATATATTTCCGCAGCGGCTAATTCATCCACGTCCATCTCATAAAACGTTTCGATCATAACCGAAAGTCGCCATCGTGTTGTTGCGTTTCAACCATCGTGTAGAGGAGCTATTACACATAAGGCACGGCGTCGCCGGCAGTTGTGAGTGAACGGTGCGGGGGCGGGGCGTGCGGTCCGACGCACAGTGGATGAGGTGGGGTCTACTGTTGGTTTAATACTCAAAGGGTCTACTGGACTCAAAAATTATTTATGTGATAATTTTAATGTCATAATTTTAGTTCTTTTCTACGCCAAGCTAATATTAGCTACTCGAAATACTGATCCTGCGCATACGAATTCACGGGCACCAGCTAGTACTAAAATAAAAATTGCTGACATGAGGATTTCTTACATTTACACGAATATTTCACTTAATAATAATTATTGCGGATTTTACCGCGTTTAATTTTTATTTTAGAAAGAACGGAAGAGGGTTACAATATTTATTCGCTACTACAACTCAAAACAGCAAAAGAAACAAAAAAATTTTCTACTTAACATGGGGCTTTCAAGAAAACGTTTAATGTTACTCCATTGTTCCCTAGCACCGGAGACCCTTTTGGACTGCGAACGCGGCATTCCATCTTACTCCTCACTGGTGACAACGCATCTGCATTTTGATTCTTAATCGAGGATATATATATATATATATATATATATATATATATATATATATATTGACATAAAAAAAGCTCTGTCGGTACCTTGGGCAAAAATCATGAGCTGTCAGAAGGCAGACACCTACTTATATTCCAACAAATAGCTTGAAATAAAAACCGGCACCAAATTGATAAAAAAATATAAAAAATTGTGACGTTGCTAAAAATTCTCATTAATAAATGCGGACCTTTAGCAACTTTATAAGTCACAATTATTGTTTGAAGTCTTTTGATTATTTCATCATAGAACTTAATATCAAAAATCTTCGAAAACGTAATTCCATTAATAAGGCTCTAATGTAAACGCTTATGTAAAATTGCTACGAATTTTCCTTTTGCATAAAATATTATTTGTGTTTCATTGTTCCCTTGTTATTGGGAAATATCACCAAAAAATCTAATCCTTTAAAGGAAATAAGGTTAATGTGTACGGTATGTTAAGACTCTTACGTTTTTAAGTATTTTGTCCGTTGGAAAATAGTTTGCTGGCGAAGGTTGATCTTTTCTAAGTTATTAATAACGTTAATTATGAAGGTACTATTGTATTAATTTTTTTATGTACTTTTGTCTTTAAGTATTCGTGTCCCCTAAATCTGTGTAAAATTTTAAAGTGTACCATGTACTCATTTCTGATTCTGTTCCTACGAATTTTGAAACAAGCAGAAGTGCGCCGCGGTATAGAAGTGCGTGTGGATAATTTTTACTCGACTTCGCAACATTTTTAATTTTTCAGACATGTAGTTTCCTCGTGATATTTTCCGTTGAGTATGTGGTAAGAATTAGGTATATCATTGGATTTAATAATATCAATAATAATAATTTCTTATATTTAAGCGAATGCTACACATGGCACAAAGCTAATTTTACGAATTTTATCGCTTTTATTAATTCTCCTTGTTATACAGAGTGCAGTGGGAATTTTGCAGTATGCCAACATTTACAGTATCGTCCCAGTAATTATATCAGTTTCGATAAACCACAAATCCTCACAAAAGGGCACCGTTCCCTGTTATGAATGATTTGCAAGATTATTGAATCAAGCTATTGAAACAAGATTGAATTATTAAAAGTTAAAATTAGCATTCGTTAACAACATCGGCGAGACCTCAGTTAGGTGTTATGTTTCATGCGTTGGGTGAAGAAAACTGGAGAGCCTTTTTACTCCAACTTATTTAGCAATTGAGTTACATTTATATTGGCAACGCATTTTGATTCTTAATCGAGGGTAGAATGTAGGCTACACTTATTTATGGTTGGTTATTGGTATGGTTATAATAGTACTTTATTGTAGCACGAGTTTACATATTGTTTACTTCCCTAGAAACTATTTTAGAAAAGAGAACTGTCATTAAAATACAATTAAATTTTGTCTAAGTGTGTGTTTGACTAATTTTGTGCGACTTGTTCGGCCCATCTTAGTAAGAAAATATTCGCATTAAGCAAATGTAATAAAAACTGAAACTAAGTTAATTACAGCGACTGTTTTCTATCTTTACTAGCATTTCTCATTCATTCATTCGCTACAGTTATCACACCACTAGCACAAAACCCCCAATGAGCAACTTTACTAGAATATTGCTGAATAAATATTTCTTTCATCTCGCACACTGTTTGACCATTATCATCATCTCATCCTATCAGAAGTCCACTTTTACCTAAAAAAGCCTTATTTACGATACTGAGCCATCTGATCCACCAGGTATTATGTAAAAGTATGGTCCTTTGCCAGTCGAGCTGTCCATATTCGTGCAAAAGCTATACTCTTAATACTTTGAAGCATCTCTTAAACGTATAATATGTAATAGTACCTGGGCGAAGAGTTTTCTACGATATTAGAAAAGAAATACTTACTACTTAGCTACTACCAACTTATTTATTAATTTATGCTTTACCTATTGCAATCACTCTAAATGAAAGGGTAACAAATGGCGGACTTAAATTATTCTCTTCCAGTCAACCCCGGGTGTAGTAAAATTATAATTTATGTCCTGCAAACCGATTGCCGGACAGGGCGGCCGGTCTCAAAAGAAACTAGCCGTCTGCGCAGGACAGGATTATAATGTCTGATTGTATGTGCAAGCACAGTTGCAATCCTTATTCCTTCGTTTTCATAGTTCGATGGAATGGCAATCCGATATGACTGGAGAAAAACTAGGCACAAAATATTAAAAAACATTAGTAATAAAATTAAAAATAAACAAGAATTAAAACTACCTTGACCTCACTAAATTAAACTTACTAAAGTAAAAACTAAACTTAACAAACTTACTACTAATTTACAATATAACTTGGATAATTAACATTCTCTTAGTACGTTTATAAAATTTTCGAAAACCCAATATTACACCTACCGATATACATATAATATATAAAAAAATATTTATTTAAAGTATAAGATATTGTTCATTAATTACAATAAAATATGTTAATGGTCTTGTAATTAACATTTTAGAAAAAATAAACAATGAAACTAGATTTACACGTTCGTGAAACTGCATTTTCTTCAGACCTTTATAATATATTTTACAGAATAGGGAAAGAATGCTCAAATTCATTTTACTTTAAATAGCGCAAAATTGCTCGCTTTGAGAGTGCAGCAATTAATTCTAAATTTCGCTCAATTCTCTTCTCAATAATGTAACGGCTTAGAACGGGAATTCACTAAAAATATATATTTTATAGTAATCGCTTTTTGTGGATACTTCGTTTCTTTGTTTAGTGCGTTATAATTGTTATAATGACGTGCTAATCATCATCATCATCATTATTACAGCCCATAACTAGTCTACTGCTGAACATAGGCCTCCCCCACGAAGTGCTAGTGAGCACAGTTCTAAACGACCTACATACATCGATTACCGACATCTTACCAAGTCGTCACCACTTATAGTAGGGCGCCGCCCTGCACTTTGCTTAACAATTACGATTAATACAGTTAATTAAATCTCAAAACATTTTTATCATATTTATTTATTTTAAAAATAATGAATTAATAAATCAATGAAGTGAATATAAAAGAATGATTATGAAAGACACAATAATGAATTTTACTAACTTTAAAACTGTTATTTTATGAAAGGTTTCTATAAAAATCAAGACCTAAAAATATTTCGTTACCAGAAATAAGGTATCTAAATCTATTTTATGTAGCTATTTGAAGATGTCGCTTTGTAGTGACGACGGAAGAAAATGTATTACCCCATGTCATCATATAAGTATTGTAAAAGGCGACAGTGAGAAACGCAAAGGTGGAAAACTGAAATACGAGATGTGTACCTCGAAGTAATATATAAAAGAAAATTACACCTCCCCCCTCTCCCCCAGGAGAATTGAAGCTTCCAGTGGACTTTGATAGGCTGTAATTATGATGATATTTTAAAGTTGGTATTTTGGAATGACCACTGACAGATTATGGTACCAAATTAAAGAATGTGTCTTTGTCTATGTCTGTATTATACATTTCAGTATATCTTTGTTATAGTTTATAATGACAAACCTTTTTTTGTCGGGTTGGCCCTCATAAATTCTTAAGGTACACATGTGTCCCTCTACCGAGCGAGCATCAGCGCGTCGTGTTGGGGACATATGTGTTCCATGGACGACGCTACAGTTTAACTGTTGTCTGGTCAAAATTCATAATATATACGATTCGTACACCACGGCATTTGTACACCACAATCCTCGGCTCTTTGGTTTTGCTATGTTCTGATCTAATTTACAGACAGATCACTCCTAGTATTGTCCTTAATCTCTTTATGAAATTTCATGACAGTCAGTTTAGCCCTCTCAGAAATGAGGGGAGGCCTGAGCCCAGCAGTGGGACGTATACATGCTGTAACTTTACTTTAACTTTACTACAGTTTAGCCATTCCGAAGATTAGCCCGGACAAACAAACAGACTGACAAAAATTGAAAAATGGTTTCCCATGTCTTAATGGCATGCCAATAACCTCAGTTCAATATAGGACAATGGACACTTAAGTCGGGCCCGTAGTTTTGGAGATCTTGTGATGAGTGAGTGAGTCGGTGGTATTTGCTTTGATATATATATAAGAGGAAAAAGAGGATGTCTGTATATATGAAATTCAATATACATATATGTACCGTGTAACTAGAGTTGTAGATCATCGATAGCTGGGGGGTGGAGGACCTCAGAACCCATCGATTTAACCCCACTGTATGTAATGTAATGTTCTGTAGTGAAAAGTTATTTGGACTTAAATAAACATTTTGTGTAAACTTCGCTATTGCAGCCAAACTATTACATCTGCGACAAGACAAACAAGACAAGGGTCTTTTGTATCTATAAACCAAACAGGGGCTGGATTTATAAAAATCCAAATAAAAATATTATAGTATGTTTTTAAAATATAATGTGTGCATTAATATGGTTTTAGTTCTAAAGCAAATATTTCCGAGATTTTTTTCTACAACCTAGCATAAATCTACTGTAATGAATGAAATGAAAAATTATCCTTAAAAATTTCATTCGGCTAGTACTGGGGCATCATTTTTAAAAATGTACTTAAATAGTCCGTGTGCCAAAATTCCTGATTTTGTAAAGCCTTAAACTATTTATAATAAAATGTAAGTACGTTTATTTTGCTAAAAGTATGCTATGCTTATACGTAGAATAAGACACGAAAGGAAAACGAAAGAATATGCATCGTTATAATATTATTTATTATTTTGACACGTTTGACATTTTTGGCAAGTCTAGATATTTTAAAAAATTTCTTTTGAGCCTGCGAAATGATTCTTCTTTTTTCCTAATCTTCATTTGAGCTTGGTTCAATTTCAGCCGTAATTGTTCAATATACGTGTATTCGCTTTTGTACACCAGCTCTTTGTAATATCCCCCGATAAAAAAATCTACGGAGTTGAGGTCTGGCGACCTTGGAAGCTAGGTTATTGGCCCACCAAGGCCAATCTATCTACGAGAAAGTTTATTTTGTAAAAATTGCAAGTATCCATCGCCGTTTAATCTAGGTGGATACTCCCGGTTTTTTGAATACTCCTGTCCATAAATTAATACTAAACTGGTGTTTAAAATTGTGATGGCAAATCACCTGAGGATTTTACTGCTCCAGTAGTGTTAATTGTGCATATTAAACATTCCGATCCGGCTAGATTTTGACTTCTCTCTCCGCATTATCTTGTCAAAAAAGTTTTCACCTCGTCGTCGTGGATAGTCCGCAGGTAGTAAATCTTGCACTTTTTTCCCACATAGTATGGGTGTATTCTATTTGATTGTAGAATTATGTGCACACATATATGTGAAATAGGCCTGTGCGACGGCTAATTGCTCACGTACTTGTTGACGAATCTCTGCACTCCTTCCAAGATTTGTTAGATTTGATCTGGGTCGATTCTCAGAACTCCTTCGGGCCAAAAAGGACCGAGTATGCGACCTTCCACGTTAGCATTTCGCAGGCACCTGCGCTTCTAACTTTTTCGGCAACAAACGTTCGTAAAATAGTTTTAGGCTTTATAAAATCTAGGGGAACTTTGGAATTTGGAATATTTAAGTACTTTTTTCGACATGGTGACCCAGCACAAGCCAAATTAAATTTTCAGGGTTAATTCTTCATGGAAGACAGAAGTTTTAGAGATAAGTTGTAGCGAAAAATAATCTGTGAAATATTTGTTTTAGAGCCATAGAGATTTAATATTTAAACATTAAATTAATATATATTTTTTTATTTGGGTTTTTATAAATCTAAGCCTTTGTTTGGTTTTAAGGTACAAAGAAATGAGAAAAGAAAGTTTGAAATAAAAATCACGGTCGTAGAGTTATTAGTTTAACTACAATAGCAAAGTTTACTAAAATCCAAATAAATTTTGAACCACTGAATATCGCATAACATAGAGGTGGGTTTAATCGATAGGTACTGAGGTCCTTCACCCCTCAGCCACCAATGAATCACCGTTTATAATATTTGAATGAGTTTCTCTCATTCATAGTTAAAAATTATCCATCTAATAATTTATAACCTGAATGAATATAAAAGTAAAACAGTTGAAGTATTTACTTTTATTTTTAATTTCTTTTTGTTGAAGAATTGAGAAATCAGCTCTTGATATAACAGTCTATGTCACGTTTCTAAATTGATTAAAACTACTTTTACGGATTTTATCGCATTTAATTTTACTTTTAGTTATTTTTAATTCCCGACGTTTCGGGTGCTTTCCAGCACCCATGGTCACGGAGGACTGAGGTGACTGACGTTCCGATGTCATTGTTAAACCCGGAGTACCTTTAGCTTTTTTAATTATTGTTTATGGTCCGATCTATGCAAAATGAACTGATTATGTCCTGAGGTCTTGCAGTGGTATGCTTGGGTTTAGTTTTAATTTCATTGATTATGGGGTCCCAAGCAGGTGGTAGTACCCAGCCTCCTTCTCTATTGAAATTAGGATGTTTTTTAATTTCAATAGCCTCAAGTATCATCCTTGGCAGGAATCGGTGTTCTTTTGCATGGATTTGTGGTCTATCAAATCTGATTTTTTTAAGCTATTGCATAGCTTCTATCGCAGGCCTTGAGCGCGGGGACCGCATCCAGAAATTCCGTAACGAAAAAAAACCTCACGCTCCCCACTCCGACGGGCACGGAGGTTGAAAGCCGTGCATCGTCTAACGTTGTTTCAGTTCGGCAGACTTCGGCACTCGGCAGAGTTCGGCACGGTGTTTGTGTGCGTGCGACTAGACGTATGCGTGTACACTAGCTGCTAACTCAATGATAAAAATTCCTGAATAACCTACATGTATTGTAAGATATTAAAAATATTTTAAACAATATTAACTTCTCATTTATTCAATAAGAGAAAAAAAATTGTTTTCTTATCGGTCACCACGCTCAAAAAGTGTAACTTGATTTAATATCAAAGACTTAACTGCATAAATAAAATAAATAAATAATTATAATTGCATAAGTTAATAAAAAATGCTACGTAATAGCTTTACCGCGGCAGTCACCGAGTGCCACACGTATTTTTTTTATAGAAGAGATAAAAAATGATGATTATTTTAACATCTGATGTTAAGTGACTACCGTCGCCCATGATCAATCGCAACACCAGGGGAATTGCAGGTGCGTTGCCGGCCCTTTAGAAAGGAGTACGCTCTTTTTTAGAAGGTTCCCAGGTCGTATCGGTCCGGAAAAATCGCTGATGGTAAACTATTCCACAGAGAGGTTGTACGCGGAAGAAAACTCCTCTTGAAACGTACAGTGGTGGACCGCCAAGCATCCAGATGGTGTGGATGGTATCGGGACGTTTGCCGCGTAGTGCGTTCACGAAATTTGGCGGCTAGGATTAATCCAAACAATTCCTCAGAGCACTTTCCATGGTATATGCGAAAGAAAATGTAAAGAGATGCAAAATCTCTTCGCAGTGCCAATTAATCGAGCCGATCGGAAAGCACTCGGTCGTCGACGATTCGAGCCGCTCTGCGCTGGATGCGGTCAAGTGGAAGGAGCTGGTACTGGGGAGCCCCAGCCCAGAGATGGGAACAGTATTACATGTGCGGCCGAACCTGCGCCTTGTAAGCCTACCCTAAGTTGCAGGCGGTGTGCCGGCATGAAATACTGCCCCGCTCTGCTGAGCACGCCAAGCTTTTTAGAGGCCAATTTGCCCTTCTCTTCCAAGTGACCACGAAACTGCACGTCACTCGATATGTTGACGCCGAGGATTCCGATACTGGCTGAGGCAACAAATGATGTAATGGTTGGGGTATTCTAGGATATGATCACAAGCTGCAGACTTCCCGGAACGTTGATGCTTCATATCAGCTATATGTTCTTTTACGCGGGCTCTAATTGATCTTTTTGTTTGTCCTATATAAGAGTGACCACATTCACAATCAAGCTTGTACACTCCTGCATCTTGCAGAGGAATATGACACTTGCCGTATGGTAGGAACTGATTAATCTTCTTCGGCGATTTGTAGAATGTTCTAATAAAAGCTCGCTTCAAGATGTAGCCAATATTGGCTGTGACACCTCTGACGTATGGTAGTACAGTAAGCACACGCTCGACTGTGGCCGGCTTCACTCGGTCACTGCGACGTAGGCATGGGACCCGAAGCTTGTTGTCGTGCAGAACTTGCTTGACGTGCTGAAGCTCGGCGGCCAGGTGAGATCCCTCGTGCTCTCTGTAACAAAGATTTGCCCACGGTAGCTAACTGTGAAGGATGGTGGTGAGATTCACCGTTTAAATATCGGTTTGTATGGGTCCTTTTCCTATACACAGTGTGACCAATGGTGTTTTAGGATTTCGGATGACTAACACATCTAGGAAAGGTAAGGAAATTCCTCCATAGTAAATTGAATTTTAGAGTTTATGGAATTAAGATGTTCTAAAAATGCAGTTATTTTATCTGATTGTAAAATTGTGAAAGTATCGTCTACGTACCTCTTGTAGATCCTTGGTGTAACAGGTGCAGTAAGGAGGGCTTTCTCCTCAAAGTCTTCCATGAATATATCGGCGACAATGGGAGATACAGGTGAGCCCATTGCAACACCATCTACTTGCTTGTAAAACTCTTCCTTCCACAATAGATAGCCAGATGTAAGGCAATGTCTGAGTAATACTGCATATTTTGCTGGCATATTATTTTCCTCTAGATAAAGAATTAATAATTTTATTATTTTATAGTTTATAATATTTGACATAGAAGAGTTTACTATAATTCTTAGTATGAATTTTGGAGTGAATCTTGGAGTGCCATATTTTACAAAATGCTTCATTAATAGTAACCTATGATATGTATGAGATGTCTATGAGATGACTGTAACATGACACAGTAGTATGATTATCATTATATAGGCAGTGTTAATAATAATAATTTGTTATTTTATTCAAAATAAATAATTCATTTTTCCACATTTACTGCTCATGTGAAAAAAAAAACAAAAACCTATGGCTTTTTGACTCATTGATATTAAGAGGAAATATGTACATTAAAGAAGAATCGTCCCCCAATCTAATATAACTGCCATGGTTTCTGGGTAATGCATACAGAACCCCATTGTTAAGTATATAATAATTTTATTATTTCTTGTTACTGATTTGATCAAGTTTTAGCTTTTGACACTGCTTTATGATCTTGTTGAATAGACTTGAAAGACTTCCTCTGACTGTTCTTTGTTTACTTGGCTCAATTTTAGATTGTATGTTAAATTTCCGTATTTTTATTTAATTTAAAGTCTCTCTATCTTGTTAATACATGAAGCAGGGATTTTATCAACTCTGAGTAAAATTGTACAACATAAGTATTATTTAGTTGTAGTACGTTTATTATTCATTATAACTTTATTGTTTTGCTCAAAGATTTGTATTGTATTTTACCATTTCCAAAATTATAAGCATATACTACTTTCATATCGAATAATATCTATGTAATTTACTCTCAAGGAAGAACTAAGACCCAAATTTTATCTCATTCCATTGGTTTCTCTCCATCCAGTTGAGAAGTGTCAATTTATATTTCAAACGGTTTTATGCGTTTAGTGATTTTTTTGCAATATTATTAACTACCATCTAAGGTCAGAAGTTTCACATTATTATATATAATAAGGTTTAAATCACAACATTATTAACCTCATTTTACTAATAGCAACCAAACTATTAGTAAAATGTCACTATTCATATCATAATTTTTTTATAGTTCTTAAGTATTTTTACATTATTTCCTCTTACTACAACAATTTTATTTTGTTGCTAACATATTTTGGCAATCAGTGTATGTATTTGTCAGCATAACTCTATTGTGCGTTTACCATACCTAGTTTTAGTATACGAAGGTGATAATAATAACATGGTAGGTATGAATGATACAATAAGGTTAATTTTGCTGAATAAATCCATCTTTATTTTATTTTATTTTTTAATCATTACTTCACATATTACTTATTTTTAACTTGTCATAACCTTTTAATATTTTATAATAGAAAATTATTTCACTATAATTATTATAAAATTTCTTTTTAATTGTTTAATTTACTACTGTTTTAATTAGTGAAGTTTGTAAGTTTTATATTTTCCCAGATTGATATTTTATGTACCGATGTAGGCTATTAATGCATTTGCAACTCATCATTCTATTTAAAACCTAATGATGCTAAACATTTCTTTCTTTCTTGTAACTTAGGGTATATTAAATTACATAATACAGCTCGAATGCAATAATGTACTTATGTTTAATTCCAATTAATTAATCATGGTCAAGATTTTTATTTTTATTTAATTGCCTATCAGCAGAAATTTCTCTATATTATTATTTCGTCTTGTTATATTAATTGTTATATAATAATTATTATATTATATTCGTTTTGCTATCTCAATAATAATAATTTATTGTTTACCTTCTTTAGTGAGTTTTTTAATAATATTTTGTAATTTTTTATAATTGACAATAATCTAAGTCATGAAAAATTTTACAGGCTATCTGTTGTCTTTTTATTACCTATTCTTTTAATAATTTAACAAATTTATTGTAATTAAATCTGATGCTTACAATACTATTTTTATTTTGCATATCTGTCAAATCTGGTTGCATTAGCAACGTGTGGAGCCAAATATATCACAAGGGATATAATTTGAATAATAGGTTTGGTTCAATCTTTCAGATTTTTCTAAACAGCCTAAATGCTTTTTTTTTTACTTATTTATATTTTAAGTGTATTTAAACTTGTAACCTTTTGATATTCAATATAGAGGTAAAACAGTTATCATATCACGTTTTTTTTTACTTTCATGTCATATTATCCATCCATCCATTGCAGTCTATAAAAGCCCACAGCTGCCCATAGGCCTACCAACCCCCAAAATGCCTGACAGTGTCATATTATGTAGCTTTTTAATGTGTCTACAAAATAATATGTAATAATATTCTGTCTTTAGATTTAAAAATGCATCTATTAAATCTCATTTGTTTGGGAATTAACAATTTTAAGGACTAGTAAACTGACTCTCCCTTACACAACGGATAATTTTGTCCCAGTAAGTTATTAATTCTAACTTGTTCTGCCAATTTTTCGGATGTTAAAGGTTTACATAAGCTTAATAAAACCATAAGTTAAGTTTATTTATAGCGCTTATTTCTTTCCATAATCAGGATTTTCTGATAACTAAAGAAAGTTTAGTTGTGATCTCAGGGTGTACAACTAAATCTCAGGGTATATAATTTCCGGGTCTGCTGCCCCAATTTTCAAATTATTGGTATATTGGTATATTTTTTTACCTTAATATCCGGTGATCATGTGGGGGTTATCTTATATTGACAATTTTTGGACTTCTTTTGCCAAACTCCCGGTGAGACTTTCTAGTAATTTTACATCTATAATTTGTAACAAGTTTTTCATTATGATATACTCATAATATTGAGCCCTTTTGTAATAAAAATTATACCATTAATTATCTTTATTTTATTGCTTCTGAATCTCAGTACTGCACAATATTTCACTTTTATAGTGACAGCGCTTTAATGTTAATTCAAAACCTGTCTAACCTCAAAGTGATAGCTCTAAAAGGTCTGAATAGTTAACCGTGTCTATCCTCTATGTAATAGCTCTAACGGCTTTAAAGCCTGCAGTGATTTATTCCGAGTCGTAGTCCATCTTAATGTCTTCCTTCAACTGATATTGCTTTCAAATCAAACCTTTCTAACCTCAAAGTGTTAGCTCTAAGATTTGAATAGTTAACCGTGTCTATCCTCTATGTGATAGCTCTAACGGTTTTAAGCCTGCTGTGATGTCCTCTGAGTCCTAGCCCATCTTAATATCTTTCCACTAATGATAGCACCTTATATGTGAATTAAGACCTGTCTACCTTCTAAGTCATAGCGCTAAGGTCTGAATAGTTAACCATGTCTATCCTCATAAATGGTAGCTCTAACGCATAGCATTTTAAATATATATGCTAGATATTCTCTCAACAATTTTAAGTCTACAGTAATTACTTCTGCCTCTCCGCACCGCTTACTGTCTACCAGTAGTATTTTTCGTTCTTATTTTATTATATATACATAAATCCATGTATAATCTAAGTGACGGTTCTAACGGTCTGTATATAGCATCTATATAACTCATGTTAGATATTTTTCCCAGCAGTTTTAAGCCAATAGTGCTTTGCATCCCTGTCTCCTCAGTATTATACTTTTCCTATTTCTTCAATACTGTCCGAAACTACGTGAATGTCAAAAGTGGGAATAATCTTGCCCAATGATTGATAATGGCGACTGCCCAACGTAAGTAAATGAAAGTAAGAAAAACATTAATATATATCACTTAAAATTTCTCAACGTATCTCTGTACAATGTATCTCAACCCTTTTAACATTTATAGGTTAAAAGTACCTATTTACCATTTCATATTATATGACTGACGAGATTGTGTTAATAAACCTTAATAGTGAATTTGTTCGATAATTTATCATTAATAAATGCTTCGATACACAGTGAATCTGATTTTATTATTTAATAAGTGTTTTAATTTTATTTATTTTATATACACGTGCACCTACCTCGAATAATAGGATTATTGTTTACCTTTGATCGGTTTGTTTGCTCCATTTTGAATATCTTCCTTTCCCAAGTATATAATGCAATTAATACTACGCAGATACGTAATAAATTTATTTTTGGTAGGTTTTGGATACAAAACATTTGATTTTACACTAAACATATTTTATTTTTACAACAAAAATTATAAAAACACACCGTGGTGGCTGGCACAAAAAACGTAATAAAATTGCATTCACGGACATTTTGATACAGTGTTGCCATATATACTGCTCCTTAATTTCTTTTTTAGCGCGCTTTGATAAATTGTGATGCTGGCATGAAATGCGACGTACTACAATTGTTACCAAGGTGCTAACATCTTCAGTTTTTCTGCAAAGTAACACATGACTTTTTTAATTACATTGCTTAAAAAGATTTCCGAATGAGTTCCTTGGTTTACTAGTGCAATAATGATATGCTCTAAAAATAAATAAGGTATTACAAATTAAAGACCCTAAACTATCAATCTGCATGTGTAAACTACAATTGTAATTGGCTCCGACTGGTTTTTAAATCTAGGACCTGTACGTTTGTGTTCAAATCCACAGTTAGTAGAGCAGTGTGTGTCCAACTCAGCAAGTTTCTTAGTAATTTTAAACGTTAAAGTTCTACAGATTCCACTCGAGCTCTAATTAAGCGGTGACCTTTATAATCGTTCCCGATGGTCCGATCTCAGTGTGCAACTTTAATTGACTTAAGAAAGTCCCGAACGCAGCGTTGACTGTAAAATTTTCTAGTATTGATCAGGTTTATATCTAGTTGGTGTAGAGTATTTACTTACCTAAAATACTTACTATCTAAAATTTCTGTGAGGTAGTAATTCTAGTATCAAACTAATATGCTGTAAGTTTATTTTTTTAAATGGAATAAGGTTGGCAAACGAGTACACAGTCCACCTTTTGGCATGCGCTGAAAGGATGCTGTGGCAATCTACTCTTGATTTATAATCAAAATTGAGATGCCATGATGCAAAAAACATATTTAAGATTTTCAGCCTTGTCAATAAGGTTGACAATAATACGAATTATTATTGAAATAATACTAGTTTTTACGGAATTTATCGCGTATATTTAACTTTTTAAATACCCGATGATTCGAACGCTTTACAGCACTCATGGTCACGGGCGGGACTGAGATGTTCAACGTCCATATGTCATAGTTAACTGCGGTTACCATAGATTAAAATTTAACTTTTGTTCCGATCTATACAGTATGAACTTATGGTATCTTGAAGTCTTGCAGTTGTATGCTTGGGTTGGGATTTAATTTTATTTATTATCGGATCCCAAGCAGATGGTAGCACCCAGCCATCTTCTCTATTGAAATTAGGATGTTTTTTGATTTCAATAGCCTCGCGCGCCTACGTCACAGTGAACGAGTGAAGCCGGCCACAGTCGAGCGTGTACCTGCTGTACTGCCATATGTTATAGGAGTCACTGACAAGGGCTACATCTTGAAGCGTGCTTCCATCAAAACATACTTCAAGCCGCTGAAGAAGATTGGTCAGTTTTTACCATCAGTCAGGTGTAATGTCCCTCTGCAAGATGCAGGAGTGTACAAGCTTGATTGTGATTGTGGTCTCTCCTACATAGTACAAACTAAAAGATCAATAAAAACCCGCGTTAAAGAACATATAGCTGATGTGAAAAATGGACGCTCCGGGAAGTCTGCCGTCTGTGAACACGTACAGGATCGCCCCCGTCACTACATCAGATTTGATAGACCGCAAATCCTCACTAAAGAACACCGATTCCTTCCAAGGATTATTCGCGAGGCTATAGAAATCAAAAAACATCCTAATTTCAATAGAGAAGATGGCTGGGTGCTACCATCTGCTTGGGATCCGATAATAAATAAAATTAAATCCCAACCCAAGCATACAACTGCAAGACTTCAAGATACCATAAGTTCATACTGTATAGATCGGAACAAAAGTTAAATTTTAATCTATGGTAACCGCGGATAACTATGACATATGGACGTTGAACATCTCAGTCCCGCCCGTGACCATGAGTGCTGTAAAGCTTTCGAAACGTCGGGTATTTAAAAAAATAAATATACGCGATAAATTCCGTAAAAACTAGTATTATTTGAATGTGTAGTGTTCGCGTAAATATAAGAAATCATTACAAATTATTATATAAATATTATCTGGCTTTTCTACCAGCATTTATATGATTTTCCCTGAGTATCTTGAACTTACTCATAGACATTGGAACCACGTAGTGTAAGGAAGTTTCTGAGGTTACAAATATAAGATATTAATGAAATCATTAACAGAATATATTTTTTGTAAAATCAATGGTGACAATTGAGTACAAAGTGCAGTTTGAGCTGAACAATTCATGCTACATACATGTTATGCTGCAACATGACGTATTTTTTTTAGAATAAACGTGACAAACGAGCACATAGTACACCGGATGGATAAGTGGACGCTGTGGCCTAAAGACATCTACATAATATATCCTCGATTAAGAATAAAGATGCAAGTGCGTTGTCATCCCTGAAGAGTTAGATGGAATGAATCATATCCTATAAAAGTTTTTCTAAACTTACCATGTAAAACACAGCAGCATGAAGCTGCTATTTTACGCTAGTACTCAGTGAGTGCTTGGTCGAGTCGGTCGTGACTTTATAGCATTCCCCAAAGTCACCCAAATAGGTGACTTTGGGAAATGCTATAAAAATGCTGTAAAATAGGTATATGGTTTCCGATAGATGGCGGTAAAACAAGTGATATGCAAAAGTAAGTGATATTCATTCTATAAATACTAGGAACAGACAGAAGCTAGTAGTACCAGTTATTCGACTCCAAGTCAGTAATTCATTCTTGGTGCAATGTATATGCTTTTACAACAAAATCTCAGAAGATATACAAAATTTGACATACACAAAGTTCAAAAACTTTATTAAACTAAGTTTGTATAAAAAGGGTTATTATAATATTAAGGAATTTATAGATGATAATAACCCCTGGGAAGGGTGATCGCTACCAAGCTATTTCTACTTAAGCAAAACTTTCGACATAATTTTTTCGAATCAATCATACATAGATTGTGAATGTCTGTAAATACTGACAACAAAATGGGTGACAGGTCGCTGTTCCCTTTCGGATTCCTACGGCAATGCGCAAGCTTTCCCTATCAAGTAATGAGCCGAGATTACATGATGTTAAAGCGTGTAACCAATTACTAGATTACTTAGTCAAAACAGCTAGAAGGTGTGCCTGATCTTATTCACTATAAAAATTAAGAAAAAAAATCTTTCTGCACACTCTGCACTAACGGAATATCCCACCGTTTTGTTGGTTAACTTCCAGTGGATCATATTTACCTCCACAGCAAAGCACAGGTCCACTTAATTATGTCAAATTATGTTAAACTAGTCACTGACTGTATGAACGGAAGCAATAAAAGCAGGTAATGTAGCGCTAGAAAGATTTCTCACACCAATACTGCCAAATTTTATAGGTAAAGTAGCTAGAGTATAGATTGTTATATATTAAGTTAAATTAAGGATTATTCTTAAGCAATTTTAAGATAATTATCAATATATTATTAAATATCCAAACAATTCCAGACTGGACTCGAGCGGAGTAAGTATGTAAATCTAGGTACTAGAAGTCAATATTTTAAAATAGTAAGAGCAATGTGGGGCTTTAAGATAAACAATTTATCAACGTGGTTTGAAAACGAATCAAATTTTGTTTTTAAAACAGATTCAATATTATTGAAAACAACGGAGCACCATTTACATCGTCTTAGTTATTTGTTTCTTTTAAAAAAAAAAATTAAGTGGAAAATTAACTTACAGTCGACCTGATGGTAAGTGGATACCGCAGTCAATAGGCAACTGCAGCTACCTTTAAACAAAGAAGAATACAGATACGTTGTCACTGCCTGACCTGAGCTTACCACTGCCCTGAGCATCAAAATGGAATGACTCACAGTTTATAATTACACTGGCTCTTTATAAAAAAACCTTTATTCCACCTGATCGTAGCTGCAGTCAATGGATATCTGAGAAACTGAAATAAGAGATGCGTGACAACTACGTAAAGTATCCCTAAACCTCCTATGGGGAATGATGATGATGATAGATGAAAATAACGGAATATACAAGCTCTGACACAATACTAGCATAAAATATCATCTTAATGCTGTGTTTCGTATAGTAAGTGTTCTCTACACCAGAGAAACTTTTTACTGGAAACGATGCATGCTCATGCAATGGATATCTGCAGTCTGCTCTACACGAAGAAGGTTACAGGTGATTTTTCACCTCCAAGAGCTAAGATGAAATACCTCACTGCCTATAATTGTATAGCTTCTATATACCCTTCAAACCATAAGACGTCAAAGCAAGTACTGTATTAGGTGAGAAAAAACAAGTAAGAGGTACCACCCATTGAATTAAGAAAAAGCATGAAAAATATAGCAGTACTCCATGCACGCAAGTCTGATCGTGAGTGGAGTATTGCTGTCACATTTGGGCAGGTGCTGCATAATGCCATAAATTATGTGCATTGGAATCAGTGGAGAAACATGCTAAGAGACACTTTGGTAACCTTGATTTGGTTGAAACAAACCTTGTCAGTCTCGAGCACAGGTGGAGAGTAGCCAGCATCTCAGTATTTAATATATTTAATAGGATGCATTTTAGTGAATTACACGCCTTAATGTCTCCCGCTCCTTTCCATCATCGGACAACCAGAAGGTCGGTGATCTGTGGGTCGGGTTAGGCGGACTTCACATGATTCAAAGTATTTTCTTATTTCTCAGAAATTACAATATTTTTTATTTTACAAAATAAATGTGTTCATTCAAATGTGAATTTATAAATATTATAGATAAAGGCTTTTTAAAAGTTGAACGTTTAATGAGCGCACTCAAGTCATAATTAAAGCACTTAACACGTATAAACTGCGAGACAAAAGAACAAGTGAGTCGAATCGCAGCTGCGCTACATTATCCACTCATAAAGTGTATTATTGTTCACTGTAATGAAATAATATAATCGATTTACTCGTATTTAAAAAAAGTCCATCAGTTAGTCCACCCGTCCATCTGACAAGTGCCTACTGCAGCTCTGGTGACCTGCAGCCAACTTCAAACAAGGAAAGCTACAGATACATTAATAAGTAGTATGGGTACCCAATTTTGCGAGAGAGATATTTACAGTAAGCGCTAAGCCCCTAGGCTTCCACGGCTCATACATAAATATAGATATCTGTGGCCCCTAGACATCTACATTTATCCCTCATTAAGGATCAAAATGCAGATATGTTGTCACATCTGAGGGCTAAGAAAGAATGCTTCTTATCCGATAAAAAGGGTCTCCGATTTTCTACACTCTTATTGTAAATTCTTTCAATTTCGTTGAACAAAAAAAGAGCAAGTGCGTAATTGTCTCATTTGACTTAGTAGTAACAAATTGTTAATTCCTTTTTTTTGTGATCAAGCAGCAATAGTACAGATGTTTTATTTCAGAAGGGCAGGCAATTCTTACAAAGCAAAAGATTCATTAATTATTTTTTCAAATCACTGAAAACAACTTTCCTTTGTTTATTTTCTGAACTATCGGTACTCGATGGTCATTTTGACTCTCGATTTTACGCGCACTAAAACGTGGTACATAATACAACTAGTGAGATAAAAATATTATACCTTATGTGAGCTTCTTATTTTTATATATTTATTTATTTAAATAAAACGTAACCCCAACACTAGGGTTGTTCTCCTGTTTCGTGAAGGTAATTGCTTAAATATCACAAGGACAAACATCCAGACCTGGAGCAATTATTTATAGGTCATACAAATACTTGCTCCGTGTGGGATTCGAATTCGTGGTCCTTCCTTCTGAACTGCTAAGCACCGCGCTACGAAACCGAAAGATTCGTCCTTTGGAAAGGAAAGACCTGCCATAATCACTTCATTGGCGACAAAATTATCAGACGTCTCGCAACTTGATGCTGCCTCTCATCATTATTCTAAGTATTTACGTCCTACGTAAACTGGAAGATTATACGGAAGCGTCGAAAGCTTAATGGGATTTCACATAGTTTCCTACGAGATGAATAGGGTGGTGCGTTTTCTGACTGCGTCACCGCCCACATAATTAAGGTAAAGTTACTGCTTTTATACGTCCCACAGCTGAGCACAAGCCTCCCCTCATTTCTGAAAGTTTTTACTCTAAGGCCATGATAACTTAATTAAAGGATATGTTTTCTGTCACTGAATATTTATATTGATATATTTTTAATTGCACAGAACTTACAAATAAAGAACCAAAGTCACAAAGAATTCATTCGTAAAACTTTTCAGAACCTGCTGCCTCCAGAACTTTCTTAAGTTAATTAAAGTTGTACACAGAGGTCTAAAGTGTAGACGGCAATTTGTGAGATCTCCGCTTGATAACGACATAGATGAAGTTTGTAAAATTTGTCGGCTGTTGTGTTAAAATACCTTTTTTGAAAGTCAAAAAGTTTGTTGAAGATTAAATCTTTGTTTATGAGTTAAATACGCACCAAATAAAATTATATTTCGCACTATTATAAACATAGGTTAGTAGTACGAAATGCTTAAAGAACATGTTTTACAGTTTTGGGTGTACTTTTGATGTTGAACCGAGGTGGCTTACGGACTGCATGCGCAGTTAATTTCACAGTACTCAAGATACCCGGGTTCCATTCCCGTCGGCTTAAATGAATTTTTTATTGCAATTTTAAGGGATCATTTACCACGTGTTCGGCAGTGAAGGAAAACAATATGAGACAATAATGCACGTCTAAGAAATATTTCAACAAGAAGATAACATTTTAAAGACATGTGAATTCACCAATACGCATTAAGGTAAAGTGACAGATGCGATGTATGTTATAGGCTTGTAACTTTACAACTTCACTTTGGATGTACAAGTTAAAAAATTGATGACGTCTTTGCACATAGATTGCATGATAGAACTAAACCTGTAGGTTATCATGGGTGCGACACGAATGAATCAGCTTAAAAAACACGAGGAAGGACCACACTTTCACAGGACTTCAGCGTAAAATACTTTACTACTTCTATACTATTTTCGCTGTGTCCTAATAAAGAGACAACTCACAAACAATGCTCTAAATATATGAGTTTCCCTACAATTTTCAGATGTATATTAATAATAATCTTTATAAAAAGCTTTATCTAAAAATTCTTTAAGAGTATTTATGCAGTTAATTTATCAATTCTTAAATAATAGACCTCATATAAGGATATCCGCAGTGGAATCAGAGTAACCGACATAGCCCAATAGATCAGTAAACTGATGTAGCAATTGGCCGGCCATATAGCTTGAGAGACTGAAAGGATCCTTCAGTGGCAGTCTCGTATTACTAGTATCAGGCTACTACACGGAGTATACAATGGTGACCCACTAGATAGAGTGACGACCTGGTAAGAGATGAATAATGATGGTGAAAGAAACATTTCTATTCAATAAAGAATATAAAAATATTTATTGAAACTTATTCTTATGTTCAATTTGCCACAAGTTCGAAAATTACCTTTAACCTAGAAATAAACAGTAAGTGTTTAAAACTACTTTTACGGATTTTATCGCGTTAATCAATGTGTAGTGTTCGCGTAAATATACGCTGTTATGTTTCATATTTTGAGTGTAAAGAATCGGATACCATTTTTACTGGAAATGAGACAGTCCATCTTAAGCCTCATGGGTGAAAACGCATCTGCATTTTAATTCGTAATTGAGGATTAGGAATGCAACTTTTTCTAAATGGTTTTTCTGTTCGTATTTTTGGTTTTAAGGATACAAGAGAAATAAATTTGAAAACAAGGAAATACATATATATATATATATATATATATATATATATATATATATATATATATATATATATATATATATATATATATATATAAATAATCTTGCTAATCTGCACTTCTTACAAGATCAAGTACTCAAAACTCTTACTGGTCTAGATCGGGCCAAGGGAGCTGGACCTGATAACATACCCCCCTTTGTTTGTAATCAACTGCCGCGAAGCGTTATCCTTGCCTTTAAAAACCATTTTCAATATGTTTTTAAAAACGGGTACTGGTGGAGCCACGTGTTTAAGGCTGCCGAAAATCTAGTTCCCCGGTCAAACCTCAAACCTATTACGCGAGATATTAACTAAAGTGGACTGTATATGCGATTGCTTCTACGCTTACGTAAAGGCGACTACTATAGCATGCGGTACAATGCACTCGCTCTTCCCTAAACTAAACTATTACTTGTCGAATCGATGAAAGGAATCCTGCTTGACTAGGAAAAAAAACACAGATTGGAGCGGGTTAAACTATTAGCAAGCAGGTATAATTAAGGAATATTGACTCACCGGGGTTTCTTCTTCCTGTCGATCACTATAGCGGCGACTTCCGGAACCTCCTCTGGACAGACACCCCAGTGGTGCGTCAGGAGAGAAGAGTTGGTTCAACGACGACTGCGGCGGGAGAAGAGGCTCGCGCATCGGTCGCGCGTGTCTTATATATCCTCGGCTCGGGTGATTACGCGATGTTCTAGAATCGTCTTCTTTCCCCTCCCACCCCACCACCCCGATGTGTCGATAGGAGGGTACGAATGATATTGTTTGGAAAGGAATAATGATTCTACAAGTTCCTACCGTCAAATAAAAAACGCGAATGGTTTTCCGCGCAACCATCTCCCCCGCCCTTGAAGGATTTCCTTCAAAAAAAATAACTAAACAGCTAGAGCTAAGATCGACTAACAAATAACTAACTAACGCTAAGATTACCTAAATTAAACTACAATTTCAATCTAGAAAGCTAATTTAAATTATGGAAGAGGCAAGGGGCACAAACGGATAACAGGACGTAGGTAAGACCCAACCGTGGTCTTAACGCGAGCTATCCTAATTACTCCGTCGGAACCGGGAAAGACCTCCTCGACGATTCCTAACGGCCAGTGGAGAGGCGGCGTATTCTCCTTAGTGAGCACAACTACGGTTCCTACAGCTAAAGGCTCTGTCGCTGTGTTCCATTTTTGCCGAGACTGCAAAGTATGCAAGTATTCCATCCTCCATCGTTTCCAAAACGATTGCACTAACCGATCTAATAATTTGTGGCGTGTGGAAATGCTAAGTCTGTTCTCATCCATATCCGCGGCGGGCAGATACCTTAGAGGCGTTAAAGTCAAAAAATGTGCTGGAGTTAGAGCCAGCGGTTCCGAGGGGTCACTAGATAACGTCCGACAAAGTGGGCGGCTATTCATTACGCATTCAATTTGAGCGAGCACCGTACTTAGCTCTTCGAAGGACAAAATTTGATCTCCTATTACTCGGTATAAGTGGCTCTTTAGACTTTTAATATTAGTCTCCCAATAGCCCCCAAAATGACTCGCGGCTGGGACGTTCAGAGACCACTCAATGCGGTTCTCGGCTAGAATGTGAGCGAACTCCGAATTATAATACTTGCTAGCTAAGAGCTCGTGTAGTTCCGATAGAATACGTTTTGCACCGACGTAGTTCGTACCGTTATCCGAATATAATTTACTTACAGGGCCTCTGCGCGATAGAAATCTTTTAAATGCACCCATAAAGCCTGCTGTGCTTAGATCACCAACGAGTTCTATATGCACTGCTCGAGTAGTTAGACATACGAAAATGCAGACGTAAGCCTTTGTGGATCTTATACCACGCCCGCGAGTGAGCGTGACCTTAAACGGACCAGCAAAATCAGACCCGGTGTGCGTGAAGGGCTTTACCGATTGTATCACTCTACAAGATCTAAGTTCCGCCATTTCCGGAAATGACGGCTTGGGGCGTGCCCGAAAGCAAGCTATACATCTGTGCACCCGATTGCGTATTAAACTACGTGCAGAAAGAATCCAATAATTCTGACGCAAGATCGACATCAATAAATCGGGGCCAGCGTGCGAGTTCAATTTATGATGATAATCGACTAATAAGTTCATGATATGGTCTTTACGCGGTAAAACTATAGGGTGCCGTTGGTCGAAACTCAATTGCGAGTTGGACAAGCGTCCACCTACCCTTACAATCCCATCCTGTAAAAATGGCTTAAGGCGTTGAAAGGCGCGACTACAAGCTCTATTCGATTGTAATCTTGTAATTTCTTCAGAGAAGTGCGCACGTTGAAGTTCACGTAATACTAGCGACTCGGCATAGTTGTAATCGGATGCTAAGACATACGGACGTCGCGGTAAAAGCTTCGCGAATCGACAAACGTAAATTACGCTACGCAATAATTTCGACCAAGAGGACAAGCGGTTCGCCAGAGCAATGATTGGAGAAACCTCGCTCGAAACGTTCGCCACTAGAGCGTGTCTCTTCTCTTCCGGCGGTTGTGACACTGACGAAGGTTCGAAATCGGTTATTGGCCATTGTGAGGGATCCAAGTAAACCCAAGAAGGTCCATGGAACCAAAGCGGGTGGTCCATTATTTGCATCGGGGTGAGTCCCCGGGATAGACAATCGGCAGGGTTTTCCTTACCGGACACGTGATAAAAGTTCCGCGTTTCTAACTCGTCTTGGATCTTGGCCACTCGGTTCGCGACAAACGTATCCCAACGGTGGGGTGAAGAATGAACCCAACATAAGGCGACGGTGGAGTCGGAAAAGGCAAATATTCTTTCTATGTGAACTCTATCCCTACATGCGCCGATAACTGTGGTAATAAGCTTGGTGAGTACTAATATTGCGCAAAGCTCTAAGCGCGCCAGAGAGACAACCTTACGGGGGGAGACTCTCGACTTAAAACTAATGAGGCTAATCGAATTTCTACCATTATTCTGGACATGGAAATATACAACGCCCCCCGTAAGCCTTCTCGCTGGCGTCTGCAAATCCAACAACCGTTATGCTGCTATTTCTATCGACATTTATATGACGCGGTATTTTAATTTCTCTTAGTAAAGGAAGTTCCTCTCTAAAGCGCTGCCACAATCGAACAATGCTGTCAGGCGGCGAGTCATCCCAATCGCATTCAAATAACCAAAGTTGTTTAATCAAAAGCTTAGCGTATAATACCACCGGAGCTACGAAACCCATGACGTCCCATAATCTAGCAACGCATGACAGTATTGTGCGCTTTGTGCATTTCTCTACGGGCGGATTTACCTTAAGGCTAAACACGTCGGACTCTGGTGACCAACACAGACCGAGCACCTTGTGTGTATCGGAATCGTCGAATTCCTTTATCGCCGAAAGACGGTGTGATAGTGGGATTGTATCTAAAACCGGACGCGAATTACTAGTCCACTTCACAAGATCGAATTGACCCGATTTCATGAGCCTTATAACCTCGGCGGTGGTTAGGGTGGCCTCCTCCACGCTATCGACCGAATACACAAAATCATCCATATATAATCCGCTCTCAATTGCCCTCTTAGCTTTAGGATAAGAGGGACCTTCATCGTGAGCGAGCTGTCTCACCGTGCGTAACGCATGAAATGGGCTCGACTTTAAACCAAAACAAACGCGGTTAAATTCTAACACCATTAGAGGTTCCTTTGGGTGGAAACGATATAAAATGCGCTGGAATCTACGGTCGCATTCACGGACCCCTATGCAAAGAAACATTTGGCGAATATCGGCGGATAGTGCTATACTAAACAAACGAAAATTGACTATTATATCAAATAAACTGCCCTGTAAATTTTGCCCACTATAGAGGATATCGTTAAGCGACAGGTGAGTGCTAGTTTTAGCACTAGCGTCGAGCACTACACGTAATTTAGATGTAAGTTTGTCCTCTCTAATGACTCCGTGGTGTGGTATAAAATACGACGGTGTGTCTTCGTAGTTATCTAATTTCGAAGCCACAAGTGATATGTAACCTTCTCTTATATATTCGTTAATGACGCCGTCGTAAGCTTCCTTTAACTGGGGCGAAGCGAGCATCCTACGCTCCAAGCTGTAGAAACGTTTTTCCGCCATTTGACGCGAATCGCCGAGAGATAAAACATCTCCCTTAAAGGGTAGCGCTACACTATATCTACCGTCGCGATCACGAACGATCGTGCGGACGTAAATTTCCTCGCATATCCTGTCATCTGAACTAGCTATGGGTGGGACGTTCACCTCCTCCATCTCCCAAAATTTGCGGACTAACGACTCGAGCGGTTCGACAGCCATACCACAATAAGAGGCTGCCGAAATACTATCTAGGATGGGGGCGGAGCCAAGGATCACATAGCCCAATACGGTTTCCAGTGCGTAAGGCGCGGTATGCGAGGAGTTGCCCCTGACCTTATTGTTTAACAAAAGATGAGGGAAAAGCGATGCCCCAATGAGCATGTCTATGTTTCCAGGAACGGCGTAAGTGTCGTCTGCTAGAGTCAAATTTTTAAATTCAATCATTGCCGAGGTGTCAACCGAAACGGTTGGCAACCGTTCAGTGACCCTATCTACTACTAGTGCATTTATATCAAAGTTAACGTTACGATCTATCCGAGAATAAAATTTTAAATTTATATATCCCTGTGTCGCTTTACTAGTACCTCCGATGCCTTTAACTACAGGACATGAAAGTGACCTATTTATTACTAAGCCTAAGCGCTGACAACATTGTCGTGTTATAAAGCTATTTTGGGCTCCGCTGTCCAGCAGTGCACGGACGCTTTGTTTGTTTCCACGCGAATCCCTAACCAAAATACGCGCCGTACCCAGTAACACGGTTGAAGGAGGTTGTGCTCCCATATTTGCCAATGAGCACAGAGCGACATCACCAGGTCGACCGCTAGAATCGTTGACCTTAGTAGGGGTGAATTCCTTATTCGCCTTACTTGACGCCGCTATGTTGCTATTTTCAAAATGTAATAGCGTGTGATGTTTCCTGGCGCACTTGCTACATACGGAACTCGAATTGCATTTTGCAACTAAATGCTTATCGCTTAAGCAGTTCAAACATAGGTTGTTTGTTTTTACTAACTTATAAAGTTCGCTTGGTGAATATTTACGAAAAGTCGCACAGTTATATAAATTACCGTGTTTATCTTTACATACTATACAAGTATGCTGGAGTGATGTCGGCGTAGCGGTTACGTAAGTTAACGACCCTGCTGTTTTAGATGGTTGAGTCTGTCTACGGTCGACGCACCTTTTAATCTCCTGTTTAACGTTCGGTGAGCGCTGCATCACCTTTATTTGATCTCGCACGAACGATGCTAATGAATGAAAGGAAGGCATCTCCGAGCTACGATGCTCCATTTCAAACGCACGCACGGTGTCGGAGTCTAATTTCTTTAATGCTATATGGAGAAACACCACGTCCATGAGGTCATTAAACTTCAAATTCTTAAGTGCAGCCACCGATGCCACAAATTTATCGAGAAACTGCTCTAAGCCGTTGATGTTCGCGGATGATATAGGTTTAAGATCGAATATCTGGTTCAAATATTCGGAAGCTAACATTCTCCTATCTTCATATTTAGTTTTAAGCGTTTCAAATATTAATACGTAATTGTTTGCTGTAGGTGTAAAACCCGAGCAGATCGACTGTGCTCTGCCACTAAGTTTACTAATTAAGTAATATAATTTTTCAGCGTCCGATAACGATGGGTTGTTGTGTATATTGTTTTGAAAACTGCTGAAGAAGAAGGGCCACGTCTTAATATCACCATTGAATACCGGAATATCTATTGGCGGTAACCTAATTGAGTCACGAGGGCGTACCTGCATTTCAGGCTTCGCTTCACCTTGAGATTGTAGCAATTTTGCGGTTCTCTTCACGCGACACAACATATCTTCGAATGCCAGCAGCGGTTGGTAGTTCACTATGTATTTCGGGTCGGTTTGTAGTTCCGAATGATTAATTTGATCTAATATTCTTTCGTAATCTGTCCGCAAATTATCTATCGTTTCGATTTCATTTAAAAAGGCCTCCCGTACTGCCTCTATATGAATGTTCTTTATATAATCACTTATATTCTGCACACGCGAAAAGAGTATGTCCCTCTTGGCATAAAGCGTTTTAATTTTGATTTCACTTCCACTAACTGCCATTTTAAATTATTATAATAAAGTTATATTAATCACAATTAATCTCACACGCATTAACGACGTAGGATGAATACTCGGCGTGCCGTATTACGTAATCAGATCGAGCGCCCGATGCAGTCAAGGCTACGCGTCGTTTGCTAAACCTAATAATTTTATAAAATTGTGGGGTAAGCGTATCAAACGGTTGCTATCACGCCGTTTCAATTATTTAATAAGCTTTAAATTTAACCAAATACGAGCGCTATTAAATGAATAATTCTGTTTGCGAGTAACAAATCAAAATTTTAATTTAAACGAACACTATTTAAGTCTATTCTATAAATTAGAGTGCGTTATCTAAACAATTAATTTAATAATTCGACCAGAAAATGGTTGGATAACCACTAAACACCAATCCAGATCCTGCCGAAGTGACCATAAAATGGTGGAGCCACGTGTTTAAGGCTGCCGAAAATCTAGTTCCCCGGTCAAACCTCAAACCTATTACGCGAGATATTAACTAAAGTGGACTGTATATGCGATTGCTTCTACGCTTACGTAAAGGCGACTACTATAGCATGCGGTACAATGCACTCGCTCTTCCCTAAACTAAACTATTACTTGTCGAATCGATGAAAGGAATCCTGCTTGACTAGGAAAAAAAACACAGATTGGAGCGGGTTAAACTATTAGCAAGCAGGTATAATTAAGGAATATTGACTCACCGGGGTTTCTTCTTCCTGTCGATCACTATAGCGGCGACTTCCGGAACCTCCTCTGGACAGACACCCCAGTGGTGCGTCAGGAGAGAAGAGTTGGTTCAACGACGACTGCGGCGGGAGAAGAGGCTCGCGCATCGGTCGCGCGTGTCTTATATATCCTCGGCTCGGGTGATTACGCGATGTTCTAGAATCGTCTTCTTTCCCCTCCCACCCCACCACCCCGATGTGTCGATAGGAGGGTACGAATGATATTGTTTGGAAAGGAATAATGATTCTACAAGTTCCTACCGTCAAATAAAAAACGCGAATGGTTTTCCGCGCAACCAGGTACCTTCCCTTCGGTCTGGAAATAGGCACGTATTGTCCCAATTTATAAATCAAGAGACGCAGGATCCGTCAGAAATTACAGACCAATATCCATATTGTCTGTTTTCCCTAAAGTTTTTGAATCATTAGTATGTCCTGTTTTGACTTGGCACATAAAACAAATAATCTCACCCCAACAATCGGGCTTTTTAACATCTCGTTCTACAGCTACAAATCTTATTTCGTTTGTGGATTATGTCTTCAAGTCTCTCGATTCCCGCTTGTCTGTGGACACCATCTACATAGACTTCAGTAAGGCGTTTGACATTGTAGATCATAACATCTTACTTTACAAACACTCAATTTTGGGCATCACTGGCAATCTTCTCGAATGGCTCTCTTCATACCTCAGGCAGAGAAAATCGAGAGTTGTGGTAAATGGTCCTCAGAACCATTTCTACCTACGTCTGGTATTCCTCAGGATTCGCATCTCTGTCCGGTCCTTTTCAATATTTTTATAAATGACCTAGCGTCTGTTTATAAACACGCGACCTGCTTTATGTACGCAGATGACATGAAATTGTCCTCGAAAATCAAAGACCACAGTGACTCACTCCTATTGCAAAAGGATTTGGACTGGATGTCTTTGTGGTGCATTAAGAACAGACTATTTTTGAACCTAGATAAATGTAAAATTATAAGATTCTCAAGGTGCATAAATGTTCCGACACCTAGGTATTATATTGATGGTCATCCTTTGGAAGAAGTGGACTTTGTTCGAGATCTGAGTGTGATTCTGGACAAAAAGTTGCGGTTTCATAAGCACGTTGATGGAATTGTTACAAGGGGTCTTCAAATGTTGGGGTTTGTGTTGCGTAATTCTAAAGAATTTAAGAGAACCTCTACAAAAATATCCTTGTACAAGTCTTTAGTCCATTCCAGCCTCGAATACAGTAGTCAGGTCTGGTCCCCATTTTATGATATTTACGTGAAACGCATAGAGCGTATCCAGAAGCGTTTTTGTGGTATTTTTCGAACCAAACTTACAAAATAAATGATCTATCTTCATACGAAGACCGACTGACGTATTTTAAATTAAGTACCCTGCAACAGCGGAGGCTTTTGCTGGATTTCATGTTGCTACACAAAATCGTCAATGGAATCGTAGACTGTCCATACCTATTAAGTGCAATAAATTTCAAGGTACCTTTTAAGCTAGTGCGTGTCATCCGATACGTACCCTTTTCAGTTGAAGGCAGTAAAACTAATTTGGGTCACCACGCCACCATACACAGGTTACAGAGGCAATATAACCAGCTCTGCAAGACACGTGACTATGATATTTTTGCTGATAAGCCTCAAAAATTCAAACGAAAAATTATGCAGTCCTTTACTTTTAACTAACTTTTAGACCTAGTTTTAAGTTTATAGTTGTAAGTTTTTAAAAAAACATATTCGTTGTCCACACTGCATGCCGTGGCAACCTTTAATTAAGATGACACTTAGATATAAACCTTCCTGTAATTTGTAGTATTTACATTGTGTTCGTGTACTTCTTGTTGGTTGTCCTAAATAAATAAAAAAAATACATATATCCGTATAACTACATATTATAACAAAACACATTCGTAATACATATATACGTGGTAAAGCCAGGCTGTATTACGTTTTTGGAACGTATGGGTCGGCTCAGCCGTGGAGAGACTATGCTATCACATACAATACCAAACGTAAAATAGCAGCTTGATGATGCTGTGTGTCGTATGTTGAATGTAGAGAACCGGAGACCCTTTTATGGAGAGCGAGGTATTCGATCTTAGTCCTCGGGGGACGGGGGGGACGGCACATCTGAGTTTTTATTCTTAAATGAGGATAAAATAAATGTGAATGTGGATGTATATGGGCCATAGCACCCTCTTGCCATCGGCTGGACTATGTGCTCGTTTGTCACCCTTGTTCTATTAAACAAAACTTCGTAATAAGAATTTATAGATTAATAGGCTGTCTTTTTTAAATTACCCCGAATCTAAAGAATACGTAAGAGAACGAACTCTGGCAATTTACAAAAGCATGTAAATGTATCAAATTCTCAGAGTCCGTATTTACATAATTTAATAAAGGATCTGACGGCTTACTTTACTCAGGGATGTAAATAAAAACGGGTTAAATTTAGACATGGCTAAAGAGCATATTATTTGTACATTATTTTTGTTGTAATTAATTGCTAGCGAGTGTTTCAACTACCATTACTTAATTATTCAAATTGGTAGCAACTTCTTAAGTTATTAATCAAACAAATAAGTCATATCCAAAAAGGTATATATTAACACAAAAAATATAATAATATCAGATATTTGGGCAGTTTCTCGGAGCATCTATCCTCAATTACGAATTAAAATGCAGATGCGTTTTCACCCATGAGAACTAAGATAGAATGTCTCATTTGCAGTAAAAAGGGCCTCCGGTTATCCACATCCAAAATACGAAACATAGCAGCGTTAAGCTGCTACTTTACACTGCTATTCTTTGAGAGCGTGGTCATTCCCGGCTCAAGTCAACCTTCGTTTTTAAATGTTCAGTTGAATTTCTTGCTGTTCATTTCCAGGACAGAAGTGTTGGCGAACTTCATATGTCTTCGAGATATTTTTTTCTTATTCCTCAGATATGCAGGTTTCATCAGGATTTTCCTTCACTGCCGAGCACATGATAAATCAGCACTTAAAATTTCAATTGATAATTTCATTGGTGTCGGCGTGTATCGAACCCGAGTTACTCGCGTACTGTGATACTTACAGCGAGCGTTAACCATCTGAGCTACCACGGCTCTGTTTGTCACGTGTTTCCTGTTGAAACTAGTACGTTCCAAACCAGCGGTAAATTAATAGAATCAGTTTCAATAAGAATTATAATGTATAGTATATCATGTGAAAATGAGTCATTTTGCTCCATAAATATGTTATTTGACTACAGTGCCACCACCACTCAGATCCTAGCATATTTATTATTTTGGCTAAGCGTGATCTGATTAGCTCGCTACTCTTTGGGCTCTGCCTACCTTCTAGGCGATTACAGTCGAAACGTTTTGCAATTATTAGTTTTTAATTTAAGTTCAAGTTGCTTTGAACCAACGATAAAAGATTTTAATAGAATACAATAGAATATTTTTATTCAATATGAACTATACATCATAATTCTTATTGAAACTCATTTTTAGTTAATCTAGAAAGCTAGGTATACCAAAAGCCACTTTTCAGTTTATTGACGCCGAGTTCTCAAATTTAATTATCGATTAAGGTTTTGTTGAGAAAGGAGTCAGCAAATTTTCAAGTATTTCCTAACTTAAGCAACCAAGTTTCCACCAACTACGTCCGTCCGAGTTACTTATAAGCTTTGACCCGATCTTTGGTTATCGGTTTTTGGATTTTATTTAAAATTTATTTGTGAATATAATAGTGAGAAATAAAGCAAACAATATTTTTTATTTCTGAATTTAAGAAAGTTACTGTATAGAACGCATGACCGACTTTCAGCGACTTTTTGGACTTATTTAGTTCTCTTTTTAAAATTTCATCAAAGTCATCACCACTTCAAAACTAGTCCTGCTGAACATAGTATAGCCTAACCGACGAAATACTAGAGAAAATGATCCCGAGCTACCTGCATCCGTCGACTTTCTGCGTTTTTTACAAAGTATGACCGGCAATAGCCACTTCAGCTAGCTGATCGGATATTTCTACTTATATTGTTCGTTTATTATTTCTCTCTTCTTATATTAATCCTGACTTGAGAAAGAATAAGACAAATAAAAGATAACAATTTTGTAATTTTTTCATATGTTCATATCCATATAATCTCATATAATCAGTCCAAGCTGCGATTATCTCCCCGGTTATGGGTTTGTTAGGTTGTCTTGTTTTGCGGTGTAGTATAGAAATTAATTTAAAAATTGTACCATCAAAAATATTGTAAAGGGAAATATGTTTAAAAAAACGTCTCTCTGGGTTTCTTGCTCATTTTTCCCAGGACAGATATATTTTTTATATTCTTCAATAAGATAGTCCCAGGGTTTTGTATAGACACTGTATTTTTTTTTTAGTAACGGGTGTGTTTCCGAACCAGTGGTAAATAAAAAATACTTTGAATAAGTATTACGCAAAAATCTAAATAGAATTTAAAAAAAAACACTCATTTTCAATATTTTCATTTTATTTATTATATGGGGGTCATTGTAGAAGCGTGCTCGTCGCGACCTCTGTCAGCCCTTTTTAGGGCTGCAATTCTACACATCTGCACACCCATGCAAACGTGGGTTAGGGCGTCCCCCTAAGGCGACGCACACCAGCTCGTCCCCGTTGGTGTGGAATGCAGTGCGCAAAGCGGCGATGGGGACCGCCAGCCGTCACGCACAACCTGACACGGCGGAAGGTGGAGGACGGAGTGCAGAGTTGGCACGTGGAATGTTAGAGGGGGCGTGAGAGATAAGACGAATGAGTTGATCGAAATAATGAGAGAAAGAGAATTAGATGTCGTTTGTATGTCGGAGACCAAACGGAAAGGCATTGGTACTGAAGA
>CAJQZP010000738.1:2985000-3325000 GCA_907164705.1 Parnassius apollo | reverse complement strand
TACTAATGACATGCTCCAGATGTGGGTACCACGATAGCCTCTAATCTATAAAAACGCCCAGATATTTAGTGTGAGAGACTTTTTCGATTGATGGGCAGTCATAAGCTTTGTTTTTAGCATCCTCAGTACACGTATGAGTTTTGAGGCCAAAGTCGGTCTGTGGCTGCGAGTTGTTGGTAATAGTAGTATATAGTAGTAAATAAAATTTATGTTACCTGTATTTAGAGTGAGAAGATTTGTTGCAACCACAGAGCGACTCGAGCTAGACAACTTTTAGCATAAGTCTTGACAGCCTCACAAGATTCACCAGCACAAACCACAGCCCTGTCATCGGCGTACGACAAGATTTTAGCATTTCGTATGACCATACGAAACTGCACTGGTCATTGATATAAATCAGAAATAAGGTTGACCCCAGAAAGCAGGGTAGCTTTATGATGGCACCCCCACTTCCCCACTAGTGAACCCAGGAAGCTTTAACTTTTGTTTTCTCTCCGACAGATAACTTTCGAAAAGAACAAGCGGAGTCCCCCTTAATCCAATTTTTTCAAGCTTGTGCACAAGGGTAGGGTATCAAATGCTTTTTTCAGATCAAGGAAGACCGATAAACATGTTTACTGTGGTCGAATTGTCCTGTTACAAATGTGTTTAATTCAAGAATTGCATCTTCTGTCGATTTTTAAAAAAGAATGTTTGAATTAATATATATTAACGTCCTAGTTACAAACTTGCTCTGTAGTGGCAGCGTAAGACTATTCGCTACCCTATGATAAAGTTGGGTGTGGTTAGAGGCAACAGAAAAAAACTAAACAAGAAGATGCGTCTTCATCTCCTTAACCAAAGGTTCCCAAATTTTATTTCTCGTGGCCCACTTTCAAAGTTTTACTATTTTCGGTAGACCTCCTGCTGCTACGTTTCTACTGTATTCCCAAAAAAAGTAGCACATTTTCTTGTGTAATATTTATTAAAATAATACTTGTAGTTATACAATATTATAAACATTAATTATTACAAACAATATACAGTTGACAAAAAATCAACAATGAAGTCTGAAATGTAAATCAACGATAAAAATAGTCATACTTTTAATGAGACGGATGTACTTGATGAATTGACAGCAAATTATCAATATTTGGCTTCAGTTTTGTAAGAAGTAATCTCAAATCTCCTCGTTCTGTGTTGTTCAATCTGCTCCTTGTTTTTGTTAACAGGTTGGTAACGGCACTAAAACTTCTTTCGACAAGGTGTGACGAGGAAAACGCTATCAAAAAAAGTCTCGCAATTTTCCATAGCCTAGGATATATTTTGGGAATTTCTGCCTTCAGCCAAAATGTTTGGTAGCCTTTTTTAAATTTCACCTTCAGTTCCTCGTTGGTGCTGAACTCAAGTAGCTCCTCTTGTAATACTACATTCGCCTGTTCCGTTTCATCAAATGGGTTATGATCCATGGTGGTATTTCCATCTTCAGAATATCTTCAAATCTATTTTTGAAGTGTGATATATTGGTATCGTGATAGAACCACGCTGCAGTTATATTTATAGTATAGTTGTAGCACGAATGGGTCAGCTCGACCGAGGAAGGACCACGCTCTCACAGAATACCAGCGTAAAATAGTAGCTTAATGCTGTTGTGTTTCGTATGGTGAATGTAGAGAACCGGAGACCCTTTTTACTGGAAACAAGGCATTACATCTTCGTCTGTGAAAACACATCTGCATTTTGATTTTTAATCAAAATATTTACGGGCCGCAGCAACCCCTTACTATCAGGTGGACTGTGTGCTAGTTTGTCACCCTATACTATAAAAAAAGTTATCATGCAGGGTAGTTAAATGTTGAGCGTATGTCTGCATATCCTTATCAAGACATTTTATCTGTAACAAGTGCGTAAACTGCTACCGAGAAAAGCCAAAATTAAATCCTTTGTTTATATTAAATTAAGGGTGTCACCTTGTAACTGCAAGTTAACGCCATTGAATTTTATGAACAAATCTGTTAAGTACGCAATGTCCGCTTTATATTTCATCAGAATATCTTTTAAATCTAGTGCTTAAGTTTCCAGATACTCTATCACTGATTCGAAAAATGAGTAAAATCTCGATAAGCGCGCACCTTTCGACAACCAGCGTACTTCAGTATGTAAGAGCAGTCGTTGGAAGCCTTCATAATTTTCATCGCTTAATAGTGCAAATAAACGGGTATTCAAAGCATTCATTCTTATTTTATTAAATGTGTTAATACCTTAAACCCAATAAAAAGCCCATGCAGTCGAATACGCCCGGCAAATCCCGAGCGGTTACATGCAATCGCACCCACCCGCAGCGCTTAAAATCATTAAAACTTATATTTAGAGACTACTTTTCTATGAAGAAGTTTGGCATTATAAAATCTATACAAAATTCTCTACATAAAAGTCAGGTTTTACTTCGTTACAAAAGGACTATTGTATTTTGGTAACAAAAACAAAACATACCAAGCGAATGTCGGCAGCGTGAAAATCACAATTATTTCAATATATATTACTTGAAATTATTAACGTAAAAAGGTAAATTGTATTCACACAAAAACTTTTGCTACAATTTTATAAAAAAAAACGCTAAAAAAACGCTACTAAAACACTAATATAGCACTAGAAAAATCCAAAAATCAACACAACAACATTCACGCGAAAATGACGTACGAAATGAACGTACGATTATAAATCAATATCCATAGGATAACTTGACACTAGAGGTTTTCGATTGAGGTTGAGGATTGCACTAGAGGATAGAAAATTTCAAATTGATTCTATAGTGCAAAACTTCTTCATAAAAAATAGTCTCAAAATATAAGTTTTAATGGTTTAAAGTACATTTTGACGGAATAGCGCCGCGGTTGGATTCGACCGCTTACTTCGGAACTGAGAAGTTAATCACAAATTGAGGCGATGGGTGCAATCTATCACTCAAATTTTTCGCTACAAGGTGTGGTCGGTGGATGACACAGTGAATTGTAATTATACGTGTACACGTATTTTGTATTCTTTAAAAATTGTCTTGTAAACCCACGATATTGCCCAGACATTTTTTTTTTTCCTGTTCTTGGTAATAGGTTTCTCTTTTTGCAACTTTTTTATTTGAGAAATGGCAGGAGCTCCATCTGTTGTGACCGAAATAATGTTGTTTCTGTAAAAAAAATCACTCAGGAGATTAAATATCAATTCACCTTTAGTGTCAGACTTCAAAGTTTTTTGCGAATAGCAGCTCTTCATGGATTTTTTCGTCCATAGCAAATCAAACATATGCCAATCACAATGGTTCATTACCAAGAAAAGTAGACTCATCCAATTGGATAAAAAAATAAGTGGTTTGCAAGAAGCTTTCTATATCAGAGCTCATTTTATCAATGCGTCTTTGTAAAGTCTTAGTAAAGGGATTCTTTTGAGTACGTTAAATGGAGATTTTTGCAGAACAGTTTTTAAAACCTCTTCAATGTGCGGGTAAAACTAACTCTTTTCCGATGGTGAGCAGTTTTCCAGATTACGCTATAAGCAATGAAATATTGTAAGATGAAGAAGATGAGAGAAGAAGAAGAAGCAAGCCATCATCGTTGCTTTGAGACGTTGAAGCAAATATACTATTTACGGTAGTTCTCTTTTCATATTTTTCCTTCAATGTTTGAAAGTATTTCAGATCATTACTTATCATTAATTTTTTCAGGATGACACCTTCTTAGGTGGGCTTCGAGCTTCGATTGAAAACCAAAATCAAAGAAAACCAAATTTCAAATAATCAATACTGTACTATCGACATTTCTTTTAGATTCAGCCATTTTCCGTATTAGTTGTGACCTGTAAAAAATGTTTGTTTTCGAGGTGATTTTACCAGAATATGGCTACTATAACACAATAGAATAGAATTATTGAAATAAAAAACACCGATTTTTCAATGAATCGCAGTCGTCGCGCAAATAAATATTTTTAAACAAAAAAGTACCTAGGCACCTAAATTTTAATCTTCCCTGGCTTTTTGTTCTTTTATGGAAGTTTTGAAAAATCTCTAGTATTTAATTTTACTACATAACTACCTTCTACACTCAAATAGTAAAACAAATATAATATGATTGATAAATTACAATATGCAATGAAAATATGTATAAAAATTGGCAGATACTTACATTTTCTGGCACTGCAATCAATGACATCGATTCATTCACAGTCACACTTTGTGTGTCACTGCCATCGATTCACTTACAGTCACACTTTGTGTGTTCAAAATCCCGGTAACAAAAATGAGTAAAGTTTTGTTTTTGCCATTCGTGTTTATACTAATTTAGGTTGCAAGCACAGCGCAAGTCACATTTCATTCCTTTGCAGGTCTAAACAAGCGTCCCGGACGAGCGGGCGCACGGGAGGCACTTTACAAGTCTCGAATTGTGGTGTACAATTGTACTATTATCTAATATTCTATTCAATTCTGTTTTTGAACAGTTTCTTGAATATTTTTGACTACCTACTTTGTGAATGATAGTGCCTGCCTACGTTGACAGGTAAATCCAAGCTAAAATTTTTGTTCATTGTTTTGAAAATCAAAAAAAAATTCGTTTTATTTTTACGTAGTCGTGGTCCCCTTATGGTCTCCTATGAAACCCTGGGTGTCCACCTGGACCAATCCCGTTTGCAGGTCCTTCAAAAGAGTCATTGCCAAGGCAAAGTCAGAGCACATAGGAAAAATTGGCGAGAAATTAGTTCACCTTCCTTTTGAAACCCATGCATTCTGGTCTCTCGCCAAGGCTGTCCAGGGTAATTTCTGTCTGCCATCTTTTCCATCTTTGAACAGGGAGGTCGACTCAGTGGCCCATGCCGCAAAGGAGAAATCCGAACTGCTAGGCTCTTTCCTTGCGTTCAACTCGACTCTCGATGACGGGGGGAGTTCGCCCCCGACCATTCCGTGGAGTGAGTGCTCCATGCCGGAGGTGCGGCTTACACAGCACTCGGTTCGCAAAGCACTCCTCTCCCTGGATATCCACAAGTCGAGTGGGCCTGACGGTATCCCCCCAATTGTGCTGAGGACGTGTGCTCCAGAGTTGGCACCGGTCTTAACGCGTCTTTTCGTGTACTTCGACTCTCTAGGCGTAGTCCCAAAATCATGGAAGACGGATTTCGTCCACCCGATCCCTAATAAAGGCGACCACTCAGACTCGTCCAGCTACAGGCCCATCGCCATCACCTCCTTGTTCTCCGAAAAATGGAATCCATTGTAAACTGCCAGCCCATGAGGTACCTTGAGAATCACCAGCTGATTAGCGATCTTCATTACGGTTTCCGTCGTTGTCGATCAGCTGGTGGTATTCTGGTCAACATGACTCATAGAAGGGAGGCGGCAGTAGAGTCCAAGTGGGTAGCATTGGCCGTGAGTTTGGACATTGCGAAGGCCTTCGATTGGGTTTGGCACAAAACGCTTCTTTCGAAACTCCCTTCTTATGGACTTTCCGAGAAATTGTGCAATTGGATCACCAGCTTTGTCTAAGATCGGAGCATCAACGTCGTTGTGGATGGTGTAAGTTCCGATTATAAGCCTATTAATGCTGGTATTCCACAAAGCGAATAATCGGCAAAACTTTTAAAATAATCGGTAAAACAATTCAAATATTCGTATCATTATTTTTCAGCATTGACGTTAGAAAATATCTGCTCCGCGAAAAAAAACTAGCCACCATTTTTTGCCGAAGTTGTGAGGTCTTTGCAGTTTTGTCGGTAACTGTCATTTTGAGTAGACCCATACCGATGATTGCCTTTTATTTTCCGGATCATATTGATAGATTCATGTCTCGTTATCAGTAACGATTTCTACTTTCTCCAGATGCCCCGTTTTCAAAACGTAGACACATTTCTTGGCACCTAATCACACGAGTCCGTTTTTAGCTTTCAGGGAGCAAACGAGGGATCCATCGACATAAACGCTTCCTCACTTTTAAGATGTTAATGTAGGATGGTATGAATGCTCCCTGAACTAATGCCTACAATCTTTTTGATGTCTTTATATGTGATTTCTCTCACCAACATTTCAGTAGTCTATACATTTTTTGCCGTTACTGCTGCTTGCAGGCCCCCAATTTTTCGGTCATATTTAAAGTTAATTTTATCCCTTTTAAATTCAGCAACCCACCTAAAATTATTGCACGTGATGGAGCTTAGTCCTTTTATACAGATTGTAACCGTTGTAAACTTAATTGTTCAGTTAAACTAAATTTAAAATCATAATACATCATCGTTTTAAAATGAAAAGCGCGGTAAGCGTTGCAGAAAAAATAATAGGACTTTGTTTTATTTTTATATTGAGCAATTAGTTTATGGAGTTCTATTTTTAAATAACTTTGCTTTTTAGGAACATATAACACGGGTGCGTTCCATTTTTAAATTTCGAGCATCTCAAAACTTATTGAGTGACCTACGTACTAGGTGTTTTTTAAATAAGTGTATACTGAAAATAAATTTAGTTGTCTATTGACTGTGGTCAATAGATATCTATATTAATCCTCGATAAGCAATTAAAATGCAGAGGCGTTGTCACCCATGAGGACTAAGGTGGATTGACTCGTTTTCAGTAAAAAGGTTCTCCGGTTCACTAGACTCACCATACGAAACACAAAGCTGCTATCAAAGATACATTAAGTAAAGTTTAAGTTTCGAGAAATACTAATTTAAAGAGTTGTTCGTGTAATTATGTACACAAGTCCGAAGTTAAACTTCTTTACGATATATCATTCTTCTATTATTTTATATGTTGTGTAAGTATACCCTAATAAATTCCTGGCGATTTTTAGTGTTTCTCCAACTTCGCTGTTTGTTTAATTTTTCATTACATGATTAAGAGTCGTTACCAATTTTTAGTTCCTTCAACGTTTAGGGACATTTTCAAATTTAATGACACCTTTATGAAATAACGGTAAAAATTAGCACACAGTCCACCTGATTATAAGGTGATACTCTGTTGCTATTGTGTGGTGGTGCTCACGTGACTAGATACTTAAGTAGTAGTATATAATAGTAGTTATCCCTAAGTAATGTTACGAGCTTAGGGTTCGTGATCGTAAAAATTGCCGATTGAATTACCAAAATTGACACTTTAATTACCCAACATCAATTAATACTTAAAACACACTACCAATTAATCACACTTAACACTTTAGTTCACTTTATTTCACTCCGAAGTCTTCACTTGTGTCCCAATTCAATACTGCTCCGGTCGCGGCCAATAACGGCTTAATATAGACATTTTCCACCAAAACATCTAGAATGTTCCAGCAAATACCAGTCCCGGCCCACTAGATGTAGAAAATTCGAGTGTGAACTTTTCTAGAAAGCTTAATTCTTCTATTCAACACTAGATGGCGCTGTTGGGAGAGTTCTAGAAAGATCTTGACACTCTTGTTTCTGATAATTGATAGCAAATGACGCTAGTTCCATCAACTGTGGCGCACAACAGTAATATAAATTTCCTCCTCACAAGTATGAACCATTTCCGGCTTTCTACACTTACCTTATGAAACAGAACAGCATTAAATTAATATTTTACGGTTGTATTCTGGGAAAAGTCAGGAACTTTAATAGAACCCCAAAAAGTTAAAAAAACTTTTCCTAGAGCTCCAAGTTAGAGGAATAGATATTTTTTAAAATTAAGACATTTTGTTAGTAAATATTACAGTGACATATTATTGTCACGTATTTAGAAAAATATAGAGATAAACATAGAGGTGCAATATCAGTTGCCAATGTATAATATGCTCGCAGCAACAATAGATGGTACCACAAATATAATTGTATAACGCTATAACCGTTCTGTTGCTATACCTTATAGGTGTTGGATGATTTTGATTAAAGGAGTCAAAAGTGGTAAAAAAAGTGCAGTGTTTAACTTAATACTATTGAAGCATAAGGGGGTGAGTTTAGTCGACAATTATTAATCAAACAAATGTAACGTAACCCCACTTTCAAAAAGTTAAGGAATGCCTTTACTCCGCTCTGATTAAAATTCATCGAAATTAGAAAGCGAAATTAAAAAAATTACGATTTTGCTCATGGGACCGTGAAAAAGCAAATTAGGAAAGGCTTAACTAGGTTAGTAAGCGGACGACAAATGGTCACGTCAGTTACGGTTCGTTTACAACACATCTGAACCAATCTATGTAATTAATAACAATTAATTACGATTTAAGCTCGATAGACTGGAGCAGACTATAATTTTTCATCATTTTTATTATATACCTATTATACACGCATATTTTTAAAACTGTTTGAAAGATATTGTCAATTAGAAAAGGAACTCCTGCAAACAACTTCAAAAAAGGAGGCTGCAAATGTGTTGTCGCCTCATAAAACTTAAATGGAATGCACACGTGAAAATAGATACGGCGAGGTTCCTAATCAGTCTAAATTATTTCTTTATACATGGTTAAATGTTCATGTCTGGTACACGTTCCAACTTCGTCGCATATTGGCAGGGCCACTGTAATGCTTTTGCACACATCCGCGTCCCTACCAGTGCCGGCCACCACGTGGTGCCGTGGTTAACTATGAAATTGGTACGTCGAACACCACAATACGCCCCCCTCCCCGTGGTTTTAAGTGCTGTAAAGTACTCTAAACTTCTTGAATATAATATAAGTAAATATACGCGATATAATAATAATAAAACGGCGTAGGGAAGTGACGACCCCATCGCTCGCTGACGAAACAGTTAAGTGACAAAACTGCTACGTCGGTGCAGTCAGTCAGCGCCTTGCCAAGAGGTGTGAGCGCCGTGCCTCAGCAGTACTCAGGGTGCAAAGGCCCGTTTGTGCTTACGGCCGTAGAATGATACAATAAAACGGTGGCGGGCCTGGGCATCTCCCGTTAATTGGCGCCTAAAAATGGATGATGGATTGTAATAGAAAGCGTATAGGGCCGCTGCCTGGGGGTCGCCGGGCCGCTTCTGGAGCTGGCGCCGGACGCGGCAGCATGCGGGCCGCCAGCCAAGCGCGAGGAGCTGCAAGATCACCTAGCAGCCTCCCGCATACATCATGCCCACCAGACGGATTAATGTCAGCAGGGTCCTCTCGAACTCGCCAAGCGGCATCCACCGCTGGTGGGGTGCGCCGCATGCGTGCATGGATGGACAAGGGATATGAACGCAAACGCATTGCGGGCGTACTATAGGGCGAAAGGGGAAGAAACTGCAGGGATAGCGTATCGGGCTCGGATGCATTGCTTTTTTGCTGAGCTGGAGCCGTCTATTGCCGTCACGGGACAAAACCTGACAGACCGAGTTGGGTACATCATGCGCTCGAAAATATCTGATGATGCCGAGATCGAACGACTACTTGAGGCCATTCCCTCATCGAATGAATTGGCTACGGATGGGGATGCGACTCCTCAGGCGAAACACCAGCTGCCACGCGTAGAAGCTGCCATGGATCTTCCAGTTGTGGTTGATTCGGACGATGATGAAATGGTCTTCCACGAACTAGAGCAAATGAGGAGTATATTGGAAGAGGCGATTTTGGAAACGCGCATAAAGCCTCTCGAAAATTGACCGCGACTTCCCCGCATACCCCTAAGCAAGCGAAATCGGGCTGTCGTGAGGGCTCTTAACCCAATGCTGGTAACCTATTTGGAAGCCAGCTTTTTGGCACTGCAGTGGCAGCTTGCCGCATTATTGGCGCCAAATTTCCCATGGCTGGACGCGATACTAAACAAAGTAGCGCCATCCCAGCCTGGAGAAAAAGAATTGAGGACCGTATCGCAAAGGCAAGGGCCCTTATCGGCAGACTGACAAGCTTCAGGTCAGGTAATAATAGACCGAGGGTTGTGCGCACCGTTAGAATGGCGTTTGCTGGGACAAATATCAGTTTGTCCCAGCCGGATATCACGCAGAAACTAACGGAGCGCATAGACGATCTGAAGCAAAAGATCTCTGCTTGGGGGAAGCGGATTCGCCGATTTACCGAGAGGTCAAGGCGGTTCAACCAGAATCGTCTCTTTCAGAGTGATCAGAAGAGGCTCTATAAATTATTGGTGTGACCAGAGGTATGTGGAGCGGGCCCAGGACCGGATCAGGCTAACACTGTCGCATTTTGGCTTGACCTGTGGTCAGAGCCCGTAAACCACAGCGAGGGCCCTTGGACGGAAGTTGTGGCGACTCATTGTGTGAGTCTTACGCCCATGGACCCCGTCATCGTAACGCCGGATGACGTAGCTGAAGCGATCCGTAGAGCCCCGAACTGGAAAAGTCCGGGACTCGACGGGCTCCATCACTACTGACTGAAGGGGTTCATGGTGTGTCACGCTGTGATCGCCCGTCAGTTCAAGAGGCTCTCAACCAGAAGTTCGTCGCTAGCCTCTTCACTACTGGGATCACTCATTTGGTTCCTAAAGACCAGGTTACCACAAACCCGAGCAAATACCACCCCATTACGTATCTACCCACCATATATAAGACACTGACATCCATTTTGAGCGCGATAATAACTCGTCACCTGAAGCTAAATCGGGTGATGGCATGCGCTCAAAATGGATGTCGGGGCGGTGGTCGTGGAACTAAGAAACTACTCCTCATTGACGCGGTCATTAGCAAAGTGGTGAAACGCAAACTTCGGACATTCTCCGCCGCCTGGATAGACTACAGAAAGTCATTCGACTCAGTGGCCCATACATGGCTAAAGAGAGTCCTTGAGCTGTAAAAGATAGACTTTACAGTGAGAGACTTCCTCAAGCAGTGTATGGGGCAGTGGAGTACGATCCTTTGTCATCTGGGCGAGCGGATGATGGCTGCGGAGAACCACATAAGTATAAGAAGGGGTATCTTCCAGTGCGATTGTCTGAGTCTAATCTGGTTCTGCCTCTCTCTGAACCCTCTCAGTACCTTACTGGATGGATGCGGGAGGGGTTTTCAGCTACGGAAAGGAGGGACAAAAGTGACCAACATTTTCTATATGGATGACCTCAAGTTATTCGCCTCCAGTCGTTCCCATCTTATGGAATTGCTAAACATCTTTCACAGTTGTGTAATTTCGCAATTCCATTGGAATGGAGCTGGGGACGGATAAGTGTGCGGTCCTCCATGTTGAAAGGTGAAGGGTTACTAACTCTGAGGGCATAGATTTATCTATTTCCGTCAACTTAAGGGTATGTCACAGAATATAGGTATCGATGAGGCTGGTATGAAACAGTCAGTTTGCGACGCGTTTTATGCACGCTTGACCAAAGTGCTTAATAGCCTTTTGTCCGGTGTGAATAAGATACACGCATATATTGGTTGGGTCATGCCTGTCCTCATGGATACCTTTGGCATACTCAGGTGCACTCAAACTGAACTTAACGCCCTGGATAGAAAAGTCCGCACTACTACGACGTCCCATAGGATGCATCATCCGAGATCGTCGGTAATGAGGCTGTAATTGTCGTGAAGCTGCGTGTGAATCGTGAAATGTGTAGCCTCCCTCATTACTTTCTGGTGATATCGGATGATACATTCTATAATGACGTCATTTCTAGTGATAAAGGGCTTACCCCTCTATCCTTTGCCAACCAGCAATGGCAGGACACAGCAGTGCTTAACATTTCCGACCAGTAGACCGTATGGAAGGAGAAGGAGCTCAACGGGAGGTACTACAGGGCTCTACATGAGCCCTTCGTATATACAGTCGTCTCCCTCAACTGGCTACGTTTCGGTGACTTCCTCGGGGAAACCGAGGGTTTTGTTTGTGCGATACAGGAGCAGGTTATTAAGACCAATAACTATCGGAGATACATCCTAAAGGATGGCACCGTCGACGTCTGTCGAGCTTGTTGCCATCCTGGTGAGTCGCTTAGGCATGTCATCTACGGTTGTTCGGCGCCTTCTAACTCTGAGTACTTGCACAGATACAACCTTGTAGCCAGAATTATACAATTACAAGTACTTGCCGGAAGCCGTGCTCAAAAATTACCACGCCAGGCTCTACTGGGACAGGACTATTCTTGCCTATTGAATAATCCTGATATTGTGCTGATGGAACGGGCACAGTCAAGGATATTTTTGGTCGACATTACCATTCCGTATTCATTCCGAAACAGATAAACGAACAAAATATCTGGACCTGGCTCACGATGTGACAGAACTGCTGGCAAATGGGCTAATCTCAGTCAGCCTCTCGTTTCATCTGAGGCGACTGGGACTCCATGACGGACCGCTCCGGGCTCAAATGCAGAAGGCAGTGCTCCTCGATACCGCCCGCAACGTCCGCCGGTTTCTTTCCCTTTCCTCCTAATCCTCGGCCGTCCTATCTCCCCTGCCGAGGGCTTCTATCTGGTTGGATATTTATCTATATGTGTGTGCGTGTGTGTGTGTGTGTGTGTGTGTGTGTGTGTGTGTGTGTGTGTGTGTGTGTGTGTGTGTGTGTGTATGTGTGTGTATGTATGTATGTATGTATGTGTGCGTGTATGTATGTATGTGTGTATGTGTGTATGTGTGTGTGTGTGTGTGTGTGTGTGTGTGCGCGTGTGCGCGCGCGCGCGTGTGTGTGTGTACGTGTGCGTGTGCGTGCGTGAGTGTGTGTGTGTGTGTGTGCGTGTGTGTGCGTGTTTGTGGGTGTGTGTGTGTGGGTGTGTGTGTGGGTGTGTGTGTGTGTGGCGTGCGTGCGTGTGTGTTTGTGCGTTTGCGTGCTTGTGCGTGCGTGCGCGTGCACGTATGCGTGTGCATTTGCTTGTGCGTGCGTGTGCGTGTGCGTGTGCGTGTGCTTGTGCGTGTGTGTGTGCGTGTGCGTGTGCGTGTGCGTGTGCGTGTGCGTGGGCGTGCGCGTGTGCGTGTGCGTGTGCGTTTGCGTGTGCGTGTGTGTGTGCGTGTGCGTGTGCGTGTGATTGTGCGAGTGCGTGTGCGTGTGCATGTGCGGCGACCGCCGGATATCGCCGGATGAATAAAAAATCATGAGTGCAATTAGTTTAATTTTAATATTCGTGTTTTAAAAAAAATACTAAAAAAAGGGCTCGAAATAATAGATTTTGTCACAAAAGGAGAGAATTCGGAAAAAAAAGAACAAAAGTCGGGACGCGAACCAGGGCAACTCGATGTTGCGACCGCCGGATATCCCAAATGAGCTATTACGATCATTAATATATTGTCAAAATTTACCTTCTTATATTGTATCAGATTTTCATTGCCTTAAAACACGGACAAAATATTCTCTAAAAATAAATTCTACCTAGATCGATCTATTGTCCGCAAAACCCCGTCGACACTAAATTTATAATTTATAATATATATATATATATATATATATATATATATATATATATATATATATATATATATATATATATAAGAATTGCTCGTTTAGGGGTATTTTATAATATAATTGGCTTAATATTACGATTACTTGATGCGCGGTTTTAAAAAGTTTGTTTAATTTACCATACAGTAATTTTAAACATAATCCGTAAAAACTAGTTTTATTTAATGTCTAGTGTTCGCGTAAACATAAGAAATAATTACGATATACGTAGAGCTTTATATAACCTAGACGTGAACTTGGTCAATTGGTATTATGGTATTCTCGCAAGAGTACGTAAGCATTGTGCGCGTGAGTTGTCTCCTGTTTTGACGTGCCTGTACCGCCTTTCTCTTAAAACTCGATCGGTGTCAAAATCTTGGAAACTTGCCGTTGCGCAACCAGTACCCGAGAAGTTGTACCGATCCCTGCAAATATCAACCGATCGTCATCATCTTCATACTTTGTAAAGTTATGAAAAGTGTACTGAATAATAAGCTGCTGACATATCTTGAAACATATGACCTCCACAGTGACTACCAATATGGCTTCCACCGAAGATGGCCCACTAGGGATTTTCTTGTGTATATCATGCATTTTTGGGCGAGGCTATCGAAAAGAACGGTGAAGCTCTCGCAGCCAAGCACCACCAAAACACAGACATGTCTCTTCACCGCAAAATGGAGTCCATTTGATCTAAATCCTACTTTCCCAGGTACATCTGCAGAGGTAACTGTTTACCTTGATCGTCTCGGCATGCAGTTGTGTGTTAATCTAAGTCTTGTTACCAACATTGAGTCTAAAAACAGAGTATCCTTAACAAGGTAATGCGGTACTTCACGCTTGATCATCTTCCAACTTAATACAAAGTTCAACTCCGAACATCAATGGAATTTTGTAGTCACCTTTGGGATGGATCAGACAAATATCAACTTGCACTTGAATTAATTGGCGAAGGGTCAATAGGCTTACCGGCTACAAAAAGTTGATGGAAACTAAGCTTAACAGCTTAGATCACCACCGCCAAGGTGCTTGTTTGTCAGATTGTACTTCGAAGAAAGTATAAACATTTGGGGGCGCTGAAAAATAATTTATTTTCAAAGGGTGTAGTAAAAGAAATAAGTTTGATAATCTCTACGCTGGCCTAAGAAGGACATCCAAAAATGCCATTTAGAGTCTATCAAGCGATTCGTCCGGTTTTAGGCAACATTTTAAGTATAAAATCGTCTCTCAAAAATGTCCCCGGTGACGCAGATCTATTCTTCAATGAAATACGATATTTTAATAACAATTTAATTCGTAAAAAATATGGAAGGAAATTTGAATTTGAATGTTTACTTGCAAATTGTTTTTTTTTTTCAAAACAAATTTAACTGATCAGTGTCTGATATAAAAAAAATTGTAAAACTTTCTGCGAGGCCTATCGTTTATGAATAAAAAAGCAGCAAGGAACGCCTTACCTATTTTGTTATATACAAGTGCACGTAATGTTAGTCAAGAAACTAAGTGTTACAAAGTTCGCAAAGTGGAGCTCTTAGTTTTAAACAATGGATGGTGTTAATTTCAGTTCTCAAACTGAAGCGTAATTCAGCACTTTTTTCAAGCTAAAACTACGAATAGTAAATGTAAGACCCTACACATAAATTGTCGATACTAAACGCATCTTAGTCAAAATTGTGAGGAAGGGAGACTTCCCTATATTATTATTTAATTTTGATAGTGATAAATAATATCAAAGCCGTGTAGTAGTGGCGTAAGTATAGGAAAGATAAATTTTATTCATAAATTATTATTAAGAGTAATTTTTTATTTGCCAAGTTTGGAAAATACCTCTGTCCTGAGAAATACTAGCGCGATTATATATACATTATATACTATATAGGCCGTACGGATAAAGAATGGGATTAGATATGGCGAATCACAGAGCCTGTACCGTCAACAACAGCTATTGGTAGTGTACATACACTACCAATAGCGAAAACTCGCTAATAACGATAAATCGTTATAACGTTATATTATTTGGTTAATTGGAAATTTTATATTAATGTTTAATGAGAAAATATTTAAAAAAATCTGTACACACAAGTAGGTACATTAATTTAACCTCTCAATAACCTAACCTTGCACGCGGTCGGATCTGACCACGGCGATATTCCGTCAAATTCCAAGTGGTTGGATACGACCATACTCACCCACAGCACTTTAAACCATAAAAACTTATATTTAGAGACTACTTGTATATGAAGAAGTTTGGCATTATAGGCTCAATGTGAAATTGCCTATCCTCTAATGCAATAAAACGTAGTTAGTATGTGGTTTTTTATTTATAATCTACGTTCATTTCGTTTCGTGACTATTTCGTGTGACGTGTTATAGTGTTGATTTTTGGATTTTTCTAATAAAACATTATATATTAGTGTTTAGTTTAGTGTTTTACTATAAAATTGTTAGAAAAGTTTTTGTGTGAATACAATTTATCTTTTTACGTAAATAATTTCGAGTATATACATAAATAATTGTGAAATACGAGCTGCTGTCCTGCGCTGGGTAAGTTCTATTTTTACTATAAATATACAATTAAAATATATTTGTAATGAAGTAAAAACACTAAAACTAGTAATATGACAATAAATAACCAGAATCAGGTATTATATTGAAATTTATAATGAATTTTTTAGAAAATAAATGTACAGCAACTTCAAGGTTAGGTTATTTTTAGCTACGCCGCGTCACGCAAAGCGGGCATTTCCTTTATCATATCGATATTTCTATTTTAATAAAATCTCTAAATGTTTCGGATAAATTTAGACCAGATCGCTCATGGCATTTCACTCTAATTTTTCGTGAAGTTTTATTGCAGTCGGTTCAGTCATTCCGAAGATTAGCTCGGACAAACAGGCAAACGAAAATTTAAAAAATGGTTACTTACGAGTATTTCTCAATGGCAAAAATAAAATTTGAACATCAGGAAATTATGAAGAAAACTCAGAATGCATCGTAGCTCACAAATAAGAAAAACTGGACTGTTTTTTTTTTGGTTGTTTATAGCATGTTGTTATTATTAAGTTGTAATACAAGTTGGACTGAAGTTATAGAACGTACGAAAAATACATATCGCAACGTATTTTTTATGCAATATTACCGGTGGATGTGAGTAAACATAGTAACAGAGTGCGAGCTAGAGGTGAATAGAGACGATGCCATGTTCAATCCCATTCTTTAACATCACGGGTTATACATACAATTTAACAATATTTGTATTTATCTATTTATATATGATATAGTATATATATAATACGAATGGAACCAGCGTAGTAACTATCACCTCGTTCATATTATATTATATCGTAAGAAAATCGACTACATTAAATGCCGTGGATGTCGTAAGAGAACGGAAAGACGTGAAACAAGAGATGTGCAGCTTAGTATAGCACCTTCGACATAAAAACACAAAATACTATTAGAATAAGAAATAAAACCCGTCTATCAAACTTAGTTTCTATGACATAATATATCGCATGCAATCTATAGATAATAGTGTATAGGACAATTTGTGGGAGGTCTACTAATAAAAAAATTCAAATGGTTAGTACATTCCCATTTAGACAAAACTAGCTTTACCGCGGCTTTACTTACGTGGGCTTGAATTAAGGAACATCATTAAATGCTGTTCTTGTAGCAAAATCAGCAAAATTTGATCGAAATATCGTGTATTCTAATGTTTTAATTAAAAAAGTTAAATTCAAAATCGTATTATTTACATTTTGCTTTTTATATTCATTTCTAATTAAACCTAATTTAGTTTTTAAAAAATAATTATGAATTTCATAGTCTTCAATTAATTTACGGGATTATATGTTTATTTGCGATACTTGATTCATATCATTGGCCCCAAGCAAAAATAGATAGGTAGTATCATCTTCCTAATAACAAATTAAATTGATGGAATTTTGACGGGCTTGATACGAATGAATACGAATATGTACACGTAATAGAGCCTCACTGCATGATTCCTGACATCAAGCTGCTACTGAGAATTCGAACCAGACACAGATTTCAAGACCCCAAAAAGTCAGTAGTCATGGTAACAACCTCTTGACCAATTATTCAGTCAAACCGCTATTACAGATGCAATTTAAGACCAAATTAAGGAGGCACTGGGATTTTTTTTAAATAAAAAAGGGTGACAAACGCAGACACAGCCCACCTCATGGTAAGTGACTTATAATCAAATAATAATAAGAAAAAAGTTGAATAAGAATCAAACTGCGGATGTGTTGTTACCCCTGAGGACTAAGGTGGAGTGCCTCATTGCAAGTTAAAAGAGTCACCGCTTTATTCTTATAGTGGGTGTAGAGACACCCACTATAAGAAACATAGCATCAACTTTTAATTGTGATAAAGCAGCATTAAACTTCTATTTTGCGCTGGTATTTTGTGAGAGCGTGGTCCTTCCTCGGTCGAACAGACCCATATGAACTATAATCATAACAAAGCTGCAACGTAAAAACACATCAGTTCATGGAAGAACTTGATGGAACTGCAACAATAACCTCTGGTAGAAGCATGATAAGAAACGCTGTGGCCCTGTTATCACACAACAATTATACCATAACAGAACGAGCCACAATCAAAGTACGAGTATGCTAATCTAATTGATGTAATCTTTATTCCTCTTAAGGTTTGTAATTAAAAAAATAAGCAAGTAGCTAAACAGTAAATCAGAACTCTAATATAATTTTATATTTCGCATTCCGTAGTTTAAATCAATATATATATAAAGTCAAGAATAATGGCTTACGATTGAATAAAAGAAATTACAACAAAATATTAGTTAATAGAGATAAATGTAACAAAACGATTATACAGGACTTATTTATTAAAACACATTTTCCTCGTAATAGGAAACTTCTTCTAGCGGTTTTTTACGTCATTATTTCAAAAGTAGCCTTTTGTGTGTTAGTTAATGCATAGCAACGTCCAATTGCCATAGATGCCACGCCTGGCAAGCGGTTTTTCACAGTTTCTTTATTTTATAGATCTCGTTGGATAGAGTAGAATATAATAGAATAGAATAATTTTTATTCAATACAGATTATTATATTATACTTATTGAAAGTCCCACCCAGCGGGACTTTTTTAAAACATATTTCACTTTACAATAATTTTGTATTTGTACAATTTTAAAAGAATTTCAATATAACTAGCATGGTGGCACTCACGTCATTCCCAGGGGTTATTTTCATTTATGTATTCTTTGATATTATAATAAGCCTTTTGATACACTTTTTCGTTAAAAAGACATTTTAACTTGTTTATTGACAAGTTAAAACATTTTGTACATTTTCTAGGATTTTATTGTAAAAGCGTATACATTGCCCCTTAAACGAATTACTAATTCTGTGGACTCCAGTAACTGGTATTACAAGCTTATGTTTATTCTTAGTGTTTAAAGTATAAAGATCTTTATTATTATCAAAGCTATTTATGTTTTTTGTACATACTACAATTTATTAAATATATTGCGATGCCAAAGTCAATATGTTTATTTCTTTACCAACTATCGAGAAACAAGAAAATGAGGTATTGCTTTTGACACTGTAGATTTAAACAATATTTTCCACTGCTGCCATGTCACATTTTACACTGTCAATTACAGCAGCAACAAAGCAGTGTTTATCGTTCACTCGAGTCCGGCGATCCATTCTGTCCATTCAGTTGTAAGAAAAATGACATCCTTATATCGCTGTTTAGAAATACTTTTAGGACTACGATTCTGTTGAGAATTTTTTTTAATAAAAATATACATTTTATCAGAAATACGAACGACCTAAGTCGATTTTAATATTATTGAGGAAATAAAACTCAATACGAATACGAATTTCAGCCACCCTAGCAAGCTATCTGAACAAGACATACTTAATCGTCGTACACTAATATATGTAAGCACAGGTGCACTCTCTATTCCCTAACATTCATTGTCCAATGGGACAGTAAACCGACACCGGAAGGCGCAGGCACTGGACCGATGTACTTTTAGAGGCACAAGGGTAAAGCACTGCTAACTTCCTCCAGACTGCAAAGAATTTCTTAACAGAAAAACCTCAAAAAAATATTCAAACCTGTCAATTCGTTAGTAATTGATATAATAATATTGTGTTAAGTGGAGTATAATAGCGGTATAAAAAAATCATCACTCTTTGTCGTCTGTTGGGCGTCGTAACAGTCGAATATAAAAATTTCAGTAAAATCGCATGGCTTTCTAAAATTGCGGCTTATGTGTCTTTTTTACGCAGACTTTAAATATCCAGATTGCTAACGAGTAGAATCGTCAAAGGCTTCGCCGCTTCTGCTCGTCATTGGATGAACTTTGCCGTCAAAGAAAATTTTTCTTACATCACAAAAGATTGCGTCCAGCAGTAATCTTTTACAGGCTCATAAACCAGGATATGAGTCGACAATACTTTACAACAACTTGTGTCCGTCTATTCCGATATATAGAATAGTGAAAGCCTGTTTAGTTGAAGACTTTGAGACATTAAACTTTTAATATTATTTCTCATAAGTGACCACATATCTGTAGTATACGTTTTTGAAGTTGAACTGCTGTATATTGTAGTTCATAGTCACATCAGTTTTTATAAAAATAAAACAACAACAAATTGTGTTTACGTAAGTCATGTCATGCAGGCTTGATGTAAAAGTACGAACACGATAATATACTCAGAAGTAGTTTTGCGATATCGCTGCTTTTGTGAAAGTATAATGATTTCTCCGGAAGTCATAACTGGGCGTTATTTGATATCCAGTTATTGAAATATCATTAATGCCTTTATAATGTGTAATATTTAATATTTATTCAGTTCTGAATTCAATTATGAATGCGCATTCGAATCCCGCATTGGGTAAAAATTGATCATGAGGTTTGAGTCAGGAAGTTAGAAGTGTTTCACTCCCGTACCTCGGAAAGCACGTAAACCCCTTTGTCTTATTGTTCCTGATCTCTCTTCGGTCCTGTCGGATTAACGTCACATTGGACTATGAGAATGAGGGAAAATAGAGTGCACTTGTTCTTGCGCTTACACTTGAGCACTATGATAGACTAGCATTATGCGCAGGGCATATGGCTAGTCTCCGTTGAGACTGGCCCCCGCGCTGTGACCGAATTTCGGTTTGGAGGACATTATTATGAAGTTTTTTACTGCTTAGTATGCCATATTAATTTATAAATAGCAACCCGCCTCAGATTCGTCTAGATTGGATCCATTAATATAGTATTATTTAGAATTTGGATCATTATCATTGATGATGAGTTTGCAGTAAAATGGGTTTCTACACTCATCATACGAAACGCAGCTGCATTGAGTTACTATTTTGCGCTCGTATTATGTGAGAGCGTGGTCCTTCCCTGGTCGAGCCGACTCATTCGTGCTGTAACTGTGCCACCGCGTTGTGAAAATTACACTATATGCTTAGCCTCTGAATTACCATGGTGCTTTCTATTCTTAACATAAATATTTATAAAGGTATTCACATTATACATAAATAATTAACATATTTTGTATCCCAAAATTACGAGACATATTCATCAAACTCGAAGGTCCATTACACGGTGCACATTCGAAAGGTGTCGTACATTTTTAATGACACCAAACAGGTTTCTGAAGCAGATGCCCGTTTACATATATTACGGTGAGCAATAAAGTACGGAATGAGGGTCGCTTGAAAGTATGTTAGCAGCTAAACCCTTTCAACTTGCTAAGATAACTACTACTGCATTTTAGCCTGAAGTTATTGTTTTGAATAAACAAAAAACGTAGTCCAGTTTGGGAACAGCCAAAGAACGTTTAAAAAGCCCTCTCTATATAGTGTAAAACAAAGTCGCTTCCCGCATTTTGATGTGATCATATGATGTATAATACATACATATGTTGTCAAGATATAAAAATCACGCGAGCAAAGCTGGGACGGATTGCTAGTATTTTATATTAAAAGATATATTTTTTAACATTATAATAAATTAGTCCAGCTCCAAGTTCCTATATTTCACCGTCGTCATCAGCCTGTGGCACTCCGCTGCTGGACATTGGCCTCTTCCAAGGCGTGCCACTTAGCCCGGTCTTCGGCTACACGCATTCACTTCTTACCAGGCACCTTACTTGAAATCCGCTGGAGATCCAAGGTTCTTGATATAGTGTTCTGTATTCTGAAACTGAAATGATAATGGACTGGTCACGCCTGTCGCAGAAGTAACAACCAATGGAGTAAACGTGTTATGGAGTCGAGACTGCGCTTAAGCAAACGATGTTTTGGACGCACTGTAGCTACATAGAGAATATAGTTTTATCCTTAAAATTTCGTAATTACTATACTATTACTAATTATTTGCTTAAACTATGAGCACGTATTTGGTTTTTTCTGATACAGGAAACGAATAAGTTTTTGTGATCAGTTTCTAGTAAAAGCAATTAAGAATCTATAACCGTTATTATATAAGAATTATGCAAATTGTATTAAAATTACACATTTAACTGTATTATAACTCGTTTTCACATTTAATAATAAAATAACGTGACCAAATGATGGCTTAAATGTAGGGACATTTTTTAACTTTACCATGCTGGTAGATGTTAAAAAGCCGTTTTTACTCTTGTAAATCAATAATTTTAAGAGACGATTAAGGATATAATTCAAAAATGAAGTAGGTATATGATTTTCAACTCAGTTTCACAAAAAAACGATTCCGTAGGTTTTATTCAAAGTATAAGGTACTTGAGGGTAATGTGATCACCTTAAGCTTTTCCGCCCCATAAAACCAAAATTTGAAGAAGGACAGAGACAAAAACACAAAATCGTATACCACAACGAATATGTTAAGAAAAAAATAGTAAACAAGCTTTGACAGTAATTAGAAACACTGCGAAAAATCATCTTTATAAAACTCTTACAAACTCTCAATTTTGGGCATCACTGGAAATCTTCTCGAATGGTTCTCTTCATACCTCAGGCAGAGAAAATCGAGAGTTGTGGTAAATGGTTACTCCTCAGAAACATTCCTACTTACTTCTGGCATTCCTCAGGGTTCCCATCTCGGTCCGATCCTTTTCAATATTTTTATAAATGACCTAGTCTGTTTTTAAACAACCTTTATGTACGCATATAACATGAAACTGTCCTTGAAAATCAAAGACCACAGTGACTCACTCCTATTGCAAGAGGATTTGGACCGGATGTCTTTGTGGTGCGTTAAGAACAGACTATTTTTGAACCTCGATAAATGTAAAATTATAAGATTCTCAAGATGTGTAAATATTCAGACCCTTATGTATAATATTGATGGTCATCCTTTGGTGGGAGTGGACTCTGTTCTACATCTGGGTGTGGTTCTGGACAAAAAGTTGCGGTTTCATAAGCACGTTGATGGAATTGTTACAAGGGGTATTCAAATGTTGGGGTTCGTGTTGCGTAATTCTAAATAATTTAAGAGGATCTCTACAAAAATATCCTTGTACGTCTTTAGTCCGTTCCAGCCTCGAATACTGTAGTCAGGTCCGGTCTCCATTTTATGATATTTACGTGAAACGCATAGAGCGTCTCCAGAAGCGTTTTTGTGGTATTTTTCGAACCAAACTTACAAAATAAATGATCTATCTTCATACAAAGACCGACTGACGTATTTTAAATTAAGTACCCTGCAACAGCGGAGGCTTTTGCTGGATTTCATGTTGCTACACAATTTCGTCAATGGAATATAGACTGTCCATACCTATTAAGTGCAATAAATTTCAAGGTACCTTTTAAGCTAGTGCGTGTCAGCCGATACGTCTCCTTTTCAGTTGAATGCATTAAAACTAATTTGGGTCACCACGCCGCCATACACAGGTTACAGAGGCAATATAACCAGCTCTGCAAGACACGTGACGTTGATATTTTTGCTGATAAGCCTCAAAAATTCAAAAGAAAAATTATGCAGTCTTTTACTTCTAACTAATATTTAGACCTATTTTTAAGTTTATAGTTGTAAGTTTTAAAAAACATATTCGTTGTCCACACTGCATGCCGTGGCAACCTTTAATTAAGATGACACTTAGATATAAACCTTCCTGTAATTTGTAGTATTTACATTGTGTTCGTGTACTTCTTGTTAGTTGTCCTAAATAAATTTAAAAAAAAACTAACTACACTACACCGTACTAAAATCGACTAAAATATTTACTATAATGTTAACTATCGAAAGGGTGTCGATAAAGCATCGCCTGTTTAACCCTTTGTTATTTGTTTGACCGATGAAGAGCAATCGTAGCACAAAGCCATCTATGCAAACAAGGCTGTAGTTTTGAGTCATGAAAGAATGACTATATTAGCCAGTTAACCATATTACGCTCACGTAATACAGATTTGCATTTAAACAATTAAGCAAACGAAATAATTTAAAAATATAGGTACCCGTTCAATTTGACACCACAATTTAGAGAAAATTTAATTTAATGCTTTCCATTTGAAACCCTACTTTTAATCCATCAAAGAAATTAAATTTCAGAATGTCCGGAGTTGCAATTTCATGAATTAGCTTCTTATTAAAGCATTTTGCGGGAAATCGAATTTCCTTTTTTCCCTTAAGAGGATTTCCGGATGACGTTTAGACCATCCAAGCGTATTCTTCTGTTTTCCCTAGATTAAGATATAATATAGAATAGAGTGGGATAAAATCATTTAATTCAATATAGATTGCAAGAATATTTATTGAAAATAATTTAAGCTTCACCAATGATAAAATCTATATATTATATATCTTTGCCATTTTCCCTTATTTTGTATTATTTTTTTAAAACGTTACCTCCGCAATAGAATTCTCTTTTATCGTGGGGGAACTTTACATACACAATTATTAACATATTGTTTTGTTATTATTAAAAACATGTTTTGTGTGCGGGATTTGAACCCGAGGCCCTTAGCGGTGCAACGCATTGCTAAGCCACTGCGCCACGGAGCAGTCGAATTTAATTATTGTAAAAAACTTTAATATTAAAAAAAACCTTATACCAACGACAGATATCCAGTAAATAAATTCAATAAACAAAATAAATACAGACATAGCCAGAATCCTTCTCATGTTGTCCTTGAAAAAATTAAAATAGGTCCAGTTTTGCACGATTAAATAGGTTCCCCTATTTCCTTCACTTCACGGGCGACGATTTTGCCAATATTTAAATAAATATTACTATAGTCAATCCATGTGCTTGGGTATGTTCTATTTAAATATGCACGAACAGATACCGCATAGTTTCTAGGACAGCCGTCATTTTGCAACCAATACAATTCTCTCTTTCTTAGGCACCACATGCAATAAATTTTGGAGATCGTTTTCAAGTAATTCTAAATAACTTTGGCCAGTTAGGTTCCCTGGTAATTCCAATATGCTTAATATTTTTCCACATTATTCTATTTTATTCTGTCTTCAGGAAAAAACTGGTGTCTCTCGTTGCCAGCTACGGAGATTATTTAAATGTTATATAGCCAAATATTTTAAATGTTTATTCATCACTATTTAGAATCTTATTGAAAAAATCCGGGTCTTCTTCCATTTTCTCTAGCATTTGTCGGCAAAAACACAATCTTGCATTGTAATCTCTTCGCTGAAGAGTCTGCACGCGCGTAAAGTAATACGGGTGAAATTCGTTCTTCTTTAAAATATCATGCACTGTAGATTTCCCTATTCCCGTGCGTCAAGCATTGTTAGAAGTTAAAGGATTTCGCGCAATTTCGTCAAGCACCACGTCTTTAACATTAGCACGAGCGATTCTTCCAGCGCTAGTACCAACAATACCACTACCAGGCGTTCTTCCTTCTGAGTAACAACCGTGGACTCTTATAAATATGCGGTAATCTGGATGACGCCTATTAGGGTATCTTTGCCTAAAAAGAGCTGCGGCTGCATTTAAATTGCCTTTACATTCCCCAAAAATAAAATACATGTTTGCATAGTCTCGTGGCGTATACTGAACAAGTGGCATTTTGTCCACAATCTAAGCAATCCAGTTAAAAACGAGTTTATCGTAAATATTACTACACAAAACAAGTTCAAATCAGTAAACATAACGAATAGTCTAGTAAAATAGCCAGGTCGTCGTTTTAACACTGACTTACAGTAAAAATTAAGACTTGGAAATGGAAACTAAATAAACACATGCGAAGTAGAGCAAGTCGAGTCACTCACCACGTTCCTAATGTATTTTTTTAATTTACTATCTCACACGCACTCGGTCCAACATGAACGAGGTTATATATAAGTATGACGGTCACACCACATATTCCAAATCCATAACAAGCTAACAAATTTGCATTCGTTAAGATATTTTTATGCGAACTACAGGCGTAAACAGGATTTACATAGGCTTTGCCTAATTAATTCTATACAATACTGATTTTAATATTTTTATTTAAACCCTGATGGTCGGTCAAATTTGTTCTAATATTTCAAACTTATTTGTTTCACTAAATTTTACTCTTTTTGAACATAAATAGCAATATTTCACTATTTATATTGGGTACAATGTATAAATAATACTATTTTGAAATAGGCTTTAGAATTCATTAATTTGTGATCGTGGTGGTCGAGAATGTAAAATACGGTAATGAAATATATCGATATTATTTAAAAAAAAAACACATCTTTGGTTTTTTAATTCCTATTTTTTTCTGAATGGCGATTAGTTCTACCAAGACCCATTTCCAGGTTATCCATTAATTACCGGGCACCTGATATATAAAAGGATAAGCCACAATCGTGAGACTATCTTTCTTACAATTAGGAATTTTTTGAAGCAATAAATTTGAAATGAAACTACAGGTTTCATTCCAAATTTCTTTTTAATTTCAAAGAACACTGCAAGATAGTTCGAATTCATTTCATTTTAAACTGCGTGAAATAATGTGTTCGTTTCATAGAGCAGAGCAATTAATTTGAAATTCCGCCCATTTCTACTTTATCTTAATAACGTAATGGATTTCGAAACACAATGAAAAGAAGAATTTTCATTGTGTTTCGAAATTGAAAAATTGAAAAGAAAAAGAAATTTTCTCAATATAAATTGAGTTTTGGTTCCATACATTTTTTTTAAATGTTACATTGTTCATGTTTCATGATACAAATGTTACATTTGAAATTTTTTTTAACGTAAAACATTTAAAAACCAAAAGGTTCAAAAAACATTATTTTTATGAATTTTGGTAATTTAATTAAAAATAAAAGTATTAAATAGGAAAAGAAATAAATTGATCTTAGCATTTTTATCTACATTGGATATCTGGAGAGATAATTTTGATATAAATATAATATATTTTTAAGAATAAGACATTAAATATCATTCTCGTATACATAACGTAACTAAAAACGACATTTCCTAAATTTTCATTTATTCCGAAACGTAACTTATGATAGAAATCTCTGTAACTCCGCTAAAACTCAAAAACGGTTCAACCGATTTTGATGATTTTTTTTGTTTGCTTGAGTGGGTTTGAAGGTTTAGATTCACAATAGGTCCCAGTATGTAGCACTATCGTAGAGATTGAAAAATCACCCGTTGCGAAGTCAGGGCAGATCACAAGTCTAAGATAATTACTAGTATATTAAACTAAGTTTTACGAAGTATATCACGTACATTAATTTATTTTAAATTCCCGACGCTTCGAGTACTTTACCCAAGGTCACGGACTGAGGTGTTCGACGTCCGAATGTCATAGATTACAACGACTTCCTTCAGTATGAAATCATTATTTGTTTATTATTAACTTTTGGTCCGATCGACGCAGAAGATCGAATCAGCCTTGAAGTCTTGTAGTTGTATGCTTGTGTTTGGACAAAATTTTATTAATTATAGGATCTTAAGCCAAGACGTCGTCTATTTTAAAATTAGTTTTTTTTGATTACAATAGCATCGCGAATAATTCTTGAAAGGAATCGGTGTTCTTTAGCGAGGATTTCGGGTCTATCAAATTGGATGTGGACGCTGGCAATCTTGTACATGTTCACAGAATGCAGACCAGCCAAGTTTAAAAAAAATAATAACATTTGTTTGATGAAGTATGTTCTGGTTTTCTGGTAGTGAAATCTGTATGCTTACTTATAAATGATCTATGTTGTCCGAAAATAAAGTGATTTGATTTGATTCGATTTGATTTGAAAAAGCCTCAGAACTATTCTACTGATGCAATTTGGTCAACATTCTATTTCTCGGTGCAGACAAAATTTGACTTAGTATATTGAAAAGTTACTTCTTTATTTTGTTTTCTAATAAGCCACTGGCATATTTCACAACCAGTTTTTAAATAAGACACCAACAAATTTTTATGTATTTCTGTAAAAATATGCTTGTAATATAGGTGATATTTGGATAGTGAGAATATGACGCCTCGCTCCAGTTCTTAATTTTTTTAATTATCTTCTCCAAATCGTCTTTTGATATATCAAAGACTATTGCAATTTTATTTATTGATTTTTTTTAAAGAAGAGGGGGCAAACGAGCATACAGTTCACCTGATGTTAAGTGACTACCGCCGCCCATGAACATCCGCAACACCAGGAGAATTGCGGGTGCGTTGCCGGCCCTTTAGAAAGTAATAAGCTCTTTTCTTGAAGGTCCACAGGTCGTATCGGTCTGGAAAAATCGCCGGTGGTAAGGTATTTCACAGAGAGATCGTACGCGGAAGAAAACTCCGATTGAAACGTACAATAGTGGACCGTCAAGCATCCAGATGGTGTGGGTGGTATCGGGAGATTTTCCGCGTAGTGCGTACATGAAATTTAGCATCTGGGATTAATCCGAACAATTCCTCAGAGCACTCCCCCGTGTATATTAATTTATTTTTAATTACCGACATTTCGATTAGTTTACCCATCGTCACGGACTGAGGTATTCGACGTCCCATTGTCATAGATAACGACTTCCTTCAGTATGAAATTATTATTTTTTTATTTTTAATTTTTTGGTCCAATCAACGCAAAAGATCGGATTAGCCTTGAAGTCTTGTAGTTATATGTGGAATAAATTTTATTAATTACAGGATACCAAGCCAAGAATGTAACACGCAGACATCTTCTATTTTGAAATTAGGATGTTTTTTCGATTACAATAGCATCTCGAATGTGCATTCATGAAATTTGGCAGCTGGGATTATTCCTCGGAGCACTCCTTGTGACAGATGCGATTATGATTGTTTATTTACGATTACTTCTCTTACTGCGTCTTAAATTACAGAAGTTAACGTCCTATTGCGCTTTTATGGTTTCGACTTAGTTTCTGAGGACACTTTACTTCTACTTAAAATATCAAAAACAATAAAACATTTGGAGAATTGTTCAAGAATGCTATATGTATTGAAAGAGCCGGTATTTGTGCCATGCAAGAACTGGTATTTGTGCCATGAAAGAACTGGTATTTGTGCCATGAAAGAGCCGGCTCTTTCAACATACTATGCCTTGGCTGTTTTAAAACATTTTCTGTTTAGATACACAAACTAAAATTCATTATTTAGTAAACAGTTCTAATATTTAATTGTATACATTATATTTAGCTCCATTTATTTACAATGAAGAAGCAATGTGGTTTCTGCATAAAGTCAAAAATTATTTTTTCTGAAAAATAATGGAATAAGCACCGAAATACTTACTTTACAAAAACGAAATTTTTGATAATTTCCAGTAATAGCAGTGATGCCACTCAAACTATCAGTTGTTGGCGAAATATCACTATTCAAAAGTTATTTTTAGTAAGTTTGTTTATAAATAGAAAAAATGATTTCGACTCTTTCAAAACTGTGCGCATGCACACTTTTCCCTACATAAGGCACGTATTAAATCTAAACGTATTTTTAAGATTATTGTAGCGTGTATCGATGGTCTTTGCCAAAATATAGTTTATTTCTTTTTCTTCTCCCAAATAGAAATATTTCACAAAATATCAAATAAAAATCCTGTCTTATCTGCAGAAATAGGGTTCACTATAGTTGCAGCACACGCATAAATCTGCGAAGAAATACCGATAGAGATTACCAAGTAGTCCTTTGAAAATTTAGCGATCGCTTAGCTTAAGGAAGTTGTGCATTCATGAACTTAGTCGCATATTCATCATGTTCCTAATACTCTATACGAACAAACAAAAATTATTTTATAAAAATAATTTTTGTTTGTTCGTGTTTTATGCACTGCTATAATTTTCATCAGATTGCGCTAAAATGTGACAACATTTATTGCTACAATAACAATACACTAACAATTAACTTACAGTATTGGCGCGCATATCATACCTAGGCCATATATTATTTAACTTCAATGAATGTATTATCATTTCTAATTAAGCAATATAAGTCTTCCAAATTTAAAATTGTTTTTCCACAGTTATTTCTTCTGCGGCAGCAACGCGCCGGGTACCAGCTATTCTATTATATTTTTTATAAAGCTGAAGTGATAAACGAACTCCAAGTCCACCTAATGGTAAGTGGCTACTGCAGTCTATGGACAATCTGCAGCCAACTTCAAATAAGGAAGGCTAATGAGATGCGTTGTCACCTCTGAGGACTAATTAACTCCATCTTACGAAATGTTTAATTATTTATTTCTACCTTAGTTCTAATTTTGAGACCGAGATTATGGATAACAAATTGCAACAGCAAAATTGACGCAATTTCGTGTTAGTATATATTACAACAGTTGGACCGTGTAGAGACGGGGGAGATGGGCAGCGACGTCTTGCTACGAACAAAATATTTTTTTAAAAACGTGTCTACAGTTCACCCGCGATAGAAGTGTAAACTTCAAAAAACTATACTTCGAAAAGATGATACGAATGCAGAGTATCGTTGTTTATTACAATATCATCAACAACTTTATAAAATATTTTGAATAAAATTAAATTACATATTATACAGACTCCAAATTTTCAACTTCATCATCGTAATTACTTAAATATTTTCTAATCAACTAATTTTGTCTTTAATCTTTAATACTCATAGTTCACATGCATAATCTCCATACATAAAAGCGAGAGAATGAGATAGAATACAGTGTACAGTGTGTATACTGTATTTTATCTCATTTTCTCGCAGGCGAAATCCTATAGATGTATATGACTGTTTCTTATTAGTGTCGTTTCATTGAGTCACTTAGAAAACTGCCTTTGCCAACCCGTCTTCCAAGCGCAGCAACTATGACAAATATATACCCTATAATGGTGAACAATGGGAGAGGCCTAGTCAGCAGTGGACTATTGATAGGCTCTAACAATTGCGGTATGTATTGGAACAGTAACAATGTTGGATAGGATGTTATGCAGAGAATGATATTTAATGTCTTATTCATAAAAATATATTATATTTATATCAAAATTATCTCTCCAGATATCCAATGTAGATAAAAATGCTAAGATCAATTTATTTCTTTTCCTATTTAATACTTTTATTTTTAATTAAATTACCAAAATTCATAAAAATAATGTTTTTTGAACCTTTTGGTTTTTAAATGTTTTACGTTAAAAAAAATTTCAAATGTAACATTTGTATCATGAAACATGAACAATGTAACATTTAAAAAAAATGTATGGAACCAAAACTCAATTTATATTGAGAAAATTTCTTTTTCTTTTCAATTTTTTCAATTTCGAAACACAATGAAAATTCTTCTTTTCATTGTGTTTCGAAATCCATTACGTTATTAAGATAAAGTAGAAATGGGCGGAATTTCAAATTAATTGCTCTGCTCTATGAAACGAACACATTATTTCACGCAGTTTAAAATGAAATGAATTCGAACTATCTTGCAGTGTTCTTTGAAATTAAAAAAGAAATTTGGAATGAAACCTGTAGTTTCATTTCAAATTTATTGCTTCAAAAAAATTCCTAATTGTAAGAAAGATAGTCTCACGATTGTGGCTTATTGTCGCAGTACTGCGTACAGGGGTATTTACATTACCTTTTTTTGGCTGAATACATACACATAATGGACACTTCCATTTGTCTTTGCGTTCCATCAAGTTGAGGGATTTATGGCTAATATTTGCGCACTCCATATCGTACTTCGACTTGCATGCTGCACATTGTAAATATTCCTTCTTCAGTAAGGAATTTTTGCATCCAGCGCATTTCTGAGAGTTATTCATTTTGGCAGAAATTTCACGATCTTGGGGAGTAATGTTATATTTTATTTTGCCACTATATATCGTATATTTCGTTTGTATGCTTCTGCAGATTTCCTTATATTTTGTTAAATTTTAATGCATAGATTACTAAATTAAATCTATTATTATTATGAAATAGTAATTAATCGAAAATTGAAAAAAGTAGTTTCAAGTCTTAACGGGTTTGAACTCACTTCGGTGGATTAAGCGGCAAGCACTGTATACACTTTACCATTTAATCGCGGGAAAATTACGCGAAATTTGTGATCCTATGCTTAGTAAGCCGTTATTAGCAGTTTGAACAATTTTGTTTGTAATCCACCGTCTTAAAAAATGTAATTTGCACAGACTTATTTACATAAAACGACAACACTAATGTTTATTTTGTCACAGTTTGTAAACACAACCGTCAGCTTCCCAGATATTTAATTATTTTCGACAGACTCGCGATTAGTATCACTTAGTACGATTTTTTTGTATAACAGAACACAGTATAGGTACGCGTCTGTATCGTTCCGCGGTGCGGGGAGAACTCTCATCATCATCTCATAAATCTCATAAATTTGCATTCGTTAAGATATTTTTATGCGAACTACAGGCGTAAACATGATTTACATAGGCTTTGCTTAATTAATTATATACAATACTGATTTTAATATTTTTATTTAAACCCTGATGGTCGGTCAAATTTGTTCTAATATTTCAAACTTATTTGTTTAACTAAATTTTACTCTTTTTGAACATAAATAGCAATATTTCACTATTTATATCGGGTACAATGTAAAATAAATAATACTATTTTGAAATAGGCTTTAGAATTCATTAATTTGTGATCGTGGTGGTCGAGAATGTAAAATACGGTAATGAAATATATCGATATTATTTAAAAAAAAAAAACACATCTTTGGTTTTTTAATTCCTATTTTTTTCTGAATGGCGATTAGTTCTACCAAGACCCATTTCCAGGTTATCCATTAATTACCGGGCACCTGATATATAAAAGGATAAGCCACAATCGTGAGACTATCTTTCTTACAATTAGGAATTTTTTGAAGCAATAAATTAGAAATGAAACTACAGGTTTCATTCCAAATTTCTTTTTAATTTCAAAGAACACTGCAAGATAGTTCGAATTCATTTCATTTTAAACTGCGTGAAATAATTTGTTCGTTTCATAGAGCAGAGCAATTAATTTGAAATTCCGCCCATTTCTACTTTATCTTAATAACGTAATGGATTTCGAAACACAATGAAAAGAAGAATTTTCATTGTGTTTCGAAATTGAAAAAATTGAAAAGAAAAGAAATTTTCTCAATATAAATTGAGTTTTGGTTCCATACATTTTTTTAAATGTTACATTGTTCATGTTTCATGATACAAGTGTTACATTTGAAATTTTTTTTAACTTAAAACATTTAAAAACCAAAAGGTTCAAAAAACATTATTTTTATGAATTTTGGTAATTTAATTAAAAATAAAATTATTAAATAGGAAAAGAAATAAATTGATCTTAGCATTCTTATCTACATTGGATATCTGGAGAGATAATTTTGATATAAATATAATATATTTTTAAGAATAAGACATTAAATATCATTCTCTGCATAACATCTATCCAACATTGTTACTGTTCCAATACATACCGTAATTGTTAGAGCCTATCAATAGTCCACTGCTGACTAGGCCTCTCCCATTGTTCACCATTATAGGGTGATATATTTGTCATAGTTGCTGCGCTTGGAAGACGGGTTGGCAAAGGCAGTTTTCTAAGTGACTCAATGAAACGACACTAATAAGAAACAGTCGAATACATCTATAGGATTTCGCCTGCGAGAAAATGAGATAGAATACAGTATACACACTGTACACTGTATTCTATCTCATTCTCTCGCTTTTATGTATGGAGATTATGCATGTGAACTATGAGTATTAAGGATTAAAGACAAAATTAGTTGATTAGAAAATATTTAAGTAATTACGATGATGAAGTTGAAAATTTGGAGTCTGTATAATATGTAATTTTATTCAAAATATTTTATAAAGTTGTTGATGATATTGTAATAAACAACGATACTCTGCATTCGTATCATCTTCTCGAAGTATAGTTTTTTGAAGGTTACACTTCTATCGCGGGTGCACTGTAGACACGTTTTTAAAAAAAAATATTTTGTTCGTAGCAAGACGTCGCTGCCCATCTCCCCGTCTCTACACGGTCCAACTGTTGTAATATATACTAACACGAAATTGCGTCAATTTTGCTGTTGCAATTTGTTATCCATAATCTCGGTCGCAAAATTAGAACTAAGGTAGAAATAAATAATTAAACATTTCGTAAGATGGAGTTAGTTAGTCCTCAGAGGTGACAACGCATCTCATTAGCCTTCCTTATTTGAAGTTGGCTGCAGATTGTCCATAGACTGCAGTAGCCACTTACCATTAGGTGGACTTGGAGTTCGTTTATCACTTCAGCTTTATAAAAAATATAATAGAATAGCTGGTACCCGGCGCGTTGCTGCCGCAGAAGAAATAACTGTGGAAAAACAATTTTAAATTTGGAAGACTTATATTGCTTAATTAGAAATGATAATACATTCATTGAAGTTGAATAATATATGGCCTAGGTATGATATGCGCGCCACTTACTGTAAGTTAATTGTAGTGTATTGTTATTGTAGCAATAAATGTTGTCACATTTTAGCGCAATCTGATGAAAATTATAGCAGTGCATAAAACACGAACAAACAAAAATTATTTTTTATAAAATAATTTTTGTTTGTTCGTATAGAGTATTAGGAACATGATGAATATGCGACTAAGTTCATGAATGCACAACTTCCTTAAGCTAAGCGATCGCTAAATTTTCAAAGGACTACTTGGTAATCTCTATCGGTATTTCTTCGCAGATTTATGCGTGTGCTGCAACTATAGTGAACCCTATTTCTGCAGATAAGACAGGATTTTTATTTGATATTTTGTGAAATATTTCTATTTGGGAGAAGAAAAAGAAATAAACTATATTTTGGCAAAGACCATCGATACACGCTACAATAATCTTAAAAATACGTTTAGATTTAATACGTGCCTTATGTAGGGAAAAGTGTGCATGCGCACAGTTTTGAAAGAGTCGAAATCATTTTTTCTATTTATAAACAAACTTACTAAAAATAACTTTTGAATAGTGATATTTCGCCAACAACTGAGAGTTTGAGTGGCATCACTGCTATTACTGGAAATTATCAAAAATTTCGTTTTTGTAAAGTAAGTTTTTCGGTGCTTATTCCATTATTTTTCAGAAAAAATAATTTTTGACTTTATGCAGAAACCACATTGCTTCTTCATTGTAAATAAATGGAGCTAAATATAACGTATACAATTAAATATTAGAACTGTTTACTAAATAATGAATTTTAGTTTGTGTATCTAAACAGAAAATGTTTTAAAACAGCCAAGGCATAGTATGTTGAAAGAGCCGGCTCTTTCATGGCACAAATACCAGTTCTTCTGGCACAAATATGCATGGCACAAATACCGGCTCTTTCAATACATATAGCATTCTTGAACAATTCTCCAAATGTTTTATAGTTTTTGATATTTTAAGTGGAAGTAAAGTGTCCTCAGAAACTAAGTCGAAACCATAAAAGCGCAATAGGACGTTAACTTCTGTAATTTAAGACGCAGTAAGAGAAGTAATCGTAAATAAACAATCATAATCGCATCTGTCACAAGGAGTGCTCCGAGGAATAATCCCAGCCGCCAAATTTCATGAATGCACATTCGAGATGCTATTGTAATCGAAAAAACATCCTAATTTCAAAATAGAAGATGTCTGCGTGTTACATTCTTGGCTTGGAATCCTGTAATTAATAAAATTTAATCCACATATAACTACAAGACTTCAAGGCTAATCCGATCTTTTGCGTGATCGGACCAAAAATTAAAAATAAAAAAATAATAATTTCATACTGAAGGAAGTCGTTATCTATGACAATGGGACGTCGAATACCTCAGTCCGTGACGATGGGTAAATTAATCGAAATGTCGGTAATTAAAAATAAATTAATATACATGGGGAGTGCTCTGAGGAATTGTTCGGATTAATCCCAGATGCCAAATTTCATGTACGCACTACGCGGAAAATCTCCCGATACCACCCACACCATCTGGATGCTTGACGGTCCACTATTGTACGTTTCAGTCGGAGTTTTCTTCCGCGTACGATCTCTCTGTGAAATACCTTACCACCGGCGATTTTTCCAGACCGATACGACCTGTGGACCTTCAAGAAAAGAGCTTACTCCTTTCTAAAGGGCCGGCAACGCACCTGGAATTCTTCTGGTGTTGCGGATGTTCATGGGCGGCGGTAGTCATTTAACATCAGGTGAGCCGTATGCTCGTTTGCCCCCTCTTCTTTAAAAAAATCAATAAATAAAATTGCAATAGTCTTTGATATATCATAAGACGATTTGGAGAAGATAATTAAAAAAATTAAGAACTGGAGCGAGGCGTCATATTCTCACTATCCAAATATCACCTATATTACAAGCATATTTTTACAGAAATACATAAAAATTTGTTGGTGTCTTATTTAAAAACTGGTTGTGAAATATGCCAGTGGCTTATTAGAAAACAAAATAAAGAAGTAACTTTTCAATATACTAAGTCAAATTTTGTCTGCACCGAGAAATAGAATGTTGACCAAATTGCATCAGTAGAATAGTTCTGAGGCTTTTTCAAATCAAATCGAATCAAATCAAATCACTTTATTTTCGGACAACATAGATCATTTATAAGTAAGCATACAGATTTAACTACCAGAAAACCAGAACATACTTCATCAAACAAATGTTATTATTTTTTTTTAAACTTGGCTAGTCTGCATTCTGTGAACATGTACAAGATTGCCAGCGTCCACATCCAATTTGATAGACCCGAAATCCTCGCTAAAGAACACCGATTCCTTCAAGAATTATTCGCGATGCTATTGTAATCAAAAAAAAACTAATTTTAAAATAGACGACGTCTTGGCTTAAGATCCTATAATTAATAAAATTTTGTCCAAACACAAGCATACAACTACAAGACTTCAAGGCTGATTCGATCTTCTGCGTCGATCGGACCAAAAGTTAATAATAAACAAATAATGATTTCATACTGAAGGAAGTCGTTGTAATCTATGACATTCGGACGTCGAACACCTCAGTCCGTGACCTTGGGTAAAGTACTCGAAGCGTCGGGAATTTAAAATAAATTAATGTACGTGATATACTTCGTAAAACTTAGTTTAATATACTAGTAATTATCTTAGACTTGTGATCTGCCCTGACTTCGCAACGGGTGATTTTTCAATCTCTACGATAGTGCTACATACTGGGACCTATTGTGAATCTAAACCTTCAAACCCACTCAAGCAAACAAAAAAAAATCATCAAAATCGGTTGAACCGTTTTTGAGTTTTAGCGGAGTTACAGAGATTTCTATCATAAGTTACGTTTCGGAATAAATGAAAATTTAGGAAATGTCGTTTTTAGTTAAATATGATAATTATTACTCAAATGGCAGTAGCCGGCTTAAATGATGTGGCTCTCTCATCAATAGATTGTTATGAAAAAGCCAATTTCAACTTTTTTAAGTGTAAAAATTATTGTGTTGATGGTTAACTTTTGAATTTATTTATGATTTTTTATCTTTCCTAATAAATAAAAAACTATATGGAAGCATTTCTATTTACGTCTAATAGAATAAATATATCTTAATCAGCTGGTTTTCAAAACCGGCTCCTTCATACACACCTTCCCCTACGTCATGATTTTCATACGACGGACGCAACTCATTGCGTCGTTTTCTTAATTCATATGTCATTGCTAAGTTATTAAACATTATAAGTTGTGGCAATGAAGGCCGTATGTTTTAATGAATACAGGAGATAATTCGAAAGTAACGTAACGGGTAACGTTTCTTTTATTAATGTTGTGATTGTACCACAACGCAGATTTTTTTTGATGGTGAAAAATCTTGGGGAATACGAGATAAATATAAAATAAAGCAAATTATTTTCTCGAAACTATATTCCCAATCCGGGAATACGTAGCCATCAGGCAAGTCCATACTTTCCTCAAAATCACATAGTAAATTTAACTCATAACTAATATTATATAAAATTACTTGAATTTTAGATACTCTTCTACCACTAACGAAATTATTAATTGTAACAAAATTTACTGCGTCATATCCATATACTTGAAAGCGAGAAAACTAATCGGGAAATAACCTTCACTAAGGAATCTCAAAAATTAGAGGAAATCTGAAGTCCGCCAACCTCACTGAGGCGGAAATGGATCTACTCCTTTCTCGAAAACCTTCTCAACAGGTATCCTCCTATATCCTAATGAGTTATGGATCTATGCCAGGATCGTGCCAAATATCCTAATTATGTTAGCGGCTAAATGGAAGTTTGTAGTCTCTGCCTACCCCTCTGGGTGACAGGCGTGAGTTTATAATTTTATTTATGGATCTATACGCAGCACAATATTGATGTTTCCTTCACTGCCGAGCACGCAGCAACCAAAATTGCAATTAAAAACTTCATTGGTGCTAAGAACATCGAACCCAATATTTATATATTTATTTAAACTTTCTAGTCAACACCTATGTAAATGGGATAACAAAAAGTGGGCTTTATACCTACCGGCATTCTTTGACAGTCAAATCGGGTAGCGAAGAGATTTTGTGGTAGGTACAATGACATATATATAATAATAACATATATTAAAATTGCTAATAATAAAATATCTATATTATGTTTAATATATACTCGCGTACTGGGAAATTAACCTTAATTAATGAGCTACCACTTCTTTATCACAGCTTATTTACTTTACCAGTTTTATTCAACCACGAAGCCAATGAGAACTCAAATCGCGGGTCATCGCGTTGAGACGCCGCCCTAAGTGTTTTATAGCCGCATTTACGAAAATCGAGGAAATTTTATAGCTGCTGCCACACAATTATCGTAATTCATTATTGTGGCCACTTGGTATAACCACCCACTTGATTTAAACGATCTGTTATACAAATATAATATGGATAATTTCTACTTTTGAAACTATGATATGGCTAATTTCATCTTTTGATTTTTTACTTATTATAAGCCAGCGCTGGACTACATTACCATCTGATAGTCAGTTGTGACAAAGCCCTAGATAGCAAACCACACGTTTAGCGTAAGTGTAACTGTTTGATGCATTAAATAAATAAAAAAATTCTCTTTATTTCAGGCACATTGCACCCACATACCTTATCAACAAAAAGAGACAATAGAGTACAGATTTACTAAATAATTAAAAATAATTATATTATAATAATATCAAAGTCTAAATGGAGGAAACCATCACGTCGAGCAGCTATTTTAAGCCATTTTTGAAAAAAGCTTACCGCGAACTCACTAATTATCTTGTTTCAACACCCACCAACTCTGGACATGAATGATGCGATTCTGAATCTTTGAATGGCATTAAGAGGATAGAGTAAGTCGTCATTCTAATTTCGCCCCCACTTCCCCGTGCGTCGTATGCTATGTACCGATATGTTTGTAATAATACTGTAAGTAGAAAGGTCGTTAGACACTTATTTCATTAGGTTTATCATATTTATGCCTGTTTCTTAACGCCAAGCCAGCCGCTTCTTATTTTTATCACGGTTATTTCCCATTTTAATTCGTCGTACTATTGCGTAATGTATATTCTGATCGTAAGCGACACAACTTCTCCCTTCAAAAGCTAAGGAACTAGGGGCGACTGGAATAGCTGAGGATAGTTTAGGTAATTTATTTTTACAGTGAAAATAATGGTATTTTAAAAAAGTAAATAACATAAGCACTGCTTTATAGTTAGTTCGTTAGTATGCAAAGTTTCATGAACATATTTAATTATCAATGCAATTATCTGCTCTGTCCGCTGTCACTATGTGACCAAGGCATTTGAACCTTTGAACTATTCAACGGGTTGACCCGCCACGTGCGCCTCAGGCACATTAGTGGGGCCCTTTCTCGCCTTAAAAATCACCATCTCCTTCTTTTTTTGCATTATAAAGTTAATTATGATCGTAAGCAAATATTTCGCATATAGATATTAATTTGCCCATATCTTCGATTGTAGGGCTGACCAGAACAGTATCGTCAGCGTAACTTAGTTTTTAAACATAACGGAGCCTAAGTCCGACAAGAGTTCTGCTCAGTTCAACGATCAAAGATCACTTGTATGTTAAAGAAGTCGGATGAGGTGAGCTCCCCCCCCCCTCCCCCCGCCCAACTCCGCAAGCCATCGAGTGGTCATCGGACAGAGAGTGATCCCATTTAACATTACTGATCTCTCCTATACCAATAAGTGAGCAGGTCAACAATACTAGCAGGAACGTTATTAGATCTTATTTCTTCCATAGTACGTAGGTCACTCTTTAAGTTTTGTGATGCTCGAAATTTATGAATGGAACGCACCCGTGTTATATATTTCTAAAAAGCAAATTTATTTAAAAATAGGACTCTATAAGTCAATTGCTCAATATTAAAAAAAAAAACAAAGTTCTATTCATTTTCCTGCAACGCTTCCCGCGCTTTTCATTTAAAACGATGAATCTTAACCGTGAACATTTGCGCGCTATGATCTATTATTATTTTAAATGTGGTCAAACCGAATAATTAAGTTTACAATGGTTATAATCAGCATTAAGGGACTCAGCTTCATCATGCGCAAAAATTTTAAGGTGGTTTGCTGAATTAAAAAGGGAGAAAATTAACCTTAAAAGTGACCAAAGAACAAACAGCAGTAACGGCAGAAAATGTATGAACTACTGAAATGTTGGTGCGAGAAGACCCACGAATCACATATATGGATATAAAAAAGATTTATGTTCAATTCAATTAAATGTTAGTTCGGGGAGCATCAATACAATCCTACATCAACATTTTGGAGTTAGGAAGATTTGTTGTCGTTGGATCCCTCGTTTGCTCTCCGAAAGCGAAAACAGACTCGTGTCGTGGTGCCATGAAGTGCGTCTACGTTTTGAAAACGGGACATCTAGGCTTGTTTAAGAAATCGTTATTGGTGACGAGACATGGATCTATCAATTTGATCCGGAAAATAAAAGGCAATCATAGGTATAGGTCTACTCAGAAGGACAATAAGGCAGGAAGGACCGACAAAAATGCTAGGAGCTCGCAACGTCGGCAAAAAATGGTGAGTAGTTTTTTTTCGCGAAGCGGACATTTGTCGACGTCAATGCTGGAAAATTGTAGATCAGTCAACTCTGAATACTATACACAGTTGCATTACCCAAAGCTTTTCAAGCTGTGCGGGAAAGAAGACCAAAGACCAGCCTTCGGGGAATCATGCTGCATCTTAGACCCTCTTCACATAAATCTCCCTTAGAACAAAATCATTTATTGAAAAATCTGGTGTCAAAGCTCTAAGTCACCCACCCTACAGCCCTGACTTAGCTCCTTGTTATTTCTTTTGTGCCCAAGAGTCAAAGAAAAAATAAAAGGCATGCTTTTTTTCAAGAAGGGGGCTGTCTACATAGAAACGATTTCCGACCTTTCAGATCAAGACTAGCAAAAGTGTTTTCGGAGTTGGTTTAGGCTAATGGAGCTTTATATAGAGCACTATGGAGAATATTTTGAAAAGATGCAGAATCAATGTTAATGGTATCTAGAATACCTTTTGTATATCTCATAACTTATTGAGTGTCCTACGTAGATCATGATACGTTGACATATCGAAAGCACGACTCAAAGCAAGAAAGCAGGCATATACACAATTAAATATAATACATGCATAAGCACCTAGAGAAGTAGGCAGAGTCTACGGACTTCCATTTGGCACGATCCTGATACACTATCTTGTCTAAACTAATAAAGCTTAACACATTCGCGGACAGTATACCAGACACAAGTATTGTGATTAAGACGAAGTATATTGTGTCATAAATGAAACGGAACGGACTCTAGACAGCTCAATTTTAAAACCATTAAGGACTTAAATTATGGTCTCGGCTATCCACCGGAATCACCCCTGCCGCGGTACGATTAACATTTTGCATCTGCTTATATATATATATATATATATATATATATATATATATATATATATATATATATATATATATATATATATATATAATATACTATGTATATATACCGAGTGACTAACTCGTCTACCAGCGCACAAGCTCAACGTAAGCTGCTTGAAGTGTAAATCTAAAATATGGACAGTAGCTACCTTTTTTAACGTAGAAGTCCGCTATGAAATAATTTTGGAAAATTCGAACCTTAAGGTAGTGAAATTACAGTTTATTATTTTATTAAAAATATTTAAGGGGGCGATTGACTCGATACTTACTGTGAGTACTATATTTAAAAAATAAATGAGTAAGTATTTTGCGATTTCAAAATAATCCGTTACGATAGAGGGGATAAGGGCAGAGAGTGTTCAATATTGTATGGAGGCAAAAAAATTTTGCTATTTCTTAAAGAACTTCTTAAAGAATTAGAATAGAATTTTGCTATTTCTTTAAGAGGGAGAACGGGGTAGATAATGTTCAATTTGTAGGGAAATAATTAAATAATAAAATTTGTCTTTTATGGTTTTGAAACAAGGGCGCAAATTTTGTTTCAAAAATATTTTATTAAGTCTACAGCTCAAACCACTTGACGTATATGTGTGAAATTGGGACAATAACTTTCTTACGTTAAGTAGGCATCCAATATGAAAGGATTTTTTAAGAACCTTTTTTTACGGAGTGATTTCATATATGTATAAGAAAAATTATTTAATGATTTTTGTAACTTTAATGTTAGTACGTATATTTTAGAATTAAATAACGCAATTAGTTTTTTTTTTTCATTTTCTCACATCTCACCTTAAAGTGTTTAAATCAGGAAAAAGGGTTTGCGCGGAAAATGGTTTTAGTTGCATGGTGGTTGGTAAATCCCTAAAACGAAATTATGAATAGTACCTATTATAGAACTTTAAAAAATTCTACCCATATTAATAATAATAATAATAATAATTTCTTTATTCAGGAAAATTTTTGCAACTGCCAATATGCCATTGAGTCCGAGTTAGTAATTCGACAAAAATATAGTGAGAGCAGATACAGATAAAACGGCTTTACGTGCTTTCTGAGGCACGGGGACGAAACACTGCTAGACTCTTGACTCCGAGCTGGTACTGAGAATTTCTTGATAGGAAACCCAACTGATTTTAAGCTCGTTTACCTATGACTTAAAGGTCAAAAAACTTTCCTAGGTAGAGCTTAGTTTCATTTTTCATTTGTTTGCAGGATGAGAAAAAAAAACACTTTCGCTTATTTTGTTCGTGTAGGTACTTATATTTAGGTAGGCATTGGATTATAGATTTCATTTCAATTTTTTTATTAAATTTCTATAATTGGTGATGGTCCCTACTTATTTAGGGCAATCTCTTATTTTTTGGAATATATGGAAACCAAGTATTGGCTAGAGAAATTCGGGAGAAAATTAGGGATTAGGTTATTGCGGTCATTTTGTTTTTTTTTTATTTACAAAATAAAACACAAGCGTATATTTAAAAAACAACAAGTGTGTAGTTTGCCTTATTCGTTTCTTTGTTCGTTTGTGAGTCCATTTGTTTGTTGGTTCATTTTTGGTTTGTGTGATTGACGGATAAAATTAATGTTTTTATTCAGATTGGTGTCATTCTGTCTTCGCAACAGTTTAATTTACAAATAATCATCATCACTTAGAATAGCGAAAGTACTGATTCCACGCGAATGAAGTCGCAGACACAGCTAGAATAAAATATAAATTAAACGTTTTTTTGCTTTGATATACACTCCACAGACTACTGAAAAGGTAATATTTGAAATTACATAAAGTGAATTAGTTGATAACATTTTATAATCCCTTGCGACTCTATACTCATTGCGACTGTTTGACCATATGCTTTTTTAACGATGACATTGTGATTGGAAACAAATGGCAGCCTTGTGTGTTTAACATTGGCTGTGTAAATGTAGGCAATATACGTTTAATTTTATTCAAATTTTAGCTTTCTGCACTCCTTCCTATATTAACTTTGTAACTATGCCAAATCCCACACTCTTACGTACGTGTAAAATGCTTAAAAAGGGTGACTAAGCTTTCCCTTTACGTACTAACATATAGATTTTAACGATCTGATTTCACATTATGGAATCGATAGGTTATATTAGTTACAAAGTACAGTGACCTGAACTTAACGTGAATTGAATCTAAACAAAATCGGAAACCAATACATAAAATGCACACACTTAATTTCACGGAGATGGATTCGCGGGTAGAAGCAAAAGCTTTAGTAAAAGCTACTGCCTCTCCCTACCTTCCTTTTTTACCCGATACCCTGACATTTTCTGTGGGTGTCATCAGCGGCAGAATAAAATAAACCATTAGACGGTCAGCGGCATCTTGGTAATAACATCTAGAGCATTAAAAACTGATGTTCCTAACGCACTGTCTAAGCGCGGTAACTATAGCCGTACCAATATCCTCCTATAGGGTAATCTGAGTGGATGCCTATGTTCAGCAATAGGCTATTGTTAGACTTTTAATATTATAATCAATAATTGACTTTCTCATTAGTCTGGTGGTCGTTAATGTGGTTTAGCGAAAGCATGTACCTACCGCTAGGTGGGTGGACTGTATGCTTGTTTAACAATCTTATTTGTAAAAAAACATAGAAAATGCTGGAGTATATTCGTGTTTTGAAGTGATTAATATTCAAATAACCTTTATATTATAGCAATATAAATCAGTTTGAAGGGAATAACGGTGCTCTCGGAAAGTGTGTTTCCATCCGAAAAAAAGGTCAAACCCAAAATACTGCCAAATGTCTTGGAAAGATAAAAAACGAAAAGGCAAGAAGGAATGTTAAAGTCAATTTTATAACTTTATTAAGTCACAAAATTTTACTGCAAAATGTATTGGTCTATTTTGCATCTTTGTTTAATTAGGTTTTTTTATTCACGGTCATTTTATATTATGTATTACAACTCTATCAACAAAAAAGATAACATATCCATAATATATTCTAAGCATTGTATTATTCGATAAGTTTGTTTGTGAATATTTAGTTTAACGTATGTGATTAAATATTTAAGCTATAAATATTCTCAAAATGCAAAAGACCGACTATAGAGTATTAGGGAACACGATGAATATGCGACTATAATATGCACAACTTCCGTAAGCCAAGCGATCAAAAAGTTTCAAAGGCCAACTTTGTAATCTCTATAGGAATTTGTCCGCAGATTTATGCGTGTACTGCAACTATAGTAAACCCTATTTCTGCAGACAAGACAGAATTTTTATTTGATATTTTGTGAAATATTTCCTTTAGTTGATATTACCTTTTGCGCAAAGGTCCGAAGCAATAATTTAGAAGAAGAAAAAGAAAGAAAATTTATTTTGGCACAGAACTTCGACGCACGCTACAATGATCATATTTATAACTAAAAATACGTGGTAAATCCACACGTCATATTTAGTTACGTCATGATCTCCATACGACGGACGTAATACATGCGTCGGTTTCTATCTTATGTCAATACTAAGTCATTAAGTATAAGTTGTGGCACTGAAAACCGCAGGATTAAATTCTGCAGTGAATATATATTTGTATGGCCTACAAATAATTGTCCCGAGTCTGGATGTTTTTCCTTAGGAAATGCATGTACTCGTATATAAACTGTCACAATATAGGAGAAAACTCTTACTTAACGTAACGGGGTAACGTTTTCTTTAAATGTCGTTGTTTTACCACACCGCAGATTTTTTGTGATGACGAAAAATCTTGGGCAATACGAGATAAATATTACATCAAGCAAATTCTTTTCTCGAAACTGTATTTACTGAGCCGGGAACACGTAGCCATCAGGCAAGTCCATATTTTACTCAAAACTACATTGAAAAAACTAATAACTAATATTATATAAAACGACTAGAATTTTAGAAACCCCTCTAGCACTAATGAAATTATTAATTGTAATAAAATTTAAACTAAGGAATTTCAAAAATTTGGGGAAAACAACAAAATTTGAAGTCCGCCAATTTTACCGGGGCAGAACAATGATCTCCTCCTTTCCCGAAAACCTTCTCAATAGACATCCTCCTATATCTTAGTGAGTTACGGATCTATTCACAGCACAATACTGATGTTTATTTTACCGCCGAGCGCGCAGCAATCAAAATTGCAATTAATAACTTCACTGGTGCTAAGAACATCGAAACAATATTTTTTTTTTTTTGTAAATAGGTGGAGATTATTACCATCATTTTTGACAGACAAACAAATAGTGATGATATTTTTTTAATATTTATAGAGTACTACCAATTTTTAAATAATAATTAATTAACTATATAAAGGAACTATAATTTTATAGAAAAACTAACACAAAAAATTTAATTGTCAAAAAGTCCTGCTCCCTGTGGTATAGTACCAAGAACGCTGGCTGCGTTTCGCTGAATAGCTATACTAAGCCTTTGAGCGAGGAAAGAACCAGCTCTCTTATCACCAGCAGCGACGACCAGCAGTGGATATAGTTCATTTAAAAACTTCACTGCACGTGGATTCCACGGACCGATAGTCTCTACAGCAAATGGCACAAATATGTAGTCATTTCTCAAAGACTCATATTTGCGCCATTTACTAAATTCGGCTGCCTCTGATGCCACCCCGGCTCTAAAAGAGGTACCCTTGAGATGAGAGGCCGCCAAAGTGTCAACGCAAGTAGCATCCCACACTAGGGCCTTATCTCTCTCCCAAGGTACCAAAGTCTTACCGTCGGGTCTCTTACCATCGTCTCTAAATATCTCACAAGGTTCTAAAACCGAGGGGATATTTATGGAGATAAGAGCCCTTCGGATGACTTCGTTTAAAGAGCCGTGACGGGAAAACCTACCTGCACTTTTCTTGCATGAAAGTCCGTGGAGCCCAAACTCATCGACGCTGCTACCACAGGGGCACTGGTGAGGTTGAAAAATTGCCGATCCAAGCCGGATTCCTACGGCGATGCGTTAACTCTCCCCATCAAGCAACGTGCCGAGATTACTTGATGGTAGAGCGTGTAAATAGTGGCTAGATTCCTTAGTCGAAACAGCTAGAAGGCGAGCCTGATCTTGTTGACTATGTAAATTTTGAAATAAATGTTTCTGGACGCTCCGTACCAACGGAATATCCCACTGTTTTTGTTGGTTAGCTTCCAGTGGGACATTTTCGCCGGGACAGAGCGCTAGCCATGTTTGCTTTGCCTCCGCAGCAAAACACAGGTCTACTTTATTTTTTTAAAATTGTGTTACATAAATCATTGACGCTATGTGAAAGCAATAAAGAGGTAATGTTTCTTATTCCAATACCACCAAATTTGACAGGTAAAGTGGCTTGATTCCATGCTATTGTATTTAATCTCAAATTTAGAATATTTTCCAAAGCAATTTTAAGACTACTATCAATATCTTTTAAAATATTCGAACATTTCCAGACTGGACTTGAGCGTAATAAGTATGTAAATTTAGGTACAAGGAGACAATATTTTAAAATAGTAAGGGCAATATGGGGGTTTAAGATATATAATTTATTAACGTGATTTAAAAATTGATCAAATTTTGTTTTTAAAACAGGTTTAATATATGATATTTTGTGGCAGGTACATATATACATAATGTGAAATACATAATATAATAAGCAAAATCTGATCATATAATGTATGTTAATATATAAACAAAACATGTTAAATGCAAATAATAGAATATCTATACTATGTTTAATACGAGTATATGCTCGCGCACAGTTAAATTCCCCTTAATTTACTGAGATTCATTAGAATAAATAAAACTTTATTCGCTACACTGTATTATACAAATAACCAGATAACATTATTTACTTCTTCCAGTTTTCTTCGACCAAAAAGCCAAAGATGACTCAAATTTCTGGGCGTCGGGACGCCACCTTAAATGTTTTATAGCCGCATTTAAGAAGATCGAGGAAATATAGGTGCTGTCGCAATTATCGTGATTCATTATTGTGGTCACTTCCTGTAACCGCCCACTTGATTTAAACGATTTGTTATACAAATATAATAATAACTTCTTCTTTTGCAACTATAATATTGCCTAATTTCTGTTTTTTTTTTAAACTTATTATAAGCCAATTGACTACAATACCATCTCATAGTAAGTTTTGATAAAGCCCAAGATGGTAAACCAAACTGTCCTAGCGTAAGCGTAACCGTTTGATGCCTTAAGACAACAGTTAAATACAATACATACATAAACACTTACTCCTGTATCACAGAGGGGTAGGCAAAGGCTACGCACTTCTATTTGGTACGATCGTGACACACCTCTCTCGCCTCCTCCACATCCATATATCTACGCATACACATGCTCGACGGTTAAGATTACTCTTGGTTTGGGCCATTTTCAATATATCGCCAATTTAGTCGATAAACTTTCGCTTAGGGCATCCCTTCCCGACTCTGCCGGCAGAGTTTAATACAAATTTACATTAAAAGACTGAAAAAATATCTTATGTCGTATTTATTATCGTAATGTTTTAACTAAATAATTAAATGCTTTTACGTGTATGATGTATTCATTTTAGTCCATGGTAGCTGAAGAATAAAAGTACTGGGCTGTAGTTAATGTAGCCCAATATTAATTAAATTATATATTTCTTGTATTTGGATTCTTATAAATGCGATTTCAAATTATGTATTTTTTATTATAGAATGAGGTTGACAAACGATCACGCAGACCACTTGATGGTAGGTGGATGCTGTGGCCCTAGCCCATAATAGACGTCTACATTTAGAATCAAAATACATATCAGAGTTGAAAATGCAAAATGCGTTTTCAACCCTGAGAACTAAGAGGAATGTCGCGTTTTCAGTAAAAAGGGTCTCCGGTTCTCAATAATCACTTTATGAAACACAGAAACATTAAGCTACAGTGTGGCTCTACCATGTTTTAACAGTTGATCCAGTTCATCTTCTTTTTAAAATTTAACACTATTTTAAATATAATTCTGGCAATGATAAATCAGTCATAGGATTGGCAAGTAATTGATAGCTATATTTAAACTATTCATTTTGCGAGGGACTTCACAACCTACAACAATAGACACATTTTAACCGTCACCAATTTTTTTTTAAAAAAGAATATTAACAATGCTATAAAAATTACTAATATGCCCCTTAACCACTCGTGGTAAGCTTAAATTGCTTGTGTTACGAGTAGTACACGCCAGTAGTCGAATGGCGGATTCGAACCCACGACCTTTTTGAGTTCGCTGTCGGCGCCCTGCCATTAGGCTACTTTCGCTTTAAAATTAATTAATAATCTTCAAAATTAATATCGTTTTCTAACACGTTGCCACCGTACTAGGCTTTTGTATTGTATTTCTGAAAAACTGTGAACATTTCTGTTATTTATTGATTGAATTAATACATTCTATAGGCGTGAGTGTTTATGTTTATAAAAAACTATTGTTACGCCACTGACTTTTACTCGCGTGAAATAGACCAAAATTCCATACAATACCTATTTCTACCAACAATCAAGCACTGACTGAGTTTTGTTTACCCTTTAATAATAGAAAAGGTATAATCACAGTTTGTGAGATATTCCATTCCTCATGGACGACAATACGTGTGTGGTAAATCATATTAGCCGGTTGCAGATATCCACGAAGCTCAATCACAAAAAGTATACATTTCAAACGTTTGAGATTTTACATTACAGTAAATATTGTAAATTTTTAATTGTAGTTTTTATAATCGCAACTAATACACTTCCTTTAACAACAAGACCACTTAAGCAATCAAGCATCATATTCCCCCCCATCTACACAATGAGTAGATGAGGGGGAATATGATACGACTATTTAAAGTACGCTGATGAGCAGTGGTGTCATGTATACTATGTTAGTCGATATTGTGTGTAAAGTAGTAAACTATACATTGAAATAATACTAGATTTACGGAATTTATCGCGTATATTTTACTTTTTAAATATCCGACGTTTCGAGAGCTTTACAGTACCCATGGTCACGGGAAGGACTGAGATGTTCAACGTCCAGATGTCATAGTTTACCGCGGTTACCATAGATTAAAATTTAACTTTTGTTCCGATCTACACAGTATGAACTTATGGTATCATGAAGTCTTGCAGTTGTATGCTTGGGTTGGGATTTAATTTTATTTATTATAGGATCCCAAACAGATGGTAGCACCCAGCCATCTTCTCTATTGAAATTAGGATGTTTTTTGATTTCAATAGCCTCGCGAATCATCCTTGGAAGGAATCGGTGTTCTTTAGCGAGGATTTGTGGTCTATCAAATCTGACGTAGTGACGGGGGCGATCCTGTACGTGTTCATAGACTGCAGACTTCCCGGAGCGTCGATTATTCACATCAGCTATATGTTCTTTAACGCGTGTTTTAATTGATCTTTTAGTTTGTCCTATGTAGGAGAGACTACATTCACAATCAAGCTTGTACACTCCTGCATCTTGCAGAGGGACGTTACACTTGACTGATGGTAAAAACTGACCAATCTTCTTCGGCGGCTTGAAGTATGTTTTGATGGAAGCGCGCTTCAAGATGTAGCCTATCTTGTCAGTGACTCCTCTAACATATGGCTGTTTATTTAAAAACAATATGCGGAAAGAAGATTTGGAGTCGATACGTTAAGATATTTCGTCTATGTTACGTCGATGTTTAGTGCCTAAACCGAATCTTCCCAAAGACGAATTTATAGCGTTAAAGAACCTACGCAATAAACCAGAACTTACGATTCTCCGTGCAGATAAGGGAAACGCCACGGTAGTCATGTATACGTCAGATTATAATTCTAAAATACAAGAACTTTAGTCGGATGTAAGTAATTATAAAAAAGGTAAATAACGACCCAAAAAATAGCACACTAAAAACAACTAATGACAACATAAAGAAACACTCCGAAAAATTAAATCTAGACGTAAAATGGATAATACCTACGTGCGCCAAATCACCAAAGTTTTATGGGTTACCAAAAATACGCAAGCGCAATTCTCCATTACGTCCCATAGTGAGCGAAATCGATTCACCAACTTACAGATTGGCTCAACACTTAGCGAAAGTACTCTAACCGCTCAGGGGACATACAAGAGCACACATAAAGGATTCCTACCATTTTACCATTTGTCAGCGAGATTAAAGACCTACGTCTGGCAGACAATGAAACTATGGTCAGTTTTGATGTGCAGTCATTGTTTACATGCTTACCTGTTGAAGACTGCATCTCAATTGTAACTAGAAGGCTGGAAGAAAACAACATGCCTGTAGAATATGCAGTATTACTCAGACACTGCCTTACATCTGGCTACCTATTGTATAAGGAGGAGTTCTACAAGCAAGTAGATGGTGTGGCGATGGGCTCACCTGTATCTCCCATTGTCGCCGACATATTCATTGAATACTTTGAGGAGAAAGCCCTGCTTACTTCTCCCATAAATCCAAGATTCTACAAGCGATACGTAGACGACACTTTCACAATTCTACCTTTAGATAAAGTAACTGCATGTTTAGACAACCTTAACTCTATAAATTCTAAAATTCAGTTCACAATGGAGTTAGAGGCAAACAATTCCTTAGCTTTTCTAGACGTATTAGTAATTCGGAATCCTGATAACACCTTGAGCCATACTGTGTACAGAAAAAAGACCCATACAGATAGATATTTAAACGGTGATTCTCACCACCATCCTTCACAGTTAGCTACCGTGGGTAAATCTTTGTTTCAGAGAGCACGAGGGATCTGTGACAGTAAATACCTGGCTGCCGAGCTCCAACACGTCAAGCAAATTTTGCATGACAACAAGCTTCGGGTCCTGCGTCTACGTCACAGTGAACGAGTGAAGCCGGCCACAGTCGAGCGTGTGCCTGCTGTACTGCCATATGTTAGAGGAGTCACTGACAAGATTGGCTACATCTTGAAGCGCGCTTCCATCAAAACATACTTCAAGACGCCGAAGAAGATTGGTCAGTTTTTACCATCAGTCAAGTGTAACGCCCCTTTGCAAGATGCAGGAGTGTACAAGCTTATTTAATGTGGTCTCTCCTACATAGGACAAACTAAAAGATCCATTAAAACCCGCGTTAAAGAACATATAGCTGATTTGAAGAATCGACGCTCCGGGAAGTCTGCAGTCTGTGAACATGTACAGGATCGCCCCCGTCACTACATCAGATTTGATAGACCGCAGATCCTCGCTAAAGAACACCGATTCCTTCCAAGGATGATTCGCGAGGCTATTGAAATTAAAACACATCCTAATTTCAATAGAGAAGATGGCTGGGTGCTACCATCTGCTTGGGATCCTATAATAAATAAAATTAAATCCCAACCCAAGCATACAACTGCAAGACTTCATGATACCATAAGTTCATACTGTGTAGATCGGAACAAAAGTTAAATTTTAATCTATGGTAACCGCGGTTGCCTATAACATCTGGACGTTGGACATCTCAGTCCTTCCCGTGACCATGGGTGCTGTAAAGCTCTCGAAACGTCGGGTATTTAAAAAGTTAAATATACGCGATAAATTCTGTAAAAACTAGTATTATTTCGATGTGTAGTGTTCGCGTAAATATAAGAAATCATTAGTAAACTATAATTCTCAATTTAAAATAACAAAATATTGTTAATGTCTGTGCTCATGGCTTCAGTAAATAGTTTCTTCCATTTTACAGTCAGCGTTTTTCTTTTTCTAAAATTTGATTTTATAATTTTGTATTTTCCGTGTTAAAATTTTTTATTTCATTCCGAGCTTTTTCTGATTCCATTTTCAAGTGGGCGATTTTTTAACAACTCTTCTTCTCTGTCGTTTTAATAAGTACTAATATCTGGCAGGCTATGTAGGTCATCATTGGAACTATTTGATTCATCTTCTTCAGAATTATGCAATGGCGTTACTGGAAATGCCTTATGCCTAGTGCTTCTTTTGTCACGTTAGGTGAACAGGGAGTGTTGGTGTTTTCACTCGCTATTGGTAGCTTTCCCTTTTTAATTTTTCTATGATATTAACTTTGGTGCTCAATATTTGTGCACACGTTATGTCGTTAAAAGTCTTGCAAGATGCACAACGAACTATATCTTTTTTTAATAATTTTCTTTTGGCACTTAAAGCAATAGGGTACTTGACTAATTTCTGAGCTATTTTTTATCCATATTTTGCTCTAAACAATAAAGTAAAACAGTAATAAAGAAAAAACAATGTAAATAGTATCAATCAGTTACGAGATTTGAACTTATTACCGCCATGTAAGGCGTACAGTGTGCAGTATGGGGCAACCATATAATGTTTTGCGTCGCATTACGGTTTTTCAACAACGAGTCCTATTATTCATCCTTCGTTGCACAATTTTATAGAAAAAAGTTATGAGGGTGTACGGAAATTATTTTACTATTTTAAATAATTTCACTATGTTACTGTTGCACTTATTGACACAGTTGCCGTTGTTTAATATAGTCATTTAACACATTGATAGTTGTATGCACTTTTATTTGCTGTTCATCGCAATTTTAGAGCATTATAAATAATTATTTAGTTTTGCCATTTAAACACTTTTTATGTTTATTTGTACGACGTTCCATTCAGTTATAATAGAAGGTAACCATCACTAATTAATTTCATTTAAATTAAAACAATCTACTCATTTGTTTAGCAAAATTTTTGTAATTTGTAATTTTAGAACACAGATCCGATTTAATCGCGACGGCCGCGCGCCTCGCACGATTGTGTCTGAACGATAAAACGTATCATGCTACTGCCCCTGCCAGCTGATATAGTAAATTAGGCCCTAGCAAGTGCATTGTCCAAAACTGGCCACGTAGCACTTCCGCCATCTTGTTTTGGATGTAGAGAACCACGCTAAAACAGTCCATTATCGTTAATATCGCATACAAATTTCGGGATCATTATTACCGGAATCAACCCTGGGGCCCTATGGCCAAACCATTTTGTGGTTCCTTCTCCCCGGATATCAAGGGAAACATAGTCACCCTAACCATTTAGTGACCATCTGTTTCCGGATTCAAACCCAGGAACCATTAGCGACACCAAGTATATTAATAAATACACTATACGCAACCAACGCCCGCACATATACATGGTATGCATATTTTAGTAAGTAATAAAAAAAATTGATTTTGCAAGGTAGAATACAAGAGGTAAAATTAAAAATGTTGTACAACCGACTTCATTATAACTAAAATGAGAACATCGTCAATGTAGTCGAAGCCAATTAAATACACATTATTAGGGATTACTCAAAAACTACTAATCAGTTCTTAAACAAATTTATGTGAGACCACATAAGAAGCAGCAGCTTTCAAAAATTCATCAAAATCATTAAAACCAGTTCACCTAGAAAAAAGTTCCGAGGTAACACTCATAAAGTACGTACGTATATATACACGTGGTAGAACCATGCTGTAGTTATATTAGTAGCATAGTTGTAGCACGAATGGGTCGGCTCGACCGGGGAAGGACCATGTTCTCACAGAATACCAGCGTAAAATAGTAGCTTAATGCTGCTGTGTTTCGTATGGTGAGTGTAGAGACCCTTTTTACTGGAAATGAGGCACTCCATCTTAGTCCTTACGGGTGACAACGCATCTGCATTTTGATTTGCAATTGAGGATAGGTGTAGGTTTTTGGGCCGCAGCAACCACTTACCATCAGGTGGACTGTGCTCGTTTGTCACACTATCCTATAAAAACACCATACAATCAAATTGAGTACCTCCTCCTTTATTGAAGTCGCTTAAAATAGCGAAGATATTAATAAGAGATTTAATAATTTTGTTAAGATTTTTCTGTAACTTATTTATGCTTATTCATTCATACTCATTCTTTACTTATTCACCTTAATCTTAAACGTCAAAACTAACCACACATCACCTTACTGTTCACGTAAAATTAACCAAAATAATATCATGTAAGCATGCATCATTTTGATCTATAAATATATTATTTGATTACAGTGCCATCACTAATATCCTAGCATAGCTATATTTCCAGCCAGCTCATGCGGTACCTTGAGGATCACCAGCTGATTAGTGACCGCCAGTACGGTTTCCGTCACGGTAACTCGGCTGATGATCTTCTGGGTTACCTAACTCATAAATGGGCGGAGGCAGTAGAGTAGTGAGTCCAAGGGCCTCACCTTTGGACTCTACTGACCTTCAAGAAAAGATCCTATTCCTTTTTAAAAGGCCGGCAACGCATCTGCAATCCACCTGGTGTTGCAGTTGTTCATGGGCGGCGGTAATCACTTACCATCAGTGAGCCGTATGCTCGTTTGCCCCTCTCCTATAAAAAAAATTATATTTGGCTAAGCTTAACCCGCATGGCTCGCTGCTGTTTGGACTCTTTTAACTTTTTGCAATTTGTAGTTTTTAATTTTAACTCAAATTATGATTCCTTAAATTTACGCGAACACTACACATTGAATAAAACTAAATTTTCGGATTATATCGCGTTTATTTAACTGATTTTACTTATTTACGGAACAGACCAGAGCTAAAGATTCTCCGCGCGGATAAAGGAAATGCTACGGTAATAATGGACACATCAGAGTATAATTTTAAAATACTACAGCTTTTATCGGACGAAAGTATAAACATACAAAAAGGTGAAAACAGACCCCAACACTAACACGCTTAAAGCAACTAGCGATTCAATAAAGAAATACTCCGAAAAATTTAATCTCGACGTGAATTCGCTAATACCATCATGTACCAAACCACCGAGGTTGTATGGGTTACCGAAGATACACAAACCAAACGCTCCACTACGTCCTATAGTGAGCCAGATCGATTCACCAACTTATAAGCTGGCACAACACTTGGTAAAAGTACTGTCACCACTGAGAGGACATACCAGAGCACACACAAATGATTCATACCATTTTGTTAGTGAGATAAAAGACCTACATCTTGCTGACAATAAAACTATGGTCAGTTATGATGTTCAGTCACTATTCACATGCCTACCTATTGAAGACTGCATATCAATTGTAACTAGGAAGCTAGAAGATAATAACATGCCTGCTGAATATGCAGTATTACTCAAACACTGCCTCACATCTGGCTATCTATTGTGGAAGGAAGAGTTCTACAAGCAAGTAGATGGTGTGGCGATGGGCTCACCTGTATCTCCAATAGTCGCCGACATATTCACGGAGGACTTCGAGGAGAAAGCCCATCTTACTGCTCCTGTAAATCCAAGATTCTACAAGCGTTACGTAGACGACACTTTCACAATTTTACCATCTGAAAAAGTAACTGCATTTTTAAACCACCTTAACTCTATAAACTCTAAAATACAATTCACAATGGAGTTAGAGGCAAATAATTCTTTAGCTTTCTTAGATGTTTTAGTCATTCGAAATCCTAATAACACAATTGGTCACACTGTGTATAGGAAAAAGACCCATACCAACCGATATTTAAATGGGGAATCTCACCATCATCCTTCACAGTTAGCTACCGTGGGTAAATCTTTGTTTCAGAGAGCACGAGGGATCTGTGACAGAAAACATCTTGCCGCCGAACTTCAGCATGTCAAGCAAGTATTGCAAGACAATAAGCTTCGGGTCCCGCGCCTACGTTACACACAGTGACCGAGTGAAGCCGGCCACAGTCGAGCGTGTACCTGCTGTACTACCATATGTCAGAGGAATCACAGACAAGGTTGGCTAAATCTTGAAGCGAGCTTCCATTAAAGCATACTACAAGCCGCCGAAGAAGATTAGTCAATTTTTACCATCCGTCAAGTGTAATATCCCTCTACAAGATGCAGGAGTGTACAAGTTAGATTGTGAATGTGGTCTCTCTTACATAGGTCAAACAAAAAGATCCATAAAAACCCGCGTGAAAGAACATATAGCTGACGTGAAGCACCGACGCTCCGGGAAGTCCGCAGTCTGTGAACATGTTCAAGATTGTCCCCACCATTACATCAGATTTGATAAACCACAAGTACTCGCAAAAGAACACCGATTCCTACCAAGGATGATACGCGAGTCTATTGAAATTAAAAAACATCCTAATTTCAATAGAGAAGATGGTTGGGTGCTGCCATCTGCTTGGGATCCTATAATTAACAAAATTAAACCCAAACCCAAGCATACCACTGCAAGACTTAAAGATACTGTAAGTTCGTTTTGCGTAAATCGGACCAAAAATTAATATTCAAAAACTGAAGGTAGCCGAGCTAACAATGATATTGGGACATCAAACATCTCAGTCCCCCCCCTAGACCATGGTTGCTGTAGCACCCGAAACTTCGGGGATTAAAAATAAGTAAAATCAGTTAAATAAACGCGATATAATCCGAAAATTTAGTTTTATTCAATTTAACTCAAATTGCTGTTGTCCAATGAACAGAGAATTTAATATAATATAATAGAATTTTTTTATTCAATATAGATCATAATAATTATTGAAACTCATTTTTTATTTACCGCTGATTCGGAATATACCTCTGGACTGGGAAGAACCAACTATAAACCCAACGGAGTTAAATTTTTATAAAAGTTGTAAAGTGAGGTATACCATAAACCACTTTCCAGTTTAGTGACGCCTAGTTCTCAAACTTAATTATCGATTAAGGTTTTGTTGAGGAAGGAGTTAGCAAATTCTCAAATATTTCCAAACTTAAGCAACCAAGTTGCCACCAACTACGTCCGAGTTATTTATAAGCTGTGACCCGATAAATTATATTCGACAGTCTGCTTGAGTGGCTTCGAACTGATTTTATCTGTTTTCGGTTTTGATATAATAATCTATTCGTTAATAAAATAGTAGGAAATAAAACTGTATAATTAACTAAAACATTTAAAAAGTTACTTAATAGATCGTAAGACAGACTTTAAGTGACTTATTGGAATAATTTAGTGCTCTTCTTAAAATTTTATCAACGTCATCATCATTACAGTACTTGTCATGCTGAACATAGGCCTGATCAAAGAAATAACAGAGAACATCGTCCCTAGCCACCTGCGTCCGTCGATTTTCTGCGTGTCTTATCATGTATGACCGGCAATAGCCACTTCAGCTAACTGATCGGGTGGTTCTACTTATATTGTTTGTTTAGTCGTTCTTGCTTTCTATATTGATCTAGACTTGGACCAGAAACAAGGGGAATACGGGATGATAATTTCGTAAATTTTTCATAAGTCCAAGCTGCAATTATCACCATAGAAACATATCTGTTAAAAACTAATCTTAAAAAAGGGTTATTATAATATCAAAGAATACATAAATGAAAATAACCCCTGGAAATAAGGTGATCGCCACCAATTCGCAAAAATTGTACAAACAAAAATGTTGTAAAGGATAATATGTTATAAAAACGTCCCGCTGGGTTTCATGCTAGTTCTTCCCAGACAAGACATTTTTCAAACCAGTAGTAAAAAAATATACTTTTATTATGCATTATGCAATAATCCCATACTTTTAAACGAGCAATTCTTGTATATATATATATATATATATATATATATATATATATATATGGTGGAGCCACGTGTCTAAGGTTGCCGAAGTCTAGTTCCCCGGTCGAACCTTAAACCTATTACGCGAGCTACTCGTATTAATCTAAGTGGACTGTATCTACAAATGCTTCTACGCTTATATAACGACGACTATAGCATGCGGTACAATGCACTCGCTCTTCCTAAAAAAACGAACTATTATTTGCCAAATCGATGAAAGGAATCCTGCTTATTTAGGAAAACACAAAATTGGAGCGGGTTAAAACAATTATATCAAGCAGGCTATAATATTGGATATTGACTCACCGGGATGTTTCTTCTATGCGGTCGAGCACTATAACTGCGACTTCTGGAACTTCTTCTGGAACACTCCGGAGAGGGGCGGTGCGCGACTATATCTCACACGAGGTGAGGCGGGTTTCCTGTACTAGTACTACTACTAGTGATGTGGTTCTAATGACGAGCGCGGCGGGTAGAGAGCGCGTGTCGGTCGCGCGTGCCCTTTATATCCTCGGTTCCGATGATTACGTGATGTTCTAGAATCATCTTCTTTCCCCTCCCACCCCACCACCCCGATGTGTCGATAGGAGGGTATGAATGATATCGTTTTGGAATGGGATAACCGATTTGGCAGCCTACCGTCAAATTAAATAAATACGAATGGTTTTCCGCGCAACCATCTCCCCCGCCCTTGAAGGATTTCCTTCAAAAAATAACTAAAACAACTAGAGCTAAGATCAACTAACAAAATAATTAACTAACGCTAAGATTACCTAAATTCCACTACAATTTTTAATCTAGAAAGCTAATTTAAATTATGGAAGAGGCAAGGGGCACAAACGGACAACAGGACGCAGGTAAGACCCAACCGTGGTCTTAACGCGAGCTATCCTAATTACTCCGTCGGAACCGGGAAAGACCTCTTCGACAATTCCTAATGGCCAGTGGAGAGGCGGCTTATTCTCTTTGGTGAACACAACTACAGTTCCTACAGCTAAAGGCTCAGTCGCTGTGTTCCATTTTTGCCGAGACTGCAAAGTATGCAAGTATTCCATCCTCCATCGTTTCCAAAACGATTGCACTAACCGGTCTAATAATTTGTGGCGTGCGGAAATGCTAAGTCTGTTCTCATCCATATCTGCGGCGGGCAAATACTTTAAAGGCGTTAAATTCAAAAAATGTGGTGGAGTTAGAGCCAGCGGTTCCGAGGGGTCCCTAGACAATGTACGACAAAGTGGGCGGCTATTCATTACGCATTCAATTTGAGCGAGCACCGTACTTAGCTCTTCGAAGGACAAAATTTGATCTCCTATTACTCGGTATAAGTGACTGTTTAGACTCTTAATATTAGTCTCCCAATTGCCTCCAAAATGACTCGCGGCTGGGACGTTCAGAGACCACTCAATGCGGTTCTCGGCTAGAATGTGAGCTAACTCCGAATTATAATACTTGCTAGCTAAGAGCTCATGTAGTTCTGATAAAATACGTTTTGCACCGACGTAGTTCGTACCGTTATCCGAATATAATTTACTTACAGGGCCTCTACGGGATAAAAATTTTTTAAATACACCCATAAAGCCTGCTGTGCTTAGATCACCAACGAGTTCTATATGCACCGCTCGAGTAGTTAGACATACGAAAATGCAGACGTAAGCCTTTCTGGATCTTATACGACGCCCGCGAGTGAGCGTGACCTTAAACGGACCAGCGAAATCCGACCCGGTGTGCGTGAAGGGCTTTACCGATTGTATTACTCTACAATATCTAAGTTCCGCCATTTCCGGAAATGACGGCTTGGGGCGTGCCCGAAAGCAAGCTATACATCTGTGCACCCGATTGCGTATTAAACTACGTGCAGAAAGAATCCAATAATTCTGACGCAAAATCGACATCAACAAGTCGGGGCCAGCGTGCGAGTTCAATTTATGATGGTAATCGACTAATAAGTTCATGATATGGTCTTTACGCGGTAAAACTATAGGGTGCCGTTGGTCGAAACTCAACTGCAAGTTGGACAAGCGTCCACCTACCCTTACAATCCCATCCTGTAAAAATGGCTTAAGGCGTTGAAAGGCGCGACTTCAAGCTCTATTCGATTGTAATCTTGTAATTTCTTCAGAGAAGTGTGCACGTTGAAGTTCACGTAATACTAGCGACTCGGCATAGTTGTAATCGGACGCTAAGACATACGAACGTCGCGGTAAAAGCTTCGCGAATCGACAAACGTAAATTACGCTACGCAATAATTTCGACCAAGAGGACAAGCGGTTCGCCAAAGCAATGATTGGAGAAACCTCGCTCGAAACGTTCGCCACTAGAGCGTGTCTCCTCTCTTCCGGCGGTTGTGACACTGACGAAGGTTCGAAATCGGTTATTGGCCATTGCGAGGGATCCAAGTGAACCCAAGAAGGTCCGTGGAACCAAAGCGGGTGGTCCATTATTTGCATCGGGGTGAGTCCCCGGGATAGACAATCGGCAGGGTTTTCCGTACCGGATACGTGATAAAAGTTCCGCGTTTCCAACTCGTCTTGGATCTTGGCCACTCGGTTCGCGACAAACGTATCCCAACGGTGGGGTGAAGAATTAACCCAGCATAAGGCGACGGTGGAGTCGGAAAAGGCAAATATCCTTTCTATGTGAACTCTATCCCTACATGCGCTGATAACTGCGGTAATAAGCTTGGTGAGTACTAATATTGCGCAAAGCTCTAAGCGCGCCAGAGAGACAACCTTACGGGGGGAGACTCTCGACTTAGAACTAATGAGGCTAATCGAATTTCTACCATTATTCTGAACGTGGAAATATACAACGCCCCCGTAAGCCTTCTCGCTGGCGTCTGCAAACCCAACGACCGTTATGACGCTATTTCTATCTACGTTTATATGACGCGGTATTTTAATTTCTCTTAGTAAAGGAAGTTCCTCTCTAAAACACTGCCACAATCGAACAATGCTGTCAGGCGGCGAGTCATCCCAATCGCATTCAAATAACCAAAGTTGTTTAATCAAAAGCTTAGCGTATAATACCACCGGAGCTACGAAACCCATAACGTCCCATAATCTAGCAACGCAGTATTGTGCGCTTTGTGCATTTCTCTACGGGCGGATTTACCTTAAGGCTAAACACGTCGGACTCTGGTGACCAACACAGACCGAGCACCTTGTGTGTATCGGAATCGTCGAATTCCTTTATCGCCGAAAGACGGTGTGATAGTGGGATTGTATCTAAAACCGGACGCGAATTACTAGTCCACTTCACAAGAGCGAATTGACCCGATTTCATGAGTTTTATAACCTCGGCGGTGGTTAGGGTGGCCTCCTCCACGCTATCGACCGAGTACACAAAATCATCCATATATAATCCGCTCTCAATTGCCCTCTTAGCTTTAGGATAAGAGGGACCTTCATCGTGAGCGAGCTGTCTCACCGTGCGTAACGCATGAAATGGGCTCGACTTTAAACCAAAACAAACGCGGTTAAATTCAAACACCATTAGAGGTTCCTTTGGGTCGAAACGATATAAAATGCGTTGGAATCTACGGTCGCATTCACGGACCCCTATGCAAAGAAACATTTGGCGAATATCGGCAGATAGTGCTATACTAAACAAACGAAAATTGGCTATTATATTAAATAAACTGCCCTGTAAATTTTGCCCACTATAGAGGATATCGTTAAGCGACAGGTGAGTGCTAGTTTTAGCACTAGCGTCGAGCACTACACGTAACTTAGATGTAAGTTTGTCCTCCCTAATGACCCCGTGGTGTGGTATGAAATACGACGGTGTGTCTTCGTAGTTATCTAATTTCGAAGCCACAAGTGATATGTAACCTTCTCTTATATATTCGTTAATGACGCCATCGTAAGCTTCCTTTAACTGGGGCGAAGCGAGCATCCTACGCTCCAAGCTGTAGAAACGTTTTTCCGCCATTTTACGCGAATCGCCGAGAGATAAAACATCTCCTTTAAAGGGCAGCGCTACACTATATCTACCGTCTCGATCACGAACGGTCGTGCGGACGTAAATTTCCTCGCATAATCTGTCATCTGAGCTAGCTATGGGTGGGACGAACACCTCCTCCATCTCCCAAAATTTGCGGACTAACGACTCGAGCGGTTCGACAGCCATACCACAATAAGAGGTTGCCGAAATACTATCTATGATGGGGGCAAAGCCAATGATAACATAGCCCAATACGGTTTCTAGTGCGTAAGGCGCGGTATGCAAGGAGTTGCCCCTGACCTTATTGTTTAGCAAAAGATGAGGGAAAAGCGATGCTCCAATGAGAATGTCTATGTTTCCAGGAACGGCGTAAGTGTCGTCCGCTAGAGTCAAATTTTTAAATTCAATCATTGCCGAGGTGTCAACCGAAACGGTTGGCAACCGTTCAGTGACCCTATCTACTACTAGTGCATTTATATCAAAGTTAACATTACGATCTATCCGAGAATAAAATTTTAAATTAATATATCCCTGGGTAGCTTTACTAGTACCTCCGATGCCTTTAACTACAGGACATGAAAGTGACCTATTTATTACTAAGCCTAAGCGCTGACAACATTGTCGTGTTATAAAGCTATTTTGGGCTCCGCTGTCCAGCAGTGCACGGACGCTTTGTTCGTTCCCACGCGAATCCCTAACCAAAATACGCGCCGTACCCAGTAATACGGTTGAAGGAGGTTGTGCTCACATATTTGCCAATGAGCACAGAGCGACATCACCAGGTCGACCGCTAGAATCGTTGACCTTAGTAGGGGTGAATTCCTTGTCCGCTTTACTTGACGCCGCTATGTTGCTATTTTCAAAATGTAATAGCGTGTGATGTTTCCTGGCGCACTTGCTACATACGGAACTCGAATTGTATTTTGCAACTAAATGCTTATCACTTAAGCAGTTCAGACATAGGTTGTTTGTCTTTACTAATTTATAACGTTCGCTTGGTGAATATTTACGAAAAGTCGCACAATTATATAAATTACCGTGTTTATCTTTACATACGATACAAGTATGCTGAAGTGATGTTGACGTAGCGGTTACGTACGTTAACGACCCTGCTATTTTAGATGGTTGAGTCTGTCTACGGTCGACGCACCTTTTAATCTCCTGTTTAACGTTCGGAGAGCGCTGCATCACCTTTATTTGATCTCGCACGAACGATGCTAATGAATGAAAGGAAGGCATCTCCGCGCTACGATGCTCCATTTCAAACGCACGCACGGTGTCGGGGTCTAATTTCTTTAGTGCAATATGGAGAAACACCACGTTCATAAGGTCATTAAATTTTAAATTCTTAAGTGCAGCCACCGATGCCACAAATTTATCTAGAAACTGCTCTAAGCCGTTGATGTTCGCCGATGATATAGGTTTAAGATCGAATATCTGGTTCAAATATTCGGAAGCTAACATTCTCCTATCTTCATATTTAGTTTTAAGCGTTTCGAATATTAATAAGTAATTGTTTGCTGTAGGTGTAAAACCAGAGCAGATCGACTGTGCCCTGCCACTAAGTTTACTAATTAAGTAATATAATTTTTCAGCGTCCGATAACGATGGGTTATTGTGTATATTGTTTTGAAAACTACTGAAGAAGAAGGGCCACGTCTTAATATCACCATTGAATACCGGAATATCTATTGGCGGCAACCTAATTGAGTCACGAGGACGTACCTGTAATTCCGGCTTTGCTTCGCTTTGAGATTGTAGGAGTTTTGCCGTTCTTTTCACGCGACACAACATATCTTCGAATGCCAGCAGCGATTGGTAGTTCACTATGTATTTCGGGTTGATTTGTAATTCCAAATGATTAATTTGGTCTAATATTCTTTCGTAATCCTTCCGCAAAGAATCCACCGTTTCAATTTCATTCAGAAAAGTTTCCCGCACCGCTTCTACATTAATGTTCTTTATATGATCGCTAATGCTTTGTATACGTGAAAAAAGTACGTCCCTCTTGGCATAAAGCGTTTTAATTTTAAATTCATTTCCACTAACTGCCATTTTAAATTATTATAACAAAGTTATTAATCACAATTAATCTCACACGCATAAACGATGGACGATGGACACTCGGTATGCCGTATTATGTAATTAAATCGAACACCTGTTACAGTCGAGGCGACGCGTTGCTCGCTAACTCAATATTTTTATCAAGATTATCGGGTAAGCGTACCAAACGGTTGCTATCACACTGTTTCAATTTTAAAGCTTTAAATTTAACCAAATACGAGCGCTATGAAATAAACAATTCTGTTTGCGAGTGCCTAATCAAAATTTAAATTTAAACGAACACTATTTACACTATTTACGAACATTAATTATTCGACCAGAAAATGGTTGGATGACCACTAAACACCAGTGCAAATCCTGCCGAAGTAATCATAAAATAGTGGAGCCACGTGTCTAAGGTTGCCGAAGTCTAGTTCCCCGGTCGAACCTTAAACCTATTACGCGAGCTATTAATCTAAGTGGACTGTATCTACAAATGCTTCTACGCTTATATAACGACGACTATAGCATGCGGTACAATGCACTCGCTCTTCCCTAAAAAACGAACTATTATTTGCCAAATCGATGAAAGGAATCCTGCTTGATTAGGAAAACACAAAATTGGAGCGGGTTAAAACAATTATATCAAGCAGGCTATAATAGATATTGACTCACCGGGATGTTTCTTCTATGCGGTCGACTGCGACTTCTGGAACTTCTTCTGGAACACTCCGGAGAGGGGCGGTGCGCGACTATATCTCACACGAGGTGAGGCGGGTTTCCTGTACTAGTACTACTACTAGTGATGTGGTTCTAATGACGAGCGCGGCGGGTAGAGAGCGCGTGTCGGTCGCGCGTGCCCTTTATATCCTCGGTTCCGATGATTACGTGATGTTCTAGAATCATCTTCTTTCCCCTCCCACCCCACCACCCCGATGTGTCGATAGGAGGGTATGAATGATATCGTTTTGGAATGGGATAACCGATTTGGCAGCCTACCGTCAAATTAAATAAATACGAATGGTTTTCCGCGCAACCATCTCCCCCGCCCTTGAAGGATTTCCTTCAAAAAATAACTAAAACAACTAGAGCTAAGATCAACTAACAAAATAATTAACTAAGACGCTAAGATTCTTATAGATATATATATTTCTTATAGATAATTTCCCTTTCCTTTTTTGAGAAAATCTATTATTTCGAGCCAAACAAATTACACTCATGATTTTTTTATTCAAATAACCAGTTCAGTTTTTTCTATTATTTCGGTAAGATCAAAAAATACTATTCATATTTAATCAGTATGTAATTTCTTATATTTACGCGAACACTACACATTGAAATAATACTAATTTTTACGGAATTTATCGCGTATATTTAACTTTTTTACCCGACGTTTCGAGAGCTTTACAGCACCCATGGTCACGGGAAGGACTGAGATGTTCAACGTCCAGCTGTCATAGTTAACCGCGGTTACCATAGATTAAAATTTAACTTTTGTTCCGATCTACACAGTATGAACTTATGGTATCATGGAGTCTTGCAGTTGTATGCTTGGGTTGGGATTTAATTTTATTTATTATAGGATCCCAAGCAGATGGTAGCACCCAGCCATCTTCTCTATTGAAATTAGGATGTTTTTTGATTTCAATAGCCTCGCGAATCATCCTTGGAAGGAATCGGTGTTCTTTAGCGAGGATTTGTGGTCTATCAAATCTGATGTAGTGACGGGGGCGATCCTGTACATGTTCACAGACTGCAGACTTCCCGGAGCGTCGATTCTTCACATCAGCTATATGTTCTTTGACGCGGGTTTTAATTGATCTTTTAGTTTGTCCTATGTAGGAGAGACCACATTCACAATCAAGCTTGTACACTCCTGCATCTTGCAGAGGGACGTTACACTTGACTGATGGTAAAAACTGACCAATCTTCTTCGGCGGCTTGAAGTATGTTTTGATGGAAGCGCGCTTCAAGATGTAGCCAATCTTGTCAGTGACTCCTCTAACATATGGCAGTACAGCAGGTACACGCTCGACTGTGGCCGGCTTCACTCGTTCTCTGTGACGCAGGCGCGGGACCCGAAGCTTGTTGTCATGCAAAACTTTCTTGAGATGGTGGAGCCCGGCTGCCAGGTATTTAGTGTCACAGATCCCTCGTGCTCTCTGAAACAAAGATTTACCCACGGTAGCTAACTGTGAAGGATGGTGGTGGGAATCACCGTTTAAATATCTATCTGTATGGGTCTTTTTTTCTATACACAGTATGGCTCAAGGTGTTATCAGGATTCCGAATTACTGACACATCTAGAAAAGCTAAGGAATTGTTTGCCTCTAACTCCATTGTGAACTGAATTTTAGTATTTATGGAGTTAAGATGGTCTAAAAATGCAGTTACTTTATCTAAAGGTAGAATTGTGAAAGTGTCGTCTACGTACCGCTTGTAGAATCTTGGATTTATGGGAGAAGTAAGCAGGGCTTTCTCCTCAAAGTCTTCCATGAATATGTCGGCGACAATGGGAGATACAGGTGAGCCCATCGCCACACCATCTACTTGCTTGTAGAACTCCTCCTTCCACAATAGGTAGCCAGATGTAAGGCAGTGTCTGAGTAATACTGCATATTCTACGGGCATGTTGTTTTCTTCCAGCCTTCTAGTTACAATTGAGATGAAGTCTTCAACAGGTAAGCATGTAAACAATGACTGCACATCAAAACTGACCATAGTTTCATTGTCTGCCAGACGTAGGTCTTTAATCTCGCTGACAAAATGGTAGGAATCCTTTATGTGTGCTCTTGTATGTCCCTTGAGCGGTGAGAGTATTTTCGCTAAGTGTTGAGCCAATCTGTAAGTTGGTGAATCGATTTGGCTCACTATGGGGCGTAATGGAGCATTGGGCTTGTGTATTTTTGGTAACCCATACAACTTTGGTGATTTGGCGCACGTAGGTATTATCCATTTTACGTCCAGATTTAATTTTTCGGAGTGTTTCTTTATGAGGTCACTAGTTGTTTTTAGTGTGCTGTTTGTTGGGTCGTTTTTAACCTTTTTATAAGTACTTACATCCGACAAAAGTTCTTGTATTTTAGAATTATAATCTGATGTATCCATGACCACCGTGGCGTTTCCCTTATCTGCGCGGAGAATCGTAAGTTCTGGTTTATTGCGTAGGTTCTTTAACGCTATAAATTCGTCTCTGGGAAGATTCGGTTTAGGCACTGAACATCGACGTAACATAGACGAAATGTCTTGACGTATCGCCTCCAAATCTTCTTTCCGCATATTGTTTTTAAATAAACAGTCCTCGACACTACAGCGTCAGCGAGATTAAAGACCTACGTCTGGCAGACAATGAAACTATGGTCAGTTTTGATGTGCAGTCATTGTTTACATGCTTACCTGTTGAAGACTGCATCTCAATTGTAACTAGAAGGCTGGAAGAAAACAACATGCCCGTAGAATATGCAGTATTACTCAGACACTGCCTTACATCTGGCTACCTATTGTGAAAGGAGGAGTTCTACAAGCAAGTAGATGGTGTGGCGATGGGCTCACCTGTATCTCCCATTGTCGCCGACATATTCATGGAAGACTTTGAGGAGAAAGCCCTGCTTACTTCTCCCATAAATCCAAGATTCTACAAGCGGTACGTAGACGACACTTTCACAATTCTACCTTTAGATAAAGTAACTGCATTTTTAGACCATCTTAACTCCATAAATACTAAAATTCAGTTCACAATGGAGTTAGAGGCAAACAATTCCTTAGCTTTTCTAGATGTGTTAGTAATTCGGAATCCTGATAACACCTTGAGCCATACTGTGTATAGAAAAAGACCCATACAGATAGATATTTAAACGGTGATTCTCACCACCATCCTTCACAGTTAGCTACCGTGGGTAAATCTTTGTTTCAGAGAGCACGAGGGATCTGTGACAGTAAACACCTGGCTGCCGAGCTCCAACATGTCAAGCAAGTTTTGCATGACAACAAGCTTCGGGTCCCGCGCCTACGTCACAGAGAACGAGTGAAGCCGGCCACAGTCGAGCGTGTACCTGCTGTACTGCCATATGTTAGAGGAGTCACTGACAAGATTGGCTACATCTTGAAGCGCGCTTCCATCAAAACATACTTCAAGCCGCCGAAGAAGATCGGTCAGTTTTTACCATCAGTCAAGTGTAACGTCCCTCTGCAAGATGCAGGAGTGTACAAGCTTGATTGTGAATGTGGTCTCTCCTACATAGGACAAACTAAAAGATCAATTAAAACCCGCGTCAAAGAACATATAGCTGATGTGAAGAATCGACGCTCCGGGAAGTCTGCAGTCTGTGAACATGTACAGGATCGCCCCCGTCACTACATCAGATTTGATAGACCACAAATCCTCGCTAAAGAACACCGATTCCTTCCAAGGATGATTCGCGAGGCTATTGAAATCAAAAAACATCCTAATTTCAATAGAGAAGATGGCTGGGTGCTACCATCTGCTTGGGATCCTATAATAAATAAAATTAAATCCCAACCCAAGCATACAACTGCAAGACTCCATGATACCATAAGTTCATACTGTGTAGATCGGAACAAAAGTTAAATTTTAATCTATGGTAACCGCGGTTAACTATGACAGCTGGACGTTGAACATCTCAGTCCTTCCCGTGACCATGGGTGCTGTAAAGCTCTCGAAACGTCGGGTAAAAAAGTTAAATATACGCGATAAATTCCGTAAAAATTAGTATTATTTCAGTATGTAATTTTTATATAAATATAATTTCCAAAACACACGAATAAAAAATAACGAGCACAGCTCGGTCAACCAGTCTGGTAATACTCTAAGCTCTATATTGAATTAAAAAAAAAAACATTCATTGCATTTAATGTCTCATTATATAGATATTTCCCTAAATCATAATGTTAAATTTAAAGACTTGTAGTAGGAGTAGTGGTAGTAGTGGTGGTGGTAGTATTATTATTACTATTATTAGTAGTAGTTTTATTAATAGAGAGAGAGGAGGAAATTTTCAAAAAGACCCCGGTTCAGTGTTTGTAAGAACGGTAGTGTGGGATTTTACCCAATAAAACCTCCTCTCTCTTAAGTACCCAGGACCAAGGGACAGCCTTAGCATTACTTAGTGGTACTGGGACTTCTCCTCATCGTTTATTAACGCCACTACTCTTCTATTTTTTTTTCTTTTTATTCCTTTTTTTTCATCAGCATGACCTCCCTTACATACCCCGTCATCGCTGTCCAGTTGTCATTTGTTGCCAATATCCAAGGGAAGACCTCTTTAGGCCTCTGTGGCACACTTTTCTCGCTCTGCCAGCGTATCCATGTTTCAGACCAGTGCTGACAGACAATTAAGGTGTGCTCGGTGAAGTCCACAACGCCCGAACAGTACACACAATCAGGAACGTTTCGGATTTTCATACGGTGTAAGTAGGCATTGACCGGTCAGTGTCCAGTAAGCAATTGTGTGTGGTAAAATCTCTATCTCTCCATGTTCCCGTAAGGCCCAATCACGGAGTTGTCCAATAAGCCTGTGAGTCCAACGCCCGGTTACGCCAGATTCCCAGCGCCCTTGCCAGAGCACATAAGTTTGCTCACGTTCTTGAGTCCTTACGTCCATCAACTCCCAAAAGGTTGATTGGGATTGTACCTGAAATGACCAACACTGCTGCTTCCAATACCGTTCGATTGGCACAGGCCAGTAGCTTTCGATTTTTTCCCATTTTAAGTGCGTCTCCCCAGACCTCCACTCCAAAGAGCATGATCGAGTTTGCGACACTCATGAGAATTCGTTTGAGGTTGCGCCTTGGTCCGCCGATATTTGGCATTAACCAAGAAAGACTCGCCACCTTCGTCACCGCTTTTGTGGCTACACTGATAATCTGTTCTCGAAACATTAGTTTCGAGTCGATCTTCACTCTGGGGTATTTCAGAAACCCCTGACTCTCGATGTGTTGATCCACGACGAGAGCCTGGAATGGCATCGAAAACCACTTTTGAGCTGTGAGTATCACAAACTCCATCTTCGCTATGGCTAACGATATACAATGTTCACTCAGCCACGGCGTTGATTTTTGTCACGACAAGTGTCGCCCACCCCCGTGCTTTGCCATGGCTCTTTGCAAGGATTAAAGCTGCCACGTTGTCAGCAAATCCCTCCAGTAGTACCTCAGTTGGTAATTCGAGAGATAGAAGTGCATCGTAAAGGATGATCCAAAGCTCTAGTCTCAGGACTGAGCCCTGTGCCGCTCCCCCACTCACCTCCTTTATGATCTCTCCCATAGTTGTTTCAAATAACATAAAACGATCACATAAATCTCTTATGATAAGGGTGAAATACTCAGAAACACCTAATTTTCGAAGCGCCTTCACAATGTCCGTCAATTTTGTGAAATTAAATGCATTTTTCATGTCAAACGTCATCATTATACACGCGGGACGGAACCTCTTGTTGCCCGACCAGGCAGCCATAGCATATGAAAGCAATTCGGAAATGGCCCCAATTGTACTGTGACCCGATCGAAAATCGTGTTGCTTATCGGCCAGGCCACCCGCATTGGCCACTTCTTCCCTCTCTCTCGAAATGCTTTTTTGGTGGACTGTAGGATGAACGCGTGTAGGGTGGCCCATTTCCTTTATCTAACAGGACCAATGTATGAAACTTCCTTCGCTACGGAAAAACTCCCGCCGAGATACAGGCGTTGTAACTGTCAAGGAACAGATGTTTATGCCTTTTCATAATGACCTTATAGACCTGGACAGGGACGCCATCAGGGCCCGGGGGCCACCTACCTTGAGATATTCAACAACTTCCCGCAATTCGACTGCTGAGAAAAGTGGGCACTCGTCATTGGATACCGCACTCTGAGTGCAAATCCGGTCTTGGCGTATGCAGCACATGCAGCATTGCGTCATGATGTTTTCCTGCGCCGTGATAAATGAGCCTTTAAAATTGCAATTACACATTTCATTTGCGCCGTCGAGGATGGAACCCGGGTGTCGCGAGTACTCTGAAATAAACAGTATGTACAGCGAGCGCTTAGCCCGTAAGCCACCTCGGTTTAACATCAAAAGTACACTCAAAACTGTAAAACATGTTCTTTGAGCACTTTGTACTACTAAATTATTTTTATAATGGTGCAAAATATAATTTTATTTGGGGTGTATTTAGCTCATAAACAAAGATTAATCTTGAAAAAACCTTCAGACTTTCAAAGAGGGTATTGCCACACAATAGCGGACAAATTTTACGAACTTCATCCATGTCTTTATCAAGCGGTGATCTTTCAACTTACCGTCTACACTATAGATCCCTGTGCTCAACTTTAATTAACTTAAGAAAGTTCTGGAGGCAGGTTCCGGAAAATTTTACGAATTAATTCTCTGTGACTTAGGAAAATAATAAAAAAACTTTGTGAAAAGTATTCAATGAGCCAGTGTTAAAAAACTTTGAAAATATATCCTTCATTAAGTTATTATGGCCTTACAGTAAACATTTTCAGAAATGAAGGGAGGTTTGTGCCCAGCTGTGGGACGTGTAAAGGCTGTAACTTTACTCAAATTATGTGCGCGGTGGCGCAATCAGAGAACCCACCACCTTATTCATCTCGTGGGTATTATAAGAAGAAATTAATTAAATTAAATCCATTAAGCTTTCGACGCTTCCGTATAATCGTCTAGTCTACGTAAGACGTTAATACTTAAAATAATGATAAGAAGCAGCGTCAAGTTGCAAGACGTCTGATAATTTTTTCGCCATTCACGTAGTAATGACAGGTCTTTTCCGTACGCAGGACGAATTCGTCGGTTCCGTAGCGCAGTGCTTCTAGCAGTGCCGCACTTAGGACCGCGGGTTCAAATCCCACTCTAAGTAAGTATTTGTATGGTCAATAAATAATTATCCCGGGTCTGGATTTTTGTCCTTACGATATTTGCGCATGTAATGCCTCATGCTTACCTAACGATTTATCGTAGCGATAAATCTGTGCAGACCAGTTTGCGCTAAAGGTGGGCGAAACTGTTATATTTTTCTAATTCGTTATGATGTTGTAATATATTTTTCTAACTGTTGTTTTAAACTGTTATAATATATTATAACAGTATCAAATATTACATTGTACACGCGGGTAGTTCAGTTCAGTTGTTGGCTGTGTTAGCATTTTTTTGTATGTTGTTATAACGATTATAGATATTATGATGAAAGATTATTACGATTATAAATATTATAAATATTAAACGATTATAAGTATTATATGAAGAAAAAAAAATATTTTTAAATTTTATTAGCATCATTTGAGTGTTTCATGTTTTAAAAGATTCTCTTTTAAAACGTGAAACTATTATTTTCATATACTATATATTTTCAAACATTTTAAGAAAAATAACTCATTCAGGCGTAGTTAGAAGCTTATTGATGTTATGTACATTTTGATTGAATTTTTACATTATTTACACTGTGGTCAAAGTTTTAGTTATCTACAATTATTTACATTTTTTTTTTCAGTTACTATTCAAAAACATTATTTGGTTTACTTTTGACGACGTAAGCCTTGTGAGTCTATCCGATATTAAATCCGAATGGCAAAACTCTTCATACACTCCTACGTGTCTTTGTTTAAGGTAAAGCTTTAAATTTGTAATTGTACTTTTGAAAGATTAAGTTTTTTTAATTGCACACTGCTTGTTTTTCGTCCACACTTTGGACTTAGACTTAAAAAAGTTCCAAATGGCTGCGCTACGCTGACGCGACATTATTATACACTTTTACATACAACACGCTAAATCCTATCTATATTACACTAAATATTTAAAATTACTTGAGGAATAAAACTTAACGAAAAATAAACAAAAACAACAATAGCTTTTTCACGTAATATGCGGACCTGCTATCAAAACAATACATATATAATTTAACAGATAACAGTGTCATTGTCATCTCAGCTAGACAGCTAACTGAACACTAAACACTAATATATTACAACAGCCAAAAAATTAAATAACAAGCATAACAGGCAACAGCTAGCAATGAAAGAAATAATATATTTTTGTTTACCGTTATAATTTAGTGTTAGTAAAATAAGCTCTTATTAAGTTAGCTTAGAGTTTAAATTAGTGTAAGCTATACGCAATTCTTGTGGCATAATGAATGTAGTATTTTATTGACTCCCATTGTGGTGCCGCGTCTCGGTCGATGGCTGGAGCGTAAACGTAAACAGATGACGTTTTCTAACGATAATGAATATATTATAACAGTCAATGGTTCATTATTCTAATGTGTTGTAAGATTAAGAATATATAATGAAATATATTATCTGTTATATGTTATAACGCCCAACTTTAGTTTGCGCAGTTTTATCGATCAAGTGTATGAAAAATCGTTGTCGATAATCGTTCGCCGGTGGCAGTTGCAATTACTATCAGATAAATCGTTGTCGATTACATTTGCACAGTTTTATCGTTGCGTGTGGACGACGATTGCTCAGTTCGGCAGTACTTCACGGAGCTTGCTAGTGTTCGCACGTGCACTTCGCACACATCGCTTTCACAGAAACATGTCGATAGACGAAAGAGTTGGACACCGCGAACTACTTCAAGATTTTATAGAAAGCTACAGAAACGAAACTTGCCTTTGGAAGACTACATGTAAGGACTACCACGACCGAAACAAAAAAAGGCCGCCTACGACAGGCTAATCGAAAAATACAAACCCATAGATCCAAATGCCACCAGGGATACAGTGGTTAAGAAGATTAATAATCTTCGAACTATATAATTACTATTAAAAAAGAGCTCAATAAAATAAAAAATCGTGTAAATCTGGAGCAGGGACTGACAAGATTTGTGAACCTCGTTTATGGTACTTTAAGTTATTGAGTTTTTATACGATCAAGAAGTACCGAGACTATCTACATCGAATATAGATGATGAGGAAAATGAGGTAAGATTTTATTTCTGAAAAAATATTTATTGCTTAATTATATTACTCGAATACAAGTCCTGTATTTTGACATTAATGAACAAAATTGTTTTGCCAAGGAACTTCCCCTTCAGTTACAAAATACGTCATAAATTGACTTCTTATCTGATTTGCTGTTTGAATTTTACGGCCTTGTGTAGTTCTTTGTAATGGTTCAAGTCCTTTGTTGTGAATCCTGACATTATCGTACCTTCCTCATAATGTTCACTATCGAACCATTTGAAGGAGCATATGAATTAAGAGATGATGACATCAAATAATTATGCAAAGCACAGGTTGCTCTTACGACTGACCCAATAGTTTCAGGCGACATATACATTTCTGTTTTGTAAATTCTGAACCTCGCCGCTAGTATACCAAAAGCGTTTTCGACTATACGGCGTGCTCGCGATATCCAATATTTATATATCTTCTTAATTCTACTATCTAAGTCATTTTGCCGAAATGGCTTCATCATGTCCTTTCTTAGAGGAAACGCGTCATCAGCTACAAATACATATGGCAGTATTCGTGGACTATTATGTAACCTTTCTTTTGTAGGAATAATTAACGCTTTTTTTTTTCAAGTTTTTCATCAAATTTTGTATTCAACAATACTCCGCCATCGGAAACCCTTCTATTTGTCCCAAAATCAGCTAACAGGGATCTGTATTTTGCATCAACGGTTGCTAGTAATACCATACTGTGTCTATGTTTATAGGTATAATAAAACGAGCCACTGTTACTTGGGGGCACGATTTCAACGTGCTTGCCATCAATAGCACCTAAACAGGAGGAAAGTTCCACTTCTGCTCAAATAACACATAACCAGGCCTAATATAGCAAGTGCGTCATAATCTTCCATTGTTAACATGTACTTGCGCGAGTTTCTGCGGAGAACTGCCCGATCGACGTCGATATCGGAGGCGTGTGGAGGCACTAGGAACGTTCGATTTATCTGCACAGTCTGAAATCGTTACGATAAATCGTTACGTATGTAGCAGGCATAAGCTACCTTCACGATAAGGGAGAAAAATACTAGTGCTGAAGTGACGTTTTATTTAAGTAAATAAATATATAAAAATAAAAACTCACATAAGATATAATATTTTTATCCCACTAATTGTATTATATAGCACGTTTTCTTGCACGTAAACTCGAGAGTCAAATGAGAGAGAAATGAGAGTCAAATGAATATCGAGTACCGATAGTTTGGAACATAAATAAAGAAAAGTTGTGTGCAGTGATGTGAGAAAATAATTAATGAATCTTTTGCTAAATTGTAGAGTAAGACTCGCCTGCCCTTATGAGATAAAACATCTAGACTATTCCTGCTTGATGAAAAAAAAATGAAATTCACAATTTGTTACTACTAAATCAAATGAGAAATTTACAATTGAAAGAAATCACAATAAGAGTGTTGAAAATCGGATACCCTTTTTACTGGAATGCCTTCTTTCTTAGTCCCAAGGGGTGACAACGCATCTGTATTTAATACTTAATGAAGGATAAATGTAGATGTCTGTGGGCCATAGATATTTACATTTATCCTTGATTAAGCATAAGCCGTGGTAGCTCAGGATCGATTGCTGTAATTTTCTCTCTCGCAAAATTATACACCCACACCACTTAACAACGCATATGTAGCTTTACTTGTTCGAAGTTAGCTACAGGTGATAAGAGCTGCAGTAGCCACTTGTCATCGGATGGACTCTCAAATTACAGTTGTTCCTTAAACTTTTCTTAAATACGAGTATATCGATAAGATTATTTTATTACAGTGACCACCAATTCACTTTATGAGAGGATGATATAGCGCAACTGCGAATCGACTCACTTGTTCTTTTGTCTCGCGGTTTATACTTGAGGGCTTTAATTATGGCTTGAATGCGCTCATAATTCAAATTTCATAAAGCCTTTGTCTATCATATTTATAAATTCACATTTGAATGAAGGAATTTTTTTTTTGAAAAATAGAAATATACGAATTTCTGAGAAATAAAAATTATATTTTGAGACATGTGTAGTCCCCCAGCACGACCCGCCGACCGTCTGTTTGTCCGATGATGGAAAGAAGAGGGTGACATTAAAGCGGGTAATTCCCGCACACATTCACCGAAATGCATTCTATAAAATACTAAGAGGCTGGCTACACTGCGCCGTTGCTCGAGGCTGAAAAGATTTGTTTTAATCGAACCAAGGCGCCTCTTAGCATGTCCCTTCACTGAGTTAAATGCTGCTAGGTGGCATTTTGCAGGACCTGTTCAAATGTGACAATAGTTATGCGTGCATGACTGCTATGTTTTTGATGTTTTTTCTTAATTCAATAGGTGGTAGGTCTCCTTTTCCGCCTAGATAACCATCTGGGTAATTTCCAATCTCTTACTTGATTTTTCTCGCTAAATACAGTACTAGCTTCAACGCTATATGGTTTGAAGGGTATAGAGAGTCTGTAAAATTATAACCTGTGAGGCATTCCATCTTAGCCCTTGAAGTAGACAGCGCACTTGTAGCCTTCTTTGTAGAGCAGACTGCAAGTATCCATTGACTGCAGTTACCATTAGGTGGAATAAAGGTTTATTTATAGAGAGCCAGTATAATTATAAACTGTAAGTTATTCCATTTTAATGTTCAGGGAAGTGGTCAGGTCATGTCAGGCAGAGACAACGCATTTGGATTCTTCTTTGTTTAAAGTAAGCAGCAGTTGCCTATTGATTGCAGTATCCACTTACCCTCAGGTGGATTGCAAGTTAATTTAACAGTTTAATTTTATTAAAAAAATACAAATAAGATTTCTTAAAAACAATATTTCACTTGTCTCTGTAAGTAAAACGGTACCGAATAATATGATTCACAATTCCTTGGCTCGGATAAGCCAGGCATAAAATTATACGAGTTGAACCTATAAGTGGTATCGCAGGTGCTTTTTCTACTCCTATTGGTTTAAGTGGTTGTTGATAGCAAGACACGCTTGAGAATATAGCACGTGCATTGAAACTAAACTAATGCATTTGTTTAAGAGTATAATTGAAAGCTGTGTCTTCCTATAATATAAACGGTTCAGTCATTCATCCATTATCCATTCATATCCATCCAATTAAGGGTTCTTTTGAAATATACAGCAAAATTTCGCAGAGAAGGTTTAACCTGTTAACCAAGCCCTGCTCACATTAGATCGCGCAATACCAACCTTACGCCCGCCAAGTAGTGATCGAATTAGATCAGAATTATGTAAACATGTCTACCTATGAAAAAACTATTTTTTCGTTTTAAACAAAACCAGACACTATGCAATAGATATTAGTATCAAAGACAAAGATATGCTCTTTTATTTTAAACCATAACCTGGCAATGTTTCTTAGAAAAAAAAAAAAGAAATCACTCTGAACTTTCGGCGTTCCACGTGCCGTTTTGATAAAGGTGTTCCGTCTTTTTTATAGAATTTTATATTTGTGTCTGGACTAAAAACGAAAGTATTATACTTTTTTTATATTCCTTGTAATATAGTGAACACATATATATATAATTTGTGGTATAAAAAGTGAAAAGTAAATTGCCAAAAGTGCTTCAAAATCTGGAAGGCCAATTATGGCGGCTGGGTCATAAATGTGGTATTTTTCACATTCTCATTTATTTTTAGTGTAAAATGTAAGTAAAAATAGTTTTCTTACATATTTCAAATAACTTGACGTTGTATTTATTTCAAATTCACACAAAACTATTTTAGAAATATTGTTCTAAATGTCACACAGATAAAATATTAATATTTAATTTTTTTAATTTCTTTATATTTTATATTTTGGTATGAGTAACGAATGGAAACACATAAAACATGAAAATATACATATTTCCAAACAATTTGATATAAATTTCTCCAAAAACAAAAGTGTAGAATTCAAATTAGTAGTAATTTTGGCACTAAAAGTGAAGTATATACTACTACTTATGCTATAAAGGGTAATTTATGAATTTTATTATAATTTCTAACAACCAAAATAATTTTATTCAATAGTTTATACATTCAACAAGAATTCCTGTAAGTTTTATCCATAAATATTGTCTCAAAGTGAAAATATAGCAAAATTTGCAATATAGCAAAAAATTTGCTAATTTGCAAATTTTCCCGCCAAAAAAGGTCGCGAGCGAACGGGAGTGTCATATTACGCGTGGCCTCGCGAGCTAACAGGTAGTAATTAATATCGGCGAATGAATGAATGAAGAAAAATTAATTTTAAAAATGTAAATATTCATTTTTATCTTTTGAATTCAGAATGCGAGGTAATGCATACTGATTGTCGTTCATAAATATCTAATTCCTACTGTTTTACTACGCACGCATACTCACTCAGTTATTGTAGCACGTCTTCTCGCGCTCTTCGCTTCAGTTAACCGTTACACCGCTAGGTACCTTCGTCCGTCGGGCCAGCTTACAGAAATGACCGTGACCCCATTATGTACAGATGTGCTACTGCTGTTTTCGTAAGTAGAAGTGTCACTTCGTTACCAATGACGGCACAAAATATTGAAACCGCGAATATTATGTATTACATATTAAGCAGAAAGTTAACGTGCTGCGCAAAGATTGTACAAAAGTAAGTCTTTACCACGGCAAGGTATTGGCCTACTTGTACTTACAAATCAAAGAACGGTTGACAACTAATGAAACTATTCAAGTTCAGTGAGTGATCATTTAAACAGTGAATATAAAGATAGGATATTGCAAACAGAGGCCCTATACTAAGTCCTGCAAGCTCGCCGGAACTTTCACAGTTAGACTTTTATCTGTGGGGTGAAACAAAGAGTTGTATTTATTTCTAAAACACCCCGCTACATTAAAACTAATGCTGTGTTAACGGAAGTTAAAAGTGTCTAAGAACAGTTAATAGGTGTAAAAATAATTTTATAAAACGTGCTCGTCTATGCATAGAGAAAATCAGATTTCATTTTGATGTACCAATGTTAGTTATTGGGACAACTTGAGTAATTAAGTTGTAAATAGTTTATTCCAGTTTTTAAATGCCTTAATAATGACGCTTATCGGTTACGTCTTTGATAAACAAAAATATTTTTTTTTAATTAGATTTACTACGACGATCATAAGCCCGTTAAAAGTATGAAGGGAGAAATGCATTTATAATTCGCGTCGTGTAGTTACTAACTTAATAAAGTAGTAAGAGTGTCACTAAGAACGTAAACAGTAGACAAAAACAGAAACAAAAAACGTCAATTGCATCACATATACAGCAACACGCGAAAGCGTAGTTGTTGCCTATACTGTAATGTGAAAACTGTAATGTGAGTATATCATTATTTATTTATTTGAACTATTTTACTACTAATTACCTTTTTGTAACTTAGACACCAATTTAAAATTTCAATCGTATTTCTGCAGGAATAAAAACTTTCAGTACGGAATCGTTGTACCTACTAGGTGCTTCGTTGTTTTTCAATAATATGAAACCGGTTTGAAAACAAAATTTGATCAGTTTTGAAACTACGTTCATAAATTGTATATCTTAAACCCCCAGATTGCTCTTATTATTTTAAAGTATTGCCTTCTTGTACTTGTGTCTAGATTTACATACTTACTCCGCTCGAGCCCAGTCTGGAAATTTTTAGATATTTTAAAAGATGTTTATAAAAATCTTGAAATAGTTATAGAAAAAAAATCTAAATTTAATTTAAAACACAGCGGCCTGGACCCAAGCTACTTCATGTATAAGATTTGATGGTATTACTGTGAAAAATCTTTCTAGGGATGCATTGCCTGTTTTTTTTCTTGCTTCCGTATAGACTGTCAGTGACTAACTTAACATAATTTAACATAAAAAAGTAGACCTGTGCTTTGAGAGGCATGGTCTGCCCATTGCATGGCATGGCAGGCGCTTTGTTCCGGCGAGTATGTTCCACTGGAAGTTACCCACAAAACAGTGGGAAATTCCGTTGGTGCGGAGTGTGCAGAAAGATTTGTTTCATAATTTTCATAGTAAACAAGATTAGGTACGTCTTCTAGCTGTTTGGACTAAGGAATCTAGTCACTGGTTACAAGCTTTAACATCAAGTAATCTCTGCATATTACTTTATAGGGCACATTAATTGAAGCTTGCGCATTGCCGTAGGAATCTGACTAGGAGCATCAATTTGTCTCCCATTTTGTTGTCAGTGTATACAGACACCCACAATCTACGTATGATTAGTTCGAAAAAATTATAGAGAAAGTTTTGCTTAAGCTTAATAAACAGAATAAAACGGTCGTCATATGTAGAGACTTTAATATCAATCTCCTTGAAACTTCTTCCATGAGTATTAAATTTATATCATTGCTCACATCATAAAATCTTGTTAATTTGTTCTTAGAGCCAACACGTATTTCAGGGCCTAGTACAACTTGTATAGATAATAATTTTACTGATGTTGAGCCCTTGCATAAATTAATTATTCAAAATTTAATTTAACATCAATGTGGGTAGTTGGTTTCATTGTTTACATGCACAAAAACAGAAAATTGTGCTTGTTCCAATAAATAAACATTTTGGAATTAATATAGTGAAAATCTGCCAATTCTTCCATATGAAAATAATATTATTTTTATAGATTATTCTTTAAACTTATAAGTCTTGAATTTAATAAAATATTTACTTATAAAATACTCTCTTTAAAGAGTTGCAAATGGTTTAATGAGTGGGACACAGTAGGAAACGATGGGAGTAGACAAAATTTATATAACTTTTACAATGAAAGATCATTATATAATTAAAGTGTTTCATTTAGAGAATATGAAAAATCTATTTAAAAATATTTAAAAGAGTATGTTCCACAGTAAAATTTTTGCATTTCAGAAACAAAATTAAGAATACCTATAATAAAATTAAAATGAATAGGAGTATAATCAAAAGCGAAACTGGCTAGATGTAATGACACAAATCAAATTTTGAATTCAATTTTAATAATAATTTAACAAAATCAGATCAGGTTGTTGCAAAGGCTTTTGAAAAATATTTTAGTGACATTCCGACCTTAACTACAAAGTCTCTGAATTCCTCCCCTACTATTGCCAAGTCATTACGCACACAAAATATAAATGTCTGCGAAAAAATTACAGAAGAATTTTAAGTAAAAAATTTCAAAACTATGTTAAGAAAACAAAAGATATATGTGGGATTTCTTTTAAAGTTATTGCATCTACGACTGTTGCAATCGCACCCCAACTAGCTACTATTGTCAAACTAGTAACTAATCTGGTATGTTTCCTTATTTAATTTATTTATTTATTTTATTTTATTTATTTATTTATTGATCTCTTCACAACTTCTTACTGGCTAGATAACAATAACAATGTGGTAAGGACCTAACATTGTGAGAGACTGGTGCCTATGATAGGTTTTATAATAAAACCTGAGTTACAGGTCACCAGGCCCCCCTCGCGGATTGGTTACATATACTACAAAGTACAATACAGAAAGGAAATATCATATAAGAGTTATAAAAAGTTACATAATAGGCGAATTGTAAAATTCATATAATGGATATGTGTGTGTGTGTGTGTGTGTGTGTGTGTGTGTGTGTGTGTGTGTGTGTGTGTGTGTGTGTGTGTGTGTGTTTATGTGTGTTTGTGTGTTTGTGTGTGTGTGTGTGTGTGTGTTTGTGTGTGTGTGTGTGTGTGTGTGTGTGTGTGTGTGTGTGCGTGTGTGTGTGTGTGTGTGTGTGTGTGTGTGTGTGTGTGTGTGTGTGTGTGTGTGTGTGTGTGTGTGTGTGTGTGGAGAGTGCTAATGAAGCAATCCTGATGCTGGAGTTTTACTCGTTTGAGAAAATTAAAAGTATTAATGTTGGGTAAAAGAAGATTCTCAGTTTCTTGGTAATTAAGGGTTTTTAAGAATTTTATCAATGTTATTTTACAACTAGATTTGGTTTTGGGATATATGTTTAAAATTTTATTTAGTTTGTTATAAAGAAAGGGTCCCATGAAGAAGAAAAACTTACGTGAAATGTTAAGTTTGAGTTTTGCAAATTATATCTTTGCGGCGCTTATCCTTAAGAAAATCTGGGTTATAATGTAGATGAGAATGTTGTTTAAGTACGATATGCCGGATGAAGGTTTGTCTAACCGTTAGTACATCCCATTTTTTATACAGCTCGTCTGTAGGAAAATGGAAAGGGAGACCAGCACCTGCTTTGAGAATTGCACGTTGTGCTCTCTCTACTTCTATAAGATATGTTTTGGCACCTCCTCCCCATGATGTTATACAATATTCAATCAGAGATTGACATAAAGCGAAGTAAACTAACATTATAACACGGCGTTCTGCTATATGTTTTAAGGTTCTGAATATAAATATGAGTTTTTGCAGACGGGATACTAAAGCTTCAAAGTGGGGTTTGAACGTTAAAGTCTGATCAATCAAAATGCCAAGATATTTGATTTTATCGGTTCTTTCAACTAAGGGGCAGTGACATCCGGGAAGTCTAAAACTACAGGTGTGGGCTGTGATTGTCAAAGATAGAGGTGGAAGAAGGTTAGCTCTACGACCAAATGCAATGTACTTTGTTTTATCAACATTCAGTGTTAAGACATTGTAACTAAGCCATTCACAGACTTTATTTAATCCCATCTGAGCGTTCTCAAAAACATTATGCCAGGAATCATCGGCAAAGAAAAGGGCAGTATCATCAGCATAGGTGATTATTTTTCCTTTAGAGAGCTGAAGTTGGCATAGGTCATTGATATATACCAGAAAAAGTGTCGGACCGAGAATACTGCCTTGTGGCACACCAAATTTGATAGGTAACTCATCACTTAACGTATAATGATCTAAACGGACCCACTGTCTTCTATCGGTCAAATAATCTTCCATCAGTTTTAATGGAATACGCCTTACACCAGCCCTTTCTAGTTTTTTTACGAGGTGAGGGAAAGAGACTGTTTCAAAAGCTTTAGACAAGTCAAAGAACTATTAAACACTTGTTTTTTCTATCTAAATTAAGTATAGTCGTGTTAATAAGATCATGAACGGCATCAATAGTAGTCTTACCGCGTCGGAAACCAAATTTATTGGGTGAAATAAAGTTATTTGACTCCGAAAAGCTAACCAACCTTTGATTGACTAGTCGCTCCAAAATTTTTGATAAGGTCGGTAAAATAGAGATCGGCCGATAATTAACGACCAAGTTTCTATCAACTCCCTTGAAGATGGGTGTGATAAGGGCTATCTTAAATGCACTAGGAAATACACCGGTTTCTAAGGCCAGGTTGCATATTCGTAAAATTGGGGTTATTAATAAATTTTTTATATACCTCTTTATAATTTTTCCGGAGATCAGATCACTTCCCGCAACGCAGTTGTCTTTTAACCCCTTAATGAGCTGGGAGATTTCTGCTTCGTCGGTAGGAAGCATAACAAGTGAGTTAAGAGGGGTTTGAGTAAAGAAAGGAGAAAAATTACCATCAGGTGCAGCTAGTTGTCGGTTTGTACAATTTATTTGTTCGGCGAGCCTAGATCCCACATTGGCAAAATAAGTGTTAATATTATTTACACTCTCCTTTCTCTCTTCCGAATTGAAAGAAGATATCTGATAAGAGGATTGATCAGGTGTCTTATACCGGCTAATTTTCTTTATGACTTCCCATAGTCTCTTATTGTTGCCTTGAAATGAAATGAAATGAAATGAAATATTTATTTGCTTTTGGTTAAGGTACACTGAAGATGGTGGTATTAATTAAACATCCGCTTAATCAGCCATTATTTATGGCATGCAAATCTTACAAATATAAAATAATGCGATAGTAATATTTATGAGTAAAATGTCGAAAATAATAAAATGTCAACAATTAATCAATAAATAGGTGATAGGTACTTAATAAATATTTTACAATTGGTCCAGCAAATCCACATCAATCCAGCGGCTACTACATATCGCAGTTCAAATATTCCTCTACAGTATAAAAAGCCTTTTCACTAAGCCATCTGTTTAACTCTCTTTTAAATTTAATGACAGGTAGGTCTTAAATTTCTTGTGGTATCTTATTATATACTGTCATACACATCCAATAGCAATTTTTATGGAATCTAGCGCTCTTGGGTATTATGGTGGAAACCAACCTATTCCTATTTCTAGTGCCTCGTTTGTAAAAGTCTTTGGCTTGTGTGAAATAATACATATTATTTTTTACAAATTTCGCCGTTTCAAAAATATATAGAGAAGGAAGTGTTAAAATTTTCAAGGATTTACACAAAGGCTGACATGGCTCGTTAGGTACAGTACCACATATAGCTCTAACACACTTTTTTTGTGCAATAAACGCCTTTTTTATATCTGTGTTATTGCCCCATATAATGAGTCCGTATCGCAGGACTGATTCAACGTAAGCAAAGTACCCAGTAAGAGCTGTTCTCTTTCCTGCTATTTTTGTTAATTTATAAATTGCAAACGCGAAACGATTGATTTTATTGCACACTTTTCGACTTGTTGTTTCCAATCTAGTTTATGGTCAATTTCTATACCCAAGAATTTCGTTGTTATTGTATTTTTAAGTATTTGTCCTTCATAATTTATATTCAATGTCAAATTTTGTATATTATTAAAGTTAATTAAATTCGTTTTGTCAATATTAATAATTAAATTATTATTTCTAAGCCAATTAATTATTTGAATTATAGTTTCACTGATGTCATTTTTGTGGTCATTTAATGTTAGTTTTTTATCAGTTGTCACTATTACAGATATATCATCAGCGAATAGGATACATCGATACTTGGTCACATTTGGGAGATTATTAATATAGATCAGGAATAGAAGAGGTCCCAGGACACTTCCTTGTGGAACGCCAAACTCGTTTTTTCTAAACACAGATCTGTGATTTTCAGCTACATGGTTAGAGTCAAGTTTTGCGATTTCGACTGATTGCATTCTATTCTGCAAGTATGTTTTGATCAAGTTCAAAGCAGTGCCTCTAACGCCGCAGTGCTCCAACTTTGCTAGAAGTTGATCATGAGAAACAAAATCGAAAGCTTTCGACATATCAAAGAAGAGCGCCGTCGTATATTGTTTGGCGTTTAGTTGTGTAAGGGTCTCATTCACTAAGTCATATACCGCATGTGTAGTGGATTTACTTTCCCGAAATCCATATTGATTGTTTTGGAGTACCTGATATTTATCAAAAAATGATGTAAGTTTTTCATGTATAACCTTCTCATACACTTTGGATAGGATAGGAACCAGCGTAATGGGCCTGTAGTTACTTACGAGTGTTTTTTTACCCGTTTTAAATAATGGCTTCACCAAGGAGAATTTTAATTTGTCTGGAAATATCCCAGTTACCATTGACTGATTTATCAGAAACGCCAAAATAGCACCTAATTGTTTATTACATATCTTGATAATCTTTGTAGATACCTCGTCGTAGCCTTCTGAATTTGTATTATTCAGTGATAAAATTATTTTTCTAACGTAATATTCGTCAATGTGGGTCAAATAAATAGAATTATTTAAAACGTCATTAGGAGTTTCACGTAATATATTAGCATTTTCTTTATTTGTCAATTCAATAAAATAATTGTTAAAAATAGACGCTATCTTTGTAGGATCATTTATAACTTTGTTTTTATATTCAATGGAATCTATATAATTATTATACTGCGGTCTAGTGTCAATTTCTTCCTGTATTACTTTCCATGTAGCCTTACAAATATGTTTGCTTTTTAATATGTATTCATTATTTGTTTGTATTTTTGCTTGGAATATACATTTCCTTAATAACTTAGAATAGGTGTAATATTTATTTTTGTTAATATAATTTCTATTTTTATAATAATTGTACCGCAGGATTCTATTTTTACTGCAGCTTTTTTTTAATACCCTTTGTAATCCATTGTAGCTTTGCTTTTGTATTTAGCCTGATTTTACAGACAGGAAAACAAAGTTTATAAAGTAAACAGAACCAGTCATGGAATTCATTGAATGCTACATTTGGCTCTTCCTCACTATATACTTCCGAGAATGAGATACATGCCAGGTATGATTTGAATTTTTCAATATTTTCAGTAGAATAGCATCTCTTATAAATATGTATTACTTTTGGTTGTACATTTTTAACTTTGTGTTAAAACTAAGCACCTGAGCAGTGTCATGGTCTGACAACCAAAGTGGCAGAACAGTCCCACTTGCACCTTTTATGTTACTGAATATATGGTCAATGCATGACAGTCTTCTAGTGGGTACCGTTATATGCTGGTTTATATTATAGTTTTTAAGAATGTCTTGGAGATGTGTGGTCACATTATTATTCAATAGAGTGTTAATGTTAAGATCTCCTACAATAACAATTTTTTGTTTCGGATATTTGAACAAAAGTTTACTAAGTAATAGTTCAAAATTGTCAAAAAACGTTTCAAAATGCCTTTTTTTGTGGCAGTTGCGGCTCGGTAGATACAAACAATTATAATGTTTTGTAGAGGAATCGTTACGGAGCAGCACTCAAAATGAAAATTTGTTGTATTATTATTATTACAAATGGAATTTCTTTTATATGCTATCCCTTTTTTTAACTAATATGGAGGTGCCACCTCTTTTTTTATTCCTTGAATAATGTGCTACAAGCACGTAATTATGAATGTTGATATCTTTTTCCTCTCCGTTTATTATAAAAGTCTCGGTGAAACATAGCACCTCAGGGCACAAATCACACTCAAGTTCCGATAGCGTTATCTCGATAAGTTCCTTTTTTGATAGCAGGCCTTGGATATTTTGATGTAAAATAACAAATTTATATATATTTCCATTAGGCACGAAAACAATCCTGTACGTTCTTGTTAGGCGAATTTATATCAATGTTTGAAACGTTTCTTAAGCTGGGAAAGTAAAACGGTATTGTGCCCTTTTTAGGTAATGGAGTGTTATTATTTTTTTTCGACGGATAAATTATTTGAAATACAACTTTTACACTTAAGATTATTTCTTAATTTTGAGACATTTAATATATATTGCTGTTCGTATTCTATGTAGTCTATATCTATATTTAATTTATGGCTGATTTTATGAAGATGTGATATTCTGTTATGGTAACTATAACCATTTAATACATGGTCGATATTAATAAAAGTACAATTTTTGTAATTCTTTACAATAAAATTAATTTCAGCATTTAACTTTTGGACATTTAAGTAATTATTATGCCGTATACTTAACAGAAATATTTTACATTCTCTCATGTTACATAAAGCATTACATATATTTGTTATTATTTCATAGGGATTTTTATCATTAGACCCCACTGATAAAATTAATATATCATCCTGAGTTAAATATTCGTGTAAATTTTCGCAACTTTTTAGTACCTGTGCGCTTGACGCAAATGGTTTCACTATTCCGCCTTTAGTATTTTTTATTTCTTGCTTTTCGTAGCTAAGTTTCGCTTTTTTTATAACGTGTTAAAAAATTCCTATAACGTTTGTAAATCCTGATATTTTCATCAGTGGGATTTTTTTTAAATTTTTCATGGAGGTTGTCTCTATTCCTCATACACCGAAGCAGACCTTTGGTTATCCACGGTTTACTAATACGTTGTCTAATAGGAGTTTTAACCAACCTACTGTTGTTTTCGATGGCACTATATAAGTACGATATGAGTATATTTGTCGCTAAGTTGGCATCAGTACTTTCAATAATTGGCCGGAAGTTTATATTAGATATCGATTTATCTAATCCCTCAAAATCGATTATAATTTTTTTATTTAATTGCGAAGAGCAAGTGATTTGATTGAGACTGACAGCTACGGTCTCATGGTTAGTAATTGATTATTCAAAAACGAAACAGGTTGCTTCCAGGTAGGTTTTTTCATTACATGATCTAAGCATGTCCGTCCTTGGGTTGGTATAGTGTGGCCAGGTAGAATACAATGACTTGCTAGTTAATGAAACATAGTAAAGTTATACCTTTATTCAAATCCGGTAGTACGTAAATCCCACTCAGAATTAATCTGTGATAATGCCATACATTCATGCATGCATTCAGAAAGAATTCAGAGGATGGTATATTTTGTAATCTTTGCAAAGATTTCAACTGCGTTCACCGTGATACATTAATCAAGAATCTACACATCATTATGGTGTAAAACATAGCACTCAAACTTATTACAACGTATCTAAATAATAGAACTAAAAGAGTTGTTATTAATAGGAGCAGTTCTTTCGGATAGTAGGTAGGTAGTATATGTGGATATTCCTCAGGGCTCAATTCTTGGCTGTTCATAGTTCATAGTTTATATTAATGACTTACCTTACTTGGTAGGGAATAACCATGATATACTTTTATTTTGCTGATGATACTTTGTTGATATTTCGACTTAAGAAGAAATTATTACAATATGACGAGATTATTAAAGTTGACGACGAGAGATAAACATCCGTTAAATCTTTCACTGCTTCATATGGAAAAATGTTAAAATTATGTTAATATTATAAAATACTAATTAATGAACGATAGAAAATATATTTTTAATATATTATTAGTATTGAGATAGCCAAGTTTTTATTATTATTATTAATTGAATAAATCTTTTAACAGAATTATCTTAAAACGATCAGAAATCAACTTTTATATTATTATATGAATCCTATGTACTTTAAGCGAAACAATATATTGTAATGAAAATCTGTGTGATGACCAAATTTGATACATACTTATTCAAGTATGTATCAAATTTGGTTTTTGGAATATTCTGTATTTCTATAGCGATTAATATTTTATGTAAACAACGAGCTGCTGTAAACAAACGATACGGTCACCCACTCAAGACGACGGCCGAGCCCGGAATGAGTTGGAGTAGGCACGTCGATCTATAATCGATTAATCGTAAAATCGATTATCTGGAGTAAAATAATCGATCTTTTAGATCGATTATTAGAATCGATCCAAAAACCTCTCGAATCGGACTGATTCATCTGATTTAAGAACTAGTAATAAAGTTCCTAAACTGGCTGGGGTAAGAAGTTAGATACCGCAGTTTTTTAATTTTTTGCTGTTGGCGGACGCAAAAATAACCAGTCGTACTTGGTTGATGATTTGAACGCAATATATATTTGAATAAAATAAATATTTATGAACGCATCCAAATATATCAAAAAGTTGTTTTTCATTTCTAAAATTCTAATTCTAATCTTACCTGAGGAATGTGTTTCAGGTATACAAAAAGTACTCTGTGAATGTGGGTCTAACTTAATCGTGCTGTGAGAACAATATATTAATATATTAAAGCTGTGAACCTGTGAATTTTATACTTTAATTATTATCAGAAATTATAAATACTGTGAGCTATGACCACAGACAGAGTACTTTTTAAATATCTAGATACTGTAAATACATATTAAATGTTGAAGTTTATAGGGGTTTATAGTTACGGAATAAACAGTATTGTTTTCGTGTAGCATTTACTTTAATTTGATATATAGTGAGTTATTAGATTGAAACAGATTTATCGTGAAATGTACGTTGCAGTTTGCACTTTTGTTAAAATATTGTTGTTGTTTTTAACCTAAAATGTGAATCGTTAAATAAAAGTGATACTGATATGAAATAAATAGATAAATACATGGAATCACTTTGTAAAAAAAAGGATCAAGTGTCGTACGTGCGAACCACTCCTAACCACCTTTTGCAATATTTTATTTTAGTGGTGGTTTTAGACTTCTCAAGAATTCATTTTTATGTTAATTTTAAGAAATTTTTAATTTTTAATTTTTATTCTTTGGGTATTAAATTGTGTAACTTAGTTTTCTTTTCTTTTTTCATATTATTATTATTTAATTTGCCATGTAAACAGCCAACCGGTGGGATAGTGTATGTGAGTGTTTGAGATCTTTTGTTGAACTATTTTAGGATGTTTTCATTTAGTTTTTTTTAACTTATCTATATATTTATGTTAATATATTTAATTATTGTAGTATATTAATTTGTCTGATGCAGATTTTTTATATCAATTTATGATTCAGAACTTTCTTTTTTGTCTTGCAATGACTCTATGAATGGTAGCTTGATGTCTTTAAATTCTAATTGAAATACATGGATAAAACGTTGAACTGAGAAAAACAAGTCACTGAGGTCAGCCGTAAAGTCACTGCCACCTTAAGATCACTCCGTCGTCTTAAAAACTTTCTCCCATACAAAACTGCTTTACAAAGCATATGCTTGTCCAAACACTCATCTTGACTTTCATTGATTACGCTGATGTTTGTTACTCAGACTTGAACCAAAATCTTCTCAATAAGCTTGAGTGCCTTCTTAATAATTGCATTTTGTTTTTTTCCTATTCGCTTTAAATTATTGTCTATCCAATAAAGGCGCATTTCCAGAATATTTTCTATTCTCTACTCCATTTTAAATGATTTGTTTTCCTTTATTTTATGATTTGTTTTCCCTTCCTGCCTCAAAGAAAAATTTCAAAACCATTCCTCCAACCACGACAAGGTATTTCGCTCTTAAACTAATGTGAAGATTTCAGTCCCATTCCATTTCACTAGCAGGCATTCGGCAATTTTTTTACTGTTCATGCTACACTAATCTGGAACTCCTTACCTGATGACATTAGGAAGCACCAAATAAGATAGCCTTCAAAAGATTGATCTGGGAACATCTCTCGAAAACAATGTCGTCAACATAACGCGAATACTTCTACCTTTATCCAGGCATATTAATGTTGCGCGCCTAAGCTTGACGTCATGTACCCGGCACTAGCGCCATCTAGTATCGAAACGAAGAACTAAGCTTCTAGAAGCCCGGACTCGAACTTTCGGCGCCTAGTCGATTGACGCGCGTATTTACTTGAGTATTCTGGATGTTTCGGTGATGATGTGTATTTAAAGGCACTGCAAGATGCGAGCGAGAAAGTATTGAATTTGGCGAGACAAGCGAAGCTTCGAAGCGGAATAAAGTGAATCAGTGTGATTAATTATTAGTGTTTTAACTTTAATTAGTGTAAAGTGAATTAAAGTGTTAATTTTGGTAATTCAATCGCCATTTTTAATCGTCACGAACCTCAAGCTCGTAACAATTGCTGTCAGAAGTGGGATAAAATCATGCCGATTTTACCTAAGGAGGAAATGGAGGGTGTCCGTACCCGCAGTCAACGCCAGCATGAGACGGACCAGAGACGATTTGGTGGTGCAACGCCGCAGACGTCGGAGGGCCAGCCACCAGCAACGGAGGCCGGTCCGTCAGTAGCTTCTGCATCTGCAGCACCTGACTTAGGTGCTCTAATGGTGATGCTGCAGGAGCGGGCCCGTCGGTTGTAAGAGCAGCTGCAGCGCGGACGAGAGGAACAGGCCCGTCTGTTGAAAGAGCAGCAGGAAGAACAGGCCCGCCGACAGGAGAAACAGGTCCGTCGGCTGGAAGAGCAGCTGCAGTGCGGACAGGAGGAACAGGCCCGCCGGTTGGAAGATCAGCAGGCCGAACAGGCCCGTCGCTTAGAAGAGCAGCTCAAACGTGACAAGGAAGAGCAGATGCTTCTCATGAAGGACCTTTACGCTACCTTCGGGAAAGAGATAAGGGAGGTGAAGGATAAGGTTGCTCAACATGATAACCGCCTGTCGGAAGCTGACACTGCATTTATATTTTAAATCTTAATCAAGGATATATTATGTAGATATCTATGAGCCACAGCGTCCTCTTATCGATCAGGTGTTCTGTATCCTCGCGTCCTCGTACTGTCACGCTTGCTCTAAAATAAGTACGACATGTTGCCGCATAATATGCCTGTAGCATGAATTGTTCAGCTCAAACTGCACTTTGTACTCAATTGTCACCAATAATTTTATAAGAAATGTATTCTGTTAATTATTTTATTAATTTCTTATACTTGTCACTCAAAAATTTATATAAACTTACGTGGTTCCAATATCTATGCGATAAAATTTTGACAACTTTGTAGTCATGTGTTACTTTGCGGAAAAACTGAAGACGTTAACATCTTGGTAGTAGTAAATGCATACTTGCTGTACCGTAGTAGCCTTCATAAAACTCATTTTTAGAATTATAAGACAGCTAATCAAAAGGGATATTTGCAATAATTGCCACGTTTTAGATGCGGTTTGGGATGGCAGTTTTTTTTTTTTCAATTTAAGTTGTTATTAGGAAGATAATCTCCTTCTTCCACTTCCCTTGATCGCCTCTTACGGCACCTACGGGATGATGCGGGATAGTAGATTCTCTTACGCTGCCAGTACACGGCAGTTCTTATTTTTTAAGTGCTGTGTTGTGTCTAAAATGCAAAGAAGTAAGAAAGAAACCTATGTCTCTTAACCTCCCGGTTTGCATCATCGAGTTTAACAAACACTTAATCCGGTTGTTCTCTTTTCCCAAAGTTATCTACTAAATCTTTTCCAAAAAATTCAAGCTATAGAATTACACTGTTGGCTCTCCAGTGAAATAACATACAAGTAATATGTCTAAATTATAAAAGAAATCAAGGACATGTAAAGTTCACCGGCACGATTTGTAGCAACTAGGTAGACTAATATTAAAAGATGTGATTTTAAAAGGATTATTTTTTAACAAAGTATTTAGAAAAGAATTGAATGTGTATGTAGTTGTACTAGGGATTGACATTACCAACAAATTTATTTATATTAATAAATTATAAATTAGTTTATTAAAACTTCCTTCCAATACATTGTGCCACTGTAGAAGTATGTATTGCCATTGTGTCCTCATAGCAGCGTCAATTTTTTCTAAACTATCAGGTAAACCTAGCTTCACTAAGCGTTTTGGATTTCCCGGCACTGAGTACATGCTATATCATGGAACATAACGGAATTGAATAGAATGGAATATATTAGAAAATAATAGACAGAGATAAGATAGAACAAGATAGAATAGGATAGCATATAATAGAATAGAATAGGGTAGGATGGGATAAGGTAGTATAGGATGGGATAGGATAGGATAGGATAGGATACGATACGATAGAGTAAGATAGAATAGGATAGGGTAAAATAACATAGAATAGAATAGAAGAGAATGATTTTTAATTCAATATAGATTAAATGTAATTCTTATTAAAAGTAATTTTTAATTTGTATCACTGATTCGGAAATAACCTTTTTGTTTCTTTGTCTAGGATAGAAAAACATAAAATAGAATAGAAAAGAATGATTTTTAATTCAATATAGATTCAATTTTATTCTATTTAAAAGTAATTTTTGATTTGTATCATTTATATTCCGAAATAACTTCTATGTTTATGCATCGATTTTAATGATTTTAATGAGATAGATTATACTAGAAATGGCCCTTTAGTTCACTCTAATGGATAAAATAAAATACAATATGTTTGAACCGACTTCAAAAATTAACAAATATAAAATAATTTTAGATAATATCATCAGAAATAGCTATAATTATTCGACACTTTATGTCTCGGTATTGACTTCAGAAGATTTCAGGTGGACATTATTTTACTCTTTTTTGTTCCTGAAGTTGGATTTTGGTTTTCTTGAATTGATTTTTACTAACAATTTCACAAAAGTTACGAACTATAAAGTAATAAAAATACACGATAAAACAACAAAGCAAACTGAAATAATAAAGTTCATAAGCACCGTATCCTACAAATCTTTATTTTGGACGTGACCTTTGCAAACTCAGAAGGAAAACGTTAATCGTCGCACAGCGGGAGATAATCCCGGTGGAGGGTTGCGACGATACTTTAGATCACTAATGGATGAAAAAATCAGCGACGCCTTTGCCTAATATTTAGGAAAGTGACCTAGATTGTTATATCAAGAGCTGATTTCTAAGTTCTTCAAACAAAATTAAAAATAAAAGTAAATACTTCAATTGTTTTACTTTTACTTGTATGTTCATTCAAGTAATAATTTATTTTATGATTAAATCATCGCACCTAAATATTATAAACGGTGGATCATCGGTAGCTGCGGGCTGGAGGACCTCAGTACCTATCGATTAAACGTATGTTATGCGATATTCAGTGTTCAAAATTTATGTGGATTAAGTAAAAATTATTTCAAATCAGATTTTATCATATACTTTGAAAATGCAGCTAAACTTTTACGTCTACGGCCGTGATTTTTGTTTCAAACTTTCTTTTGACCTTAAAACCAAACAGAGGCTTAGACTTACCCAAATAAAATATTATATTAATTTTTTTTAAATCTGATGTTTGTATTAACATTCTATGGTTCTAAAACAAATATTTAATACATTAATTTTCTCTACTACTTATTTTAAAAACTACTGGCTTTCACGAAGAATTAACCCTGAACATTTCATTTGGCTAGGTCATCATGTTGAAAAATGTATTTAAATAGTCCGAGTACCAAAAATCCCCGATTTTTTACTTTTTGACTTATCTTCACGCACAATCCCTAACGGTAGCCAGAGAGAACAAATCGCCAAGTGTCACGATCCTTACATACCTCTTTCGCTTCTATCAGGTTCATTAACTTCTTCATACATGCACGTCAAGGTATCCGAGTACTCTTCACCTTCCCCTCTTCGAGTAATTTGCTGACATGGTCTTCGAAAGTTAATCTCGGTCTACCTCGACGCCTTTTAATATTTACTTTCGCGCTACATATTTTTTTCACTATTCGGTCTTTACTCATCCGCTCAACGTGCCCAAACCATCGGAGTACGCCCCTATCAATTTTTGTGATAAGGTCACCTTTCAATCCTGCCATATTGCGAATCTCTTCGTTTCACTTTCGGTCGGCTATGGTAACGCCGCACATTTTATGAAGAGATCGTATCTCCACTGCATTTAACTTGCTTTTATGCTTCTTCTGGTATACGCAGGTTTCCCTGCCATATAACAAAGTCGGTACCAACACCGCGTTATGTATTGCAAGGCGTGCACACTTCACTACGCCTTGCCTTTTGACTAACGCATTCAGGGCACCATTGACTTTGTTTCCGGCAGCAACACGCCTGTTCACATCTAAATCACATCTTCCATCCCGGCTGAAAGAGACATTCCTGATTTACCCATATTTCATATTTCGTTCTCTCTTCGTCCTTTTCAAATATCAGAACCTTAGTTTTATTAGCATTCAAACGGAGACCTTTAATTTCATATTTCTCTTTCATACACGTGACTAATGCCTGCAGTTCTGATGGTGCAATAAGCACTAAATGATCAGCATACAGCAGACAATTTACTTTAGTATCACCCAATTTCAAACCCAAACAGCTATTTTTCAGCTTCTGTAAACAGCTGTCGAGATACAGTATGAACAGCCAGGAAGACATGACAGAACCCAGTTTTACGCCCGCTTGGGTGCTAAACATGGATGACAGGTCATGCCCTACCCGCACACAGGCTTTAAAAGTCATACATAGTAAAGTGACTGCACAGCCCTTAACAATTGACCGTCCACACCATATTCTGGAAACAGTTCCCACATTTTCTTCCTTATAACCTTATCAAATGCTTTCTCCAGATCCACAAAAGCACAGAAAATCCTCTGGTTAACACTCAGAAGCTTTTCCGTGATCATGCGGATAGAAAACATTTGATCCGTGCATCCTCTTCCAGGTCTAAATCCGCATTTTGCCTCCCATAAGAATCTTTCCGATTTCTCTTGCACGTTCTACGTGTCAAAACCTTCGAGTAAACTTTACTTGCTAAACTGGTCAAGCTGATCGCCCGATAGCACCCGCAGTCAAAATATGAACCTTTACTTTTATATAAAATCACAATGACCACGGATCGCCAATCAACCGGGTTACCTTCCGTCCGCCAGCACAAATTGCATATGAAAACTGTCCAAGACGCGAGGCCCACCATACTTGACCATTTCGGCAGTAACTCTGTCTAGTCCCGCAGCCTTACCACATTTCAAACTTTGAATCGCACGTTCAATCTCTTTAATGCTGATGACCTCATTGTCATCGAGGTCAGTGTCTGGCGTGCCAGTCACGGCGTCACCCCCGGACCCTTCACTAAGATCATGACACGCGTACATTTCTCTATATAATTCGCTCCATCGCTGCATGACGTCCGATTTTTCTGAGAGGACGTCATTGGTTTTCGAAAGCACTTTGTTCATTCTCAAGGCTGTCGCACCTCTCCGGGACCTTCCGACATCTTTCCAGAAGAGTTTGGAGTTTTCCTTAAAGTTGTGCGACAACCTTTCGTCCGCTTCTATTCTACACCTTTCACGTACTTCCTCAATCAATGTTTTCGCATGAACTTTCTGCAGCTTATATCTTTCTTTCATCTTCTGTCTCATATGCTTATCGTTACTAGAGTCCAAGAAGTCTAACTATGCTTTTTTCTTCTTCTTCTACAGCTTCTCTCACTTCATAATTCCACCATGCATCTCTTCTTTAACTACTATCTCTTTTTGTCGTTCCACATACTTCTACCGCTGTACTTACCGTTCCATCTCTAAGGTTATGCCATGTTCTTTCCACACATTCTTTTCTGCCATCGATGGTGTCAAGCTTTTCGGCTACCCTCGTCTGATATTTGTCCTTAGTATCCGCTTCCTGAAGCTTCCAGCTTCGGATGCAACAGACTGACTGTGGTTCTGTTACTGCCGTCCGGTAGCGCCAACCCGCGAACAAACCCCTAAATCTAGTAATTACTAGATAGTGATCCGTTTTCTGGTCAGCACCCCTGAACACTCGTGTATCCATCACCTGTTTTCGCAGTCGGTCATCCACCAGGAACAAATCAATCATACTTCTCTCATTCTTTCTTTCTCTAGTGTACATATAGATTTTCCTGTGATTAAACATAGTGTTTGTCACAAGAAGACCCTTTTCCTTGCATACAGCCAGTATAAGCTTGTCAGCATCATTAACATACAATACGAGGGCAGTTGAAGATTAAACATCGTTTGAATTTTGTGGCTATTTAAAATTCAAAATATCTGTTTATAGTGCGAAACATTGCGACTATTACATACGTGTGTGAACCTTATATGACGGTGATTGTGTCTGTGTAATTACTACAATAAAACATCAAGAAATTGTGGAGTAAGAAGCATTTTAACATTTATAAAATCTTATATCTTCAATCTCCCGGACCTACCCCAACTCGCAATTCGCTCGCTGTGACGTAGTAGGGCAATATTTACTTGCTAATCTTTTAGCGCCTGGATAAAATAATTAGCATATACTAGTTAACAAACTTTTTCTAGAAAATTTTAAAAGTTGTTTTTAGAGTATTCTATTGCGCCTAAAATGGATAAACAATTCTGTGGAGCTTGCAGAGCATTAATATCTGATAAAAGATACATGACCTGCCTTGGTTGTAAACAGAAGTACGACCTTCAATGCGCTAATATCTCACCACAGCGGTATAGAGCGTTAAATGATGAGTATAAGCGTAATTGGAGATGCCTGGAATGTAAAAGTAAAATACCTAAGAAGGATAACACAAACACACCTATACGCCCATCGCACCAGACGGAGTCGGCAGTTCTCGATAACGCAGATAACTTGAATGTAACGTTGCGTAAAAAAATCTGATTTAACATTTGACTACATAACGGAAAAAAAGTTGAAGGATGTCTTGGAGGCTGAAAGACAAGAATTAAGAATCGTTATTCAATCAAGCCTGAAGGAATTATCAGATCAGTTAACCACAATAAAAAACCAGTGTTCCGGATATCAGGAGTCTTCAATGTTTATTAGTGGGCAATATGAGGATTTTCGCAAAGAGCTCGAAGAACTAAAAAAGCTGCTTGCAACGACCACTTCTGAATTGAAATGTATAAGAGAAGAAAATAAAAGTCTAAAAAATAGTGTTACTGCACAAGCTGCAAGGATTAAAGCATTGGAAGACGAAAACTTGAGACAACAACAGTGGTCACGAATGCAGAATATAGAGATAACAGGGATTCCTGAGAATAAGGCCGAAGATACTAAACAAATAGTATTGAAACTCTCGCAGCATATTGGGGCTCCTATTCAGCACACTGATATTGATTTCGCACACCGGGTCCAACCTCGGCGCGCTGTGAGTGCTGCCCGCGCACGCCCCATTGTTGTGCATCTAAGACAACGTGCCGTCAAAGACAAACTTATAGCAGCGGGTCGCAAGTATCGTACTCTGAATGCTAAGGATTTGGGAATGGGTGATGAGACTAACAGAGTTTATATCAATGAGCACCTTACAAAAGAAAATAAAATTCTTTTAAATACATGCAAACAAAAAGCCAAGGAGATAAATTATAAATTTGTTTGGACAAAAAACTGCCGTATCTTCGTTCGAAAGGACGAGGCCTCACCCCCTATTCCAATATCCTCATCAACCGATATATCCAAAATAATGTAAGACACTGTTTGATATTTAATAATTACTCACCTTTCAATGTATGCAATTATCCTCCCTTACACTTACATAAAATATTTTTACACTTCTCTACACTCAACTCTATTTACACACTTATTGATTATGCAAGGCAAGAGTACCTCACAAGTATATCCTTTCCATGTGAACTACACTCCTATTTTAAACCGAAGCAAATTCTCGTAGTGCCACATTTAAATGCTATTAAAAACTACGGCTTAACTTATAGTTATACATTGACCATTATGGTTTGCGAATATTTATCTATATTAATTAATAACTTTGGCTTAAAAATAATAGTTTATTTTTCCTTTAAATATTTAACATTTTATAGAGTGTACGTTTATCGATTTCACCACTACTACCCTGTCAGAAATGGATGAAAATAGTAAAAATAGTAACAACCTTACATTGCTTTATCAAAACGTTAGAGGGCTACGAACAAAGACTAATACGTTTTATAATAATCTGTTACTGTCTGAGATCGATGTAGTTATGATTTCTGAAACATGGTTATGTGATGGTATTTTGGACGCAGAACTAAGTGACGATAGTTATAAAATTTTTCGCAGAGATCGAGGATCATTGGGAGGTGGTGTAATGTTACTTTGTAAATCAAAGCTACACGCGCGCATGAGACCAGAATGGAATAATACCGATCTGGAATGCATTTGGATTACCATTCCAGGAAGTAACATAGGCTCTTCATATGACATACACATTTCAGTAGTTTATATACCACCTAATCATCAAATATCTTCGCGCATAAAGGATCTCATTAACACACGTTATAAATACCCATTCGTGATAAATACCCAAATGACTATATAATTGTTACAGGAGATTTTAATTTACCATGTATTGACTGGACTTCTGGAGACCCAGTTGTACGTAGGAAAGGATCAGTCGAAGTTCAAACTGCAGCATCTGATCTTATATCTTGTTGTTCTTTCATAGGCCTTTCTCAATACAATACACTCTTAAACAGTAGCAAGAACACTCTAGACTTAATCTTTTCATCTTTCCCGATAAAAGTTCAAAAATCTGAATTTGTGCTTGTTATAGAAGATGTATATCATCCAGCTCTGTACATATCTGCGACGGACATCTTAGTACCTTCATGTAGGCCTTCTTTTAGGACTAAATATCAATTTAAGCGAGCAGACTACCGTAGTATGAATGATTTACTTTTGAAACAAGACTGGGCTTTTATCACAAGGGAAACAAGTTTAGATCGTGTTACTGATAAATTTTACAGTATAATAAATGAATTAATTGAAAAATTCGTTCCTAAAATCCGATGTAGTGGTAATTATTCTTATCCAATATGGTACAGCAGAGCACTAATTAACCTTATAAAAGAAAAGAGTAAATTGCACTCTAGTTGGAAGAAGCATAAAAATCCGATTGATTACGCAGACTTTTCGGAGCTGAGAAAACGACAAAAGATATTACAGCAACAATGTTATAAACTATACCTAGCACGCACTCAAGAGAATATTAAACATAACCCCAAAGCTTTCTGGAGTTATGTAAAGTCTAAGCGTAAAAACAATTCTGATTATCCTCAAGAAATGACATACGGAGACACTAAAGTGAATAACCCAATAGCAATCTGCTCGTCATTTAACGACTTTTTTAAAAGTAATTTTACTAAATCTATTGACAATAATTTGACCATACGATCTGATAATTTAAATTTAAATGTGATCCAAGATATTGAAATAAATCCAGAGAAAGTTAAGAATTTAATTTGTAAGCTTGACATTACGAAAGGTGCCGGTAGCGATAAATTGCCTCCTGTATTATTTGTAAAATGTGCAAAATCCTTATCTGTTCCTATAGCACTATTATTCAATAGGTGTCTTCGCGATGGCTACTTTCCAAGTATTTGTAAGGAAGCCCATGTTGTACCTATACACAAGAAAGGGCTGAAGACAATAATTGAGAATTACCGGCCAATATCAATACTCAATGTGTTAAGTAAATTGCTAGAAAGAATCGTTCATATGCACATATACCCCATCATATTACCTTCAATACCCCCAGAACAACACGGCTTTGTGAAAGGGCGCTCTACAGCAACTAACTTGGGCGCATTTATTGATTACACTACTTCAAATATGGATGGAGGGTCGCAAGTAGATGTCATTTACACTGACTTTGAGAAAGCCTTTGATCGCGTAGATCACATCATATTACTACGTAAGCTTTTTGAGCTGGGCATACGAGGTAACCTTTTCAGGTGGATGGAATCATATCTGTGGAAACGATCTCAGGCAGTAGTCTTAGGAGGGTTCCGTTCTGACTTCGTGGAAATAACATCCGGAGTTCCACAAGGTTCTATTTTGGGTCCTCTACTGTACATGTGCTATCTATATGATGTGGGAAAGTGTTTTCATAATGCTAAGTTTTTGATGTACGCTGATGACACTAAAGTATATATGAAAATCACTGATTATGTAGATTGCATGAAACTTCAAGATGATCTTGTGCGACTTGGTAACTATTATGTAGTAAATCGTATAGGAGTTAATGTCAGCAAGTGTCTTTATGTTTTTTTCACAAGGAAAAGAGAACCTACAAATTTCAACTACCAAATAAATCACCTTAATATAACTAAGAAAGAATTAGTGAAGGATCTGGGGATATTACTGGATTGCAAGTTAAGCTTCTCAGAACATATTGAAACAATAACGCGCTCGGCCTACAAAAGCCTTGGCTTCATCCTACGTGTAAGCAGACCCTTTACTGATATTAACTGTATTAAATTACTTTACTTTTCATATGTTAGAAGCGTCCTTGAATATTGCAGTACTGTTTGGAACCCGCATTACACTGTTCATATAAATAACTTAGAACAAATTCAGCACAAATTCCTGAGACATTTAAGGTATAGAAATTTTATTTACACTAATAACTATGAAGAGTCTTGTAGATATTTCAATATAATAAGCCTTAAGGATAGACGTACTCTAATGGACATGACATTTTTGCATGGTCTATGTAATGGAAGTATTGACTGTGTAACTTTAGCTGATAGAGTTCTCTGCTTTTGTACTCCGAAACGTAAAACGAGACATACACCTTTGTTTGCGGTTGTTAAGACAAAGACAAACTATGCACAAAACTCTCTGGTGAATCGTTTACAAAAAGTTTATAATAAAAGATTCCACTCAGTTGATATTTTCCATTCCAGTAAGGATAAGTTTAAGAAGGATGTCTTGAAACTTCTGATGTAGTGAGTTTAGGTATTAGGTAACTCATTAACTCATACACACACACACACACACACACACACACACACACACATGCCCGCGTGCGAGTGAGGCGCATACGAGCATTATGCATGTTGAAAATCTTTTAATTTTCTTGTAATGTTTTCTAGATGTTTAAAAATATGTATTTTTAGTCCCAACTACTTTGTCTTCAACATGTCCGTTATAAATTGAAAATACTATTTAAATAATGTAAATCCGTTTTTGGCTATAATTTAAGATCATAAGATGTATGTACGATGTAACAAAGAGCTGTGGATTTTGTTTGAAATAAATAAAAAAAAAAAATAACCCTTTTATCGCCGAACTTTTCAAGCACCGACTCGTACCTTGGTTGAGCGATACCTACCCATCCATCAAATCACCACATACAACAGTTCTTTCGTTTCCCTTAACCAAATCTAGAACTTCTCTTACATTCTCTGGGCTGGCAGGCATTGGCCGTTGCCTGATTTTTTAAAGCATAAAACTATATTAAGAACGTTAGTTACCGAAAAAGTTAGAAGCGCAGGTGCCTGCGAACACGTACATGGAAGGTCGCACACCCAGTAATTCTCGAACCGAAGGAATTCCAAGAATCAACCCTAATCAAATCGAAAAAATCTCGGAATAAGTACAAAGATATTCGTCATCAAGTACGGGAGTAATTGGCCTATTTTACATCTCTGTGCCCATAATTCTACAACCGAAAGGAATGTACCCATTTTACGTGAAAAAAGTGCAAGATTTGCACCTGCGGTCTATCCACGACGACGAGATGAGAACTTTTTTGTACAAGATAATGTTTTTTATATAGAAGAGGGGGCAAACGAGCATACGGTTCACTAGATGTTAAGTGACTACCGCCGCCCATGAACATCCGCAACTCCAGAGGAATTGCAGGTGACTCCTTTGTTTGGAGACTCCTTTGTTTTAGAGAACCTGCCTGGCCTGTAGTTGAACAGGTCTGAGTGGCTGCCTTTTTTAGGGATTGGGTGGACGAAAGTCGTCTTCTATGATCTTGGGACTATGCCTAGGGAGTACGAGTACCGGAAAAGACGCGTTAAGACCGGTGCCAACTTTGCAGCACACGTCCTCAGCACAATTGGGGGGGATACCGTCAGGTCCACTCGACTTGTGGATGTCCAGGAAGGGAACAGATGTGACAGAGAAGTCAAAATCTAGCCGGAGTAGAATATTTAATATGCACAATTAATACTCCTGGAGTAGTGAAATCCACATGCGATTTGCCACCACAATTTTCAAGACTAGTTTAGTATTAATTTATGGACAGAAGTATTCAAAAAACCAGGAGTTACTAGCTAAATCAAGCGTCGATGCATATTTGCAATTTTTACAAAATAACCTTTCACGTAGATGGATTGGCCGTGGTGAGTCAATAGCATAGCCTGTAAAGTCGCCAGACCTCAACTCCGTAGTTTTGATAGATTTCACCTCTTACAATATCTATATGATGACATGGGGTAATAGATTTTCTTACGTCGTCACTACACAGCGACATCTTCAAATAGCCGCATAAAACTGCTGAGTTTCGTTGTTATTATAAATATTTAGGCACCTTATTTCTGGTGACGAGATATTTTTAGGTCTTGATTTCTAACTAAACCTATCACAAAAAAAAACTGTTTTAAACTTAGTAAAATTCTTTATTGCCTCTTACATAATCATTTTTCTATATCCACTTCATGAATTAATTAATTCATTATTTTTAAAATAAATATAAATATGATAAAATATTTTGAGATTTAAATTATTATATCAATTGTAATTGTTAATCGAAGTGCTAGGCAGCACCCTACTATATGTAGACGACTTGGTAAGATATGTCGGAAATTGATGAATGTAGTATCGGCGCCGTTACGACAGCAACGACGGTTTTCACGGGGAGTACGAGAAGCGTTGTTCTTAGGAATCGGGATGGTACGCCGATTTAATAATCTTCGTAGGAGATGTAGTAGATTAGTGCGGCTTCCGTTTTTGGTAGCTCGTGGCACTTGCGTTCGCGACGTTGTAAACGCCGGGTAAGTGCTACGACCTTTGGACCGTACTACGCGGCGGAATCAGAGTTCGTTCTTTTAATTTATCACGGTCGCCACTATGTTCAATTGTAGAGAACATGAATAAAATAGGCGACTCACATGATAGGCAAATTGTTTATTTAAATAATCGAGCTAAAACCTAATTTGATGGTGATCGGTTCCCGATCTATCGGCGAGTGACCGTCTTAGGCACGGTGGTAAGAACCCCCCGCGCTTCTCGTACTCCCCGCAAAAACCAAAGGTGCTGTCGTAACGCCGCCGACATGTAGGTCGTTTAGGACCGTGTTTAGTAGCATTCGGTGGCCAACGTTCAGTAATGGACTAGCTATGAGCTTTAATAGTGATGATGACGTTGATTATTTGTAGTTTTTGTACTGTAAATAAAAGTGAGGAGCACGCTATAATAATAGTTATAACGCGTTACACAAAGAAACGAAGTATCCACAAAAACGATTACTATAAAATATATATTTTATTGTGAATTCCCGTTCAAAGCCGTAACATTATTGAGAAGAGAAGTGAGCGAAATTTAGAATTAATTGCTGCACTCTCAAAGCGAGCGCATTCATTTTGCGCTATTTAAAGTAAAATGAATTTGAGATTTCTTTACCCATTCTGTAAAATATATTTTAAAGGTCTAAAGAAAATGTAGTTTCAGGAACAAGTAAATCTAATTTCTTTGTTTGTTGTTCATAAAATATTAATTGCAAGATAACACTTAATTAATATTACACACTATTTTCTATATTGTACTTTAAATGCTTGGCTAATATTGGTTTTTTGAAAACGTTATGAAATTTCGTATTTAAATAATGTTTTATTTTCCAAGTTCTCTAGTAAATAAGTAGTAATAGTAAGTTTTATTCTGGTGAGTTCAAGTTTCTTTTAATTCTATTTTATTCTTCATTTTATTGCTAATGTTTTTTTTATTATTTTGCGCCTACCATTATATTTTACATATTTACACGTAAATCCATTGGTTCTGCGCTCAGTTTCGGATCCAGTCGTGTCGGATTGCCATTCCATCGAACTATGAAAGCGAAGTAATAAGGATTGCAACTGTGCTTGCACATACAATTAGGCACTATAATCCTGTCCTGCCCAGACGGCTAGTTTCCGTTGAGACCGGCCGCCCTGGTGATAAGAAAAATGAAAGAATTGTTTATACTGCAATATTCTAGTAAAGTTGCTCATTGGGGGATTTTTGCTAGTAGTATGATGACTTGTGAAGATCTGTAGTGAATGAATTTTAGCTAGTATAGTTAGAAAACAATCGCTGTAATTAACTTAGTTTTATTTAGTTTGTTTAACCCGAATATTTTCTTCCTCTGATGGGTTGAACAATTCGTGCAAAATTATTCAAACAATAAGCATTCAAACGTTAACAAATGAATAATCGTTAAGGGTACACTTAAACAATTTATTTAATTGTGTTTTAATGATAATAATTAACTTTTCTAAAATAGTTGCTAGGGCAGTAAACAATATTTGCACTTATGCAACGGTAAAGTACTGCTATAACCAAGATGGAGAATATGTGTAGCCCACATTTTGCCCTCGATTGAGAATCAAAATGCGTTGCGACCAGAAATGTTGTAACTTAATACAACTTTTCTTCATAACAGCTGACTTAAGTGTCCCCGATGTCGTTGTTAACGAATTATTATTTTAATTCAATAGTTTAGTTTAATAGTTTAGCAAATAATTCACAACAGGACTCGGTGCCCTTTTGTAGGGATTTGTGGTTTATCGAAACTGATATAATTACTGGAACGTTACTGTAAATATTGGCATACTGCAAACTTCCCATTGCTTTCTGTGAATTAATGGAAAAAAAATGCGATAAATTCGTAAAATTACTTTTCTTTTCTGTGCAGCATTCGCTTGAATATAAGAAATTATTATTATTGATGTAATTAAATCCAATCATATACCTTACTCTTATTTACCACATACTCACCGGAAAATATTACGAGGAAACTACATATCTGAAAAATTAAAAATGTTGGCAAGTCATATAAAAATTATCCACACGCACTGATATACTGGGACACACTTCTGCTTGCTTCAATATCAGTAGGAATAGAATCAGAAATGAGTTTATGGACACCTTAAAATGTTTACCCAGATTCACGAGACACGATTCAGGAGACACGAATTCTTAAAGCCAAAAGTAAATATAAAAAATTTGAAACAAGAGTTCCTTCATAATTAACGCATTTAATAATTTACAAAAAATCGACATTCACCTATAAAATGTTTTCAAATGGACAAAATATCTAAAAACGTAATAGTCTTAACATGCCGTTAACGTTGACGTCATTTTCTTCAAAAGATTTGATTTTTTTGTCTTAATTCCTAATAAAAAGGGACAACGAAACACAAATAATGTTTTTTGCAAAATAAAATTTCGTAGCAATTTTACATAAGCGTTTACATTTGAGCCTAATTAATGAAATTACGTTTTCGAAGATTTTTAATATTAAATTGTTTGGTGGAATAATCAAGACTTCAAATAAAAATTGTGACTTTCGATGTTGTAAAAGGTTCTCATTAATATGTTTTTATATTTTTTTTATCAATTTGGAATATAAGTAGCTGTATACGGCCAAGGCACCGACAGAGCTTTTTTATAGAGTTCAACCTGGTGGTAAGCAGTTAAAATGCAGAATCGTTTACATCAGTGAGGAGTGAGATGGAATGCCTCGTTCGCTTTAAAAAGAGTCTCCGGTTCTCGGGAACAACTGGTAGGGAGTAACATTAAACGTTTTTTTTTTTATAAGACAGGGTGACAAACGCCCACACTCCAACTGATGGTAAGTGGTTGCTGTGGCCCATAGACATCTACATCTATCTTTGAATACGAATCAAAATGTAGATGCGTTGTCACTCCAGAGGTCTACGATGGAATGCCTTGTTTCCAGTTAAAAAGGTCTCCGGTTCTCTACACTCACCATACGAAACACAGCAGTATTAAGCTACTATTTTACGCTGGTTTTCTGTGAGAGCGTGTTCTTTCCTTGGTCGAGCCGACCCATTCGTGCTACAACTATACTACTTATATAATTGTAGCATGGCTCTACGACGTATTTCCAACATTGAAGTTTGTAAGTAAATAGCAACCTTCTAAAGGTTGTGGATAGACGCGTACTTTTTTAATAGCGACCTTTAGAAGGTTTTGGACTGACGAGAGGATAATACGTATAATATGTTCTCTTGAGAACCCAATGTTAAATAGGAGATTTTTGTTTCATTTGCTGTTTCGAGTTGTAGTAACGAACTTTAAGCCTCTTTCGATGTTTCTAACATAAAAACGAAAAATAAACGCGGTAAAATTCGCAACAATTATTTTTAAATGAAGTATTCGTCTAAACGAATGAAATTATTATGTCAGCAATTTTTGTTTTAGTATCTACCTGCTAAATGGGTTTATGGGAACTCAATTATTTATTTAATAACAAGCTCAGTAGGTGGGTGGTGCCGTAAGCTTTACTCCAAGTTTAGTACGCACTTTACAGCGTAAATATAAAATGTATTACAAACATTAACACAGCGCCCCCTAACGTATAAAAAACAAAATTTAGAGTGTGTTTTGGGGCATACATACAAGGTATATATTACAGCTTATCTAACGTCTTATGTTGAATATAAATTATTTCATGATTTTCTCTTTAATTGATTTTCATGATTTTTATATAATGTGGGTGACAAACGAGCACACAATTCACCTGATAGAAAGTGGATGCTAGGACGGATAAAGAAATGCCTCTTTTCCACTAAAAAAGGTATTCGGTTATCTACAATCACCATACAAAATACAGTAGCATTATAGCATTAAGCAGCGTTAACCATAATATAGCTGGGGACCACATAAAAGAAATTAAATATTACCTTTGTTTAATTCTTAATCGAGGATAACTATAGATGTCTATAGTCCACTGCATTCTCTTACCATCTGTGACTGTGTGCTCGTCTATCAGCATTATTCCATAAAATGTATAATTTAAGTTAAATAATTAATTTATTTTCTTCTTTCGAACAAAAGTGATTTTCTGTTTCTTTATAATTAAAAATAAATTTAAAGGTAGTACTAGGTACCGTAGAAGGGCGGAGAACGGACGGCACAATTTTAAATCCATCAGTTATTTAAAATATCGTCTCGGCCCGCCGCCAGGGCTACCTCCCAATGTGTTACGACTAATATTTCGTTCATTTCTACGCAAATTACTCCAGAATAACAGCAAAAAAGGGTAAAAAAATTAGGAATAAATCAAAATGAAACTAAACTAGATAAATGGACGGCGTTATGCCATGGGATTCAAGTAGTTAAGTTTGTGTTCTTCGTGTAGTTTTCTTTTAATTTAATTACACTATATAAATTATTAAAACTATTGATACTATTCACACAAAAGAGTATTAGTGGTTTTAGTAATTAGCTTGCACGATAAAGTTATAAACAAGGGCAATATGTGCAGAAATAAAAGAGACCAGATAAAATATTCAGGTAGTAAATGGATGGAAGTGGCTCAACACCGTGCTTTGTGTCAATCTATTGAGGAAACCCATTACCGCAGCATAGCAGTGAACCGATAATGGTCTGTAAAGAAGATGATGATAACGTAAATGAATACTTTCATACATTTAAGTTGCACACATACTTGCATTTGTAAGATATTACTACTTGATCTATGGGGATTCTATGGGGGTGATAGTGGCGCAGACTGGTAATCGGCGAGGACATATTATCACTAACGTGTGGGAGCACTATGCTCGAAGTTGTTGACGAGTATGTTTACCTGGGACAAATAGTCCGACTAGGTAAGTCCAACTTCGACCGAGAGGTCAATCGACGGATTCAACTCGGCTGGGCAGCGTTCGGGAAATTACGACACATCTTCTCGTCAGGTATACATTAATCTCTGAAAACTAAAGTGTATAACCAGTGCGTGTTGCCAGTGATGACTTACGGATCTGAGACGTGGTCCTTCACCGCTGGCCGTATGAGGACGCTCAAGGTCGCTCAGCGAGCTATGGAGAGGGCTATGCTCGGAGTTTCACTGCTTGATAGACTCAAAAATGAGGATATCCGCAGTAAAACCAGAGTGACCGACATATCCCAACGGATTAGTAAGCTGAAGTGGCAATGGGCCGGCCATATAGATTGAAGAACCGATAACCGATGGAGAAGAAAGGTTCTCGAGTGGCAGCCTCGTACCGGTAGGCGTAGTGTAGGGGGACCCCCACTAGATGGAGTGACGACCTGGTAAGACATGCAGGAAGTCGATGGATGCAGGTGGCTCAGGACCGTGCTTTGTGGCATTACTTGGGGAGGCCTATGTTCAGCAGTGGACTTGTGAAGGGCTGTAATGATGTTGATGATGATGTCGGAGGTGGGATTGCGCCAAATGATCCATACATTATAGTCTTCTTGGTATTGGTAAGTATGTACTAAAAACGTTTTGGTTTCGGCTAGGGCAAAATTCTCTTAGATCTTTAGTACAAGCATAATCTTAAGGATACACTAGTCGCTTATTCTTCCATACAAACGTGGTCCACTGATTACTCCACTGTTTGATGGTGTACTTTCAAAATAAAAAATAATTTCAATTTGTCTCATCATTATCTAGCCCTGTATGATAACAATAAAGTAAAAAAAGAGTATGTTTAAAAATTATAAGCGTCGATAATTCCAAATTTCAACGCTAGTTTTAACACATCTTTGGGCGGAAATAAATACCATAAGAAGAACGAAAATTTCAAAACAGTTACGATACGGTGATAGTTTAGTTGTTCAAAAATGCAAATAATTTTATTTTAAGCAGATACAGTCAATAGATTTTTCATGACATTCAGACTGCCAAAGGTCTGTTTATAAAATTTCGCGCGCTCCTTTTTGTTGTAAATCATCTTGCCTTTCGCTACAAATGTTTCCCCGATCAGTAGGACGGACGGAGGGGGAGCGCAGTGCGCACATGTTCACTAGGTTAGACGCTGCTATCTATTTATGGTTTAATACCTACATATCTACGTCTTTATTTAGAAAAATTGCTTCCTTTTGTTCGTTTCCACTGCTGAATCCGGGATGAAAATAGCTGCTAAAATGTGCCCATAAGTTTGTTGAAGCACATTTAGTTAAAATTGAAAACAGGTAGGTACATAATAATGAACTTTCGATATAGGTAGTACATTAGGTACTTAACTACCTTAATTTCCTAACTAACGAAAACATCTCATAGATAAGCACGATTATCGAAAATCTTAAAATTATATATTAATTTAATTAGAATAGGTAATTTTTAGATTTTCGATAATCGTGCTTATGTGTAGGAATCTCATATCCTAATATACCTAATGTAATTTATGCAAGTACATAAGAATCTAAGAAGTGCAGTCAATGATAAATAAAATTTGTTTTGTAAGTTGTCTTTTTTAAAAACATTTTAACCCAACAAAAATATGAAACTGATAAGAAGCACGGAGGTCAGTCCAGGTAATACATTGGTCATGTCATACGAGAACCAGGCTAATATGGTCCTTTTAAGAAAGAATCATACAGATGTGAGTGAACAACTAAGTACTTTTTAAGATTCCGTACCCGAAGGGTAACCAGCAGGGCTCTATTACGGAGCCTCCACTGTCCGTATGTCTGTCTGTCAGCGGGCTGCATCTCATGATCCGTAACAGGTAGATGGTTATAATTTTCACAGAACGTGTACTTCTGTTGCCGCTATAACAGCAAATAGTAAAAATAAATTTGAAATTAAAGGATTATCTACTAGAAAAATAACGTGTATTTTTGGATTTTTTGATCGATAGTAATATGTATAGGCATTTTAATCTTGTAAGATGGTACGGAATCTCGGAAATCCGATTCGCACTTGGTAAAATATTTGTTTATATTTAACCTTACCTCAGACGTACTCATATTTTTTATATATAATTTTCTATACTACTATATAAGCTACTACTAAATAAAATAGTATTAGCTTTGCTATGGTATTATAGTATATTTTGGATTAGATTTAATTTATTACAGAATAATACGAACTATATAAAAACTAAGGAGCGCATCAACCTACCTCAGATATTGGGCTATGAATACAGATAAGTACACATAGGATTTAGTTTCTAAGTTGCACATATTTTGTAGCCTTCGTTATGAATAGCATAAATAGGCCAAGCCCCCTAGCATACAAACTTTTCGTAACGAATCTTTTTCTACAATCGCCCCTTTTATTTGTATGGACTGACCACCTGACTCGTTCAGTGATGTCATTCCCATACAGTGTTTAGTTTTCAACTAGCGTTATCTATCATAAAATAAATCAAAATTTTATTTATATTTCGCTATTTGTGTCTATACTGTGAATTTGATTTACAATCGATCTCTAAATTGTAGTTTTTAGTTTTAGTTTTAGTTATTAGTATTTAATTAACCTATATAAATGCCCCACTCACATCAAAATCGCGCTGTCAAAAAAGCAGTTATCCTGACACTGGCTGGCATATACTTCGGGGAGTTGCCTGTGGGATAATATAGCTAACTAGCTATGGTAAGTAAATACCTATTTAGAATACATAATTACCTACAGTAATATTTGCATAACCTACAATAAAATACAAAAACATAAAGAAAACATAATTATGTTACACTTTTTTCTGTTTGTTTTAGAAATGGTTATATTTTTTTTTTCAAAAAAAGTTTTTTATGTTACCATTTTTAGTTGAAATTTATGTCCCTTTAGTGGAAATGCGTGATATTATATTGTGTGATTGCGTAAAGAATGCATATATAGGCGATAGCAGCAATCGCGGTTGATTTGCTGTCATTTATTGAAGAGTGCCACCGATTTCTCCAAGATCCCATCATCAGATCCTTACCTGACTATCATCGATTACCGTGGGATCATCTGGAAAATATATCCTTTCAAACAAAAAAAATAATTTTCCAAATCGGTTCAGGCATCTTCGAGAAATCGGGGAACAGAACATACATAAACGAAAAACTAACGAATTGAGAACCACCTCCTTTTTTCTAAGTCGGTTAAAAGTAGGTAAAAATAAATCAATGAAATTATTATATAATAAAAACATCTACTTAAGTTCACATAAGAACTTTCATAATAACAACTACATAAATTGGTTTCATAATGATTACGTTTCACACAGCAGATCCTAAGTCATAATAACACCAATTTGTTTTCTCTCTCCTTTCTCTTTTTAAAATACGTTACCCTCACAGTAAGATTTTCTCCAGTATTATACAGGCAGTTTACAAACATAAATTGCACAAGGACAAACATCCAATTATTCAAAAATGAATTGCATCGGTAGGTACAAATTGTTTGTACGCGATGACGCCGTCGCGCATTGCGTCACTCGAGTGCGTATGTGTGTGCGCACTAGCTTCTTACTGCTCATCACAGCGTCTATCCCTTTCGCACGTGATGTTGACTGAGATAGCATACATTTTTACCCCGCCCACCACTTAGTTCGTGCCATCGACTAGGGCCACCTTAAGGCCTGGTGTTCAACGTAGCGTTACAGTCACTACGTAACGCTACACACAAACATAATAATATGTAGGCTATAGTGTGCCCTATTCTTAGCATTAATATATAAACTGAAACTTTAATTTATATTGGCCTTATAGTGCAAAGAAAATGTATGAGTTTCAGAAAAAAAAACTGTACAAGGACCCCAGATACAATAAATAGTTTTCTTTTTGCTAGGACTCCAATTGCGGAGTTTATATAGCAATGCTTGCACTTCTATCTTTCGGTCTCAATGGTATAGAGAATCAGTATAAATACAGTCTATAAAGATTTCATTTTATCCCTCAGAGGTAAGAACACGTCTATAGCCCTCTTTTTTTGACGTTGGCCGCAGGTGTCCATGTAATGCAGTTGCCAATTACTATCGAGTGGACTAGAAGTTCATTTGCCAATTTTCACACTTCAATTTAATTTAAATTACTATTTAAAATAACGTATCAACTTTATATTTTCTAAAATACAGGGTTATTTTTTAGAGTAGCCAAATTTTAAACTTAAATTAAAATATGTAGATGTACCGTTTTTGTAGTTTTCAAAAATTCGAGTAAAAGGGAAAGAATGATATTTTTTAATTAATTTTTCTTCACCATTTGCCTTTGTTACTTATTCTGAACCTTCTTTGCAAATCCGGGCGGTTATTAGTAAATAACGCTGTATTTATCTATTTGTTATTCTAATATATCCTGATGATTCAAGTAGGTGAAACCGGTTCGGTTTTATAATTATCTAATAGGCAAATATTGAGAAACCAGTAAGTAATTATCCAAATCACAGAAATGAGGCTAGAGTTTTATCAATAGACAACAACCGCAAGGAAAAATTATATCTAAAATATTTTCTTTTATTAAAACATTATTCTATTTACTTAGTCCCTGGGCAGTAACAATGTGTCTGTTATTTCAGTTCAGTACTAAAGTGCATTATACACTCTCGATTGCAGCTGCGACTCAGTTCCGTTTATAGTTCACTCGAGACACGCGATCTCCTCTGTTTAGAGTCTACTTATAGAAAAAATACATTCTTTCGTCCCGATATTGGTACTAGAATTATTAAGAACAAAGTAGAAGTTCTTATTTTGTTCGAAACGTTACCTCACACCGATTTTCTGCTGTTTCGTGGAGGAAGGTTACATAATACATAAATTGCACAAGGACCCGCAATAAATATTTGTAGGCTATAGAAATACTATTCCCTTGCGGAATTCAAACTCAAGTATCTGTTTTATTAGAAAAAAAACGTCGTCATCATCATCATTACGAGTACAGCCCTTCGCAAGTCTTGTATTGCACACACACGCCTCCCTCGTCCTCAAGAAATGCCACAAAACGCGGTCTTGAGGCAGCTGCGTGCATCGGTTTTCTGCATTTTTTACCGGATCGTCGCCCAATCTAGTGGAGACTGCCTTACAATTTGCTTAACTGCCAATAGAGGAAATTTAGTCTCCATCGGTTATGAATTCTTAGATAAATATGTCCGGCCATTGTCACTTCAGCTTAGTAATCGGTGAGACTATGTCGGTTACTCTGGTTCTCTTTTTTCTTATTTTCCTGGAAATCTTCACGCATGCAGGAAATAAAGTGTCTATTAAAATCTGGGTGGGGTGAGATAAGTCGGATTTTTATAGAGGAAGGGTGACAAACTAGAAAAAATTGCATCTGATGATCTATATTAATATAATCGAGAGATAAAGAATCATAATGCAGATGCGGTCACCCCTGGGAACTAAGATGGAATAACAATTTTCCATTAAAATGGGTTTCCGATTTTCCACACACACCATAGGTGGTTCTTCCTCATTGAGCCACCAATTTGTGCTATTTATATAATATCGCTGCGGAATGGAACTACCATGTATGATTACAGGAGCATCCTCTTCGGACTCGAACATTTTGGTCTTGCCACAAATCTTTAAACAAATGATTAGTTGAGATGATTAGTTGAAAAGTTGTATCTTAGAAACCAGTGTCTTCCCTTATAAGAGCTACAACTACAATAGTTTATCTTGACTTAGAATAAATATAATTTGGTTAACAATGAACTAACATGCAGAAGAAAATCAAGGAATGAGAAAAGTATTGTGGGAATAATAGTCAGGTGCGCGCGCGCGCGCGCGCGGTATATGTGTGTGTGTGTGTGTGTGTGTGTGTTTGTGTGTGTGCGTGTGTGTGTGTGTGTGTGTGTGTGTGTGTGTGTGTGTGTGTGTTTGTGTGTGTGCGTGTGTGGGTGCGTGCGTGCGTGCGTGCGTGCGTGTGTGTGTGTGTGTGTGTGTGTGTGTGTGTGTGTGTGTGTGTGTGTGTGTGTGTGTGTGTGTGTTGGTGTGCGAGCGTGTGTGCGTGCGTGCATGTGTGCGTGCTTAATATTTATAGCTATAATATTCATAGATATCATGTATTCTAATATAACTTGATCATGTATCATGGAGGCGTTTTATTCATACATTGCACATGGTCAAACACCAAAGTCCATTAATTTTTTGGTCGACAAATATGTATTACGTGCGGGATGCGAACTCTTGGTCTCAAAACTCGAAAAGCACCTAGCCGTTGCTATAGATCCGTTAAAATGCATATCGTACTAATTTTAACTTCGAACTGTAGTTATGGGTAAGTTTGCAAATATTTTTGTTTTAAAGAGCCTTCTTATATTTTGTTATTCAAATCCAAAATATCCATACTTGTTTGCAAATTGCTACACCTTAACGACACTGTTCGTATAAAATTGAATTTCCATTCACCAGAATACTAAGTGAAGACATAACAGTTTTCTACAAGGACTTTTCTTTCATCTAGTTTTTTTACTGTCTTTTAATAGATTCAATAATACATTTTGTGACCAAATTCTAGGGTTGAGCGTTAAAATTCTAATCGTAATTTCATGATGGATCGGTAGCGCAGTGTCTAAGCGTTTGCTTGCGATGTTACCAGCTGCCGGAGGTTCGAAACTGACATGAAAAATATTTTTTGGTCTAAAATAATTGCTTCGAATCTGGATGTCCACGATGTATTTAAAAGGCCTCCACGGTACAAAATTTTACAGTTGGGTTACGTTTAATATAAAGTAGATATTGTAAGTTAAATTGTAAAACTTTTACGTGCCTATAAGTGGTAGAGCCATGCTGCAGTTATTTATACATAATAGAGCCATGCTGGAGTTACTTTAGTAGTATAGTTGTGGCACGAATGGGTCGGTTCGACCGGGGAAGGACGACGCTCTCACAGAATACCAGCGTAAGATAGTAGCTTAATGCTGCTGTATTTCGTATGGTGAGTGTAGAGTACTGGAGACCCTTTTTACTGGAAATGAAGAATTCAACTTAGTGCTCACGGGGGATAACGCATTTGCATTTTGATTTGTAATCGAAGTCACATGTAGATGTCTATGGGCTACAGCACCACCGGGTAGACTGTGTGCTCGTTTGTCACAATCGGCGCAAATTACATTATAGTATATTAATGCACATTACAAGCAAAATAATTGAATATATTGTGTTATTTTTTATATTTTATGTTTTAAAAATCTACGTTATTTGAATATTTCCTGAATTCTAGCACTTTTCAGATATAAAATATTGCACGTGTAAACCTCTAGTCCGGAAACTATTATTCGACTCGGAGTCAATACAAAATAATTTTTTCATGTCGATTTTGAACCCCTGGCCCGCAGAATTGAAATCACTACGCTACCGAACCTTCAAGACATATTTGTATTCATATTGGCTTTTCAAAATGAACTATACTGAGTGAACTATAAATTCCACAGATTAAAAATATGACTACGGGTATATCTGCGACAGAATATAGATAGTCTCATAATGGGAAATTGGTCGTATTGTAACTGTTATACATATATTGAATTTTGGATATCGAACGCCTCCCAGTTATGACTCCCAAGGCTATCATGGACACTTTGGCAAACGCAACGATATCGCAAAATTACTTTTGCGATTAAATATATCATATTCGTACTCAAACATCGAGAATGCAAAGATTTTCATCAAACATTCAAATTGATACAAACAATTCTTTGAATGAATTATGTATTGATAAATCTTATATTTCGTGACTTGAAGTTGATTCAAGTAGCTCAAAACCTTGTTTTGTTGCATTCTTTGGGGCTTATGTTAAGCAATATTTTTTAATTGAGGAAATGCCTGCACATACCCTCTTCGCAGACGACGCACAAAACGGGTTCTGTCAGATTCACACAAACTAATTCTTCGTGGTTTTTTACCTTCGCTGCATATTTTTAGGATCTCGGGAACGCTTACGCACCCACCCGTGGTCCTACCAGCGCCGGCCACCCCATGATGGTCTCTCCTCGAGAGAGGGCTACTCCTCCCCCTCTTTCTCAGTTAAGGTACACCAGAAAACACGACGCCCTCAAACTTTACCTGCGAAACGGATGCTTCAGTGTCCAACGCGTGAAGACCATGGGGCCCGGAAAAACAAGTAGGTACTCAGAAGCAATCGTCTTCACCCCAGCCCTTGAATACCCGAGCGGCGGATATGTTTTATGGCTCCTTCACCAACCACCATTTGGCTGCAGAGGGGTAGGAAGACAGACAGACCACCATTTGACTCCACCTCGCCTGCAGTAGTGGAAAGAGGAGATAACCCCCTCTTCCACAGTCCACCCATACACAACCTAGCTCACCAAGCCCATTCAAAGTCGCCACCTTAAGTCAGCCCCTCAACAAGTTGCATACAGCCGTGGCTGTAACAATTGTCGATACGCATCGATGGAAAGGTGGATATTATAATAAAGATAGGGCTTTATTTATTGCTATAATATTTTATTACTATAATATATTATATCGATTACATAATTTAAAAACCAGTGATAGTTTTATTCATTACTGGTTTTTAAAATGAATTAATTTTGCATATATATAATTAATACATTTTTGTGGGTTAGAGAGTTAAAGCAAAACATCTCAGTTGTGGTGGATATTTTTGTGAAAATTTGTACGAACTATACTTTCAACGAAATTTTTTAAAAACTATCCATTATTTTTTTCTATCAAATACTTTTCATGCAGAACCTGAAGATATTTTTTCAGCCAAGCAAATTTTTTCTTTAAAAATTTGTTTTTTTTATATTTTCTTCCATAACATATCTGTTGCTTTATTTTTCTTTTTCTTTGTGTAAGTGCAGTGTTGGGAATCCAATTATAATTTTCAGATATTTCCTTTGACGTAGCCTGAAAAACAAATAAACCATATTATGATGTTATCATCTTTCTGAGCCTACTCAAACTCAATAATAAAATACTATATTACTATTTATATAAATAATATGTACTATTTATTTTAATCAAGCATAACATCGATATTAAACTACTATTTTTATATTATATATTTAAACATAACATAACATAAAACATTCACACCTGTCACCCAGAGGGGTAGGCAGAGACTACAGACTTCCATTTGGCACGATCCTGACACACCTCTCTCGCCTCCTTCACATTCATACACCTACGCATACATGCTCGTCGGTTAAGGGTACTCCTAATTTGTTCCGTTTTCAATAAATAAATTTGGTCGATAAATTTTCCACCATTACACTGTGTAGTGGCGGTAGAAGCATATCCACTACCCCATACCATCCCGTGGGTGTCGTAAGATGTGACAGAGGGAAACAAACCAGGAGATGGGCAGGAACGTCTTACTGAACCAACGTCTTCCGCTTGCTAAACGTGGAAACTATGGCAAAATCCTTCTTATGAGGCATTATAAAGTGGATTTTCAGCAGTAGATTTTTATAGACTGTAATCTCAGTCCGCAGGGTTTGCGATTCATTTTCAATCTGTAGCGGTTTGTTGGCCTTGAGATCGTAAGTGCACATTGGCCACAGCTTATTTAATATCAGGCTAACTATATGCTAGATGTAAAAGCCTTCGCCCGAACCAGTTATTCAAACACTTATTCCACTCAAAATTGGGGGTATTCAATATGGCTGTTTTGAAAGCATCGACTGCTCTGTCACCGGACTGGGACCATTGACCACGAAGATTTTTCTTAATTTTAGGAAATGTGAAGAAATTTTTAGGGCGTAGGTTAGGACTGTATGGAGAATGGTTAAGATTATCTTCGTTTTCCTGATTCAAATACTTTCAACTGTTTTCATATTGCGACTTTAAACAAATTTTAATTTTATTTAATTTAAAATTAAAATTAAACATTGCCATTAAATATTTAAACGATTGAACACAAAAGGCATGCCTCGTATAAACCGCAAGTCCGGTTGAGCACGGAGTATAATTGGAAAACACCGCCAAGCAGCTTTAGACTCAATGGAAAGGCGTGTTAAGTGTCTAATTGGTGACCCGAATTCAGTAAACCAATATTACCAGCCTCGAAAATAGGCGCAAAGCAGCCAGTCTTTCAGTTTTCTACGGGACGAATTTCGGAGAGTGTGCGCAGGAATTGCATAATTTAATTTCTCCCTTTCTCTTCCAACACGGGACCACTAAACGCTTAACCAATCTTTTTCCCTTTCATTGTTGACTTGCTACGCATTCAAATCAAATAATTAGCTAACCATCTTTTATCAAGCGTACAACAAAGTTGTGAAATAAGTTGTCAGCATCTGTGTTACCATCCGATTATAATGTGGGTGTCTTCAAAGCAAGAGTTAATAGACTTTTGTTGTGAAGTCAGTGCGCTTCACCATCTTAGAGTACTCGTTCATCACCACCAACCGTCAGGTGGGATTGTAGGTAAGCGCTGGCTTAAAAAATAATAAAAAAAAATCAGACGTATTCCGTACGGAATTATAAAATGTGACCCGCAGAATTCCAGTTAAACGCTAAGCCCTTCCGCTACCGAGTCATCTAAATATTATCCATTTTTCAATAACATCACAAAGAAAACTTTAATTCAATCATTATTCTTTTCAGTCCACATTTTTTTTATAGGAGACGGGGAAAACGAGCAAACGGCTAACCTGATGGTAAGTGATTACCGCCGTCCCTGAACAACTGCAACACCAGGGGAATTGCAGATGGGTTGCCGTGCCGGAAAGAGCCTAATCCTTTTTGAAAAAGAAAAAGGAATATGCTCTTTTCTTGAAGGTTTTCCGTCTCGCTCCAGTACCGTAGTACAGTAGTCAAGCCTTGTAATGTTGTAGACGGTGAGCCAGCATGAAATACTGTCCCACTACGCTGAGCACACTAGGCTTTTTAGAGGCCAATTTAGTCTTCTCTTTCAAGTGGCCAAGAAACAATACGTCATTTGATATGTCGACGCCAAGGAATTCCATACTGGTTAACTCAGCAAGGGGAGTGTCTTGAAACTGAAGAGATACGACAAAGGGGTTCTTTTTAGCGTTAAACGCGTATACTTTTGTCTTCTGGGGATTAAACTGGACTAGATTTAGTCGTCCCCAATCCGAGACTTTGTTCAGCAAAGACTTGACTTCAGATACAAGTCTGTCCCGGTATTCGAAAACGTTTTCCCGAGAAATATTGGCACGGCCGGTGTACAGAGCATCACCAGTGCTGTCATATATATATAGCAATGAATGTTGCAGGTTTGCAACATATCGTTAATATGCAGAAGAAACCGCGTTGGTGATAGCACACAGCCTTGTGGAACACCAGCATTAATACGCTAGTAATCGGAGCTTGCACCGTCTACAACCTTAATGCTCCGATCGGCCTTGGTGATCCAATTGCACAATTTCTCGGGAAGCCCAAAGGAAGGGAGCTTCGAAAGAAGCGCTTTATGCGAAATCCGATCGAAGGCCTTCGCAATGTCTAAACTAACGGTCAATGCCTCCCATCTATAAGTCAGGTAGATCAGAAGATCACCAGCTGATCGACCACGATGAAAACCGTATTGGCGATCACTAATCAGCTGGTGATTCTCAAGGTACCTCATGCAGCTGGCAGTTTACAATGGATTACAATGTTTTGGAGAACAAGGAGGTGACGGCGATGGGCCTGTATGTAAACGGGTCTAAGCGGTAGCCATTTTTAGGGATCTAGTGGACGAAAGCCGTCGACCATGATTTTGGGACTACTCCTAGTGAGTAGAAGTACCGGAAAAGATGCGTTAAGAACGGTGCCAACTCTGGAGCACACGTCCTCAGCACAATTGGGGGATACCGTGAGGCCCACTCGACATGTGGATGTCCAGGGAGAGGAATCTTTTGCGAACTGAGCGCTGGGTAAACCGCACCTCCGGTATGGAGCATTCACACCGCGGGTTGGTTGGTGGATTACTCCCCGTCATCGAGAGTCGAGTTGCACGCAAAGAAAGAGCATAGCAGATTGGCTTTCTCCTTTGCGGTATGGGCCAGTGAGTCGTCCTCCCTGTGCAGAGATGGAAGAAATGGCTGATAGAAATTCTTCTGGACAGCCTTGGCGAGAGACCAGAATGCACGGGTTTCAGAAGGAAGGCGAACTAGTTTCTCGCCAATTCTGCCTATGTGCTCTGACTTTGTCTTGGCAATGACTCTTTTGTATGACTTGGAGGCGTAATTATATTTCCTCTTTTTAGAGCGCTGGTGTTTACACCCCCGAACGTTGGTGCGTCAGCCCAGACTTAATAGCACTCCTGCCTATAGTATGATGCTACTTTACAGGAGCGACCAAACCATGGCTGAGATTTGCCTCCGATGGGCACCACAGAGGAAGGAATAAAAAGTTCCATGCCCTGAAGTACTTCATCAGCGACGGTATCAGTTACAACGTTGGGATCGTCCAGCGAGAAGCAAATCCGCCCCCCACGAGTAGGATGCAATGAAGACCGCATCCTATCACAATCGGCTGAAGTGCCAAACACGGCGGATGCCTGCATAATGCAACCGCGATGAGTGGCATCACACTTCGGACAAGACAATGGTCCAAGGAGCCTAAAGGGGCGTCGATGGAAATCTTCCATATCTAGAATCCGCGAAGGCAAAGTAATCAGTTATGTCAGACTATATGCTAAGGCAAAATCATGAACAGATCTTCCCGCATGATTGTTTAAACGTAAACCAAGCTGCTCGGCGTAGTGGGCATTAAAATCGCCGAGGATCACGATCTCTGCGGAGGGAATCTGCTGTAGCAACGAATCTGTAGCCATTTGGACGTGGTCGAAGTGTTTCGAGATGATATTGGACTGTGTTTGGGTTAGAATGAAGTCCCCTGATATTGCAGAAATTCACGAATAGCGTGGCAGCGGTCGCCTTGGTCTTGTTGCTAAGCTTGCCCCAAACAGTTGTTGCCTTGAGCAGAATTTTGCCCCCCAGCCCCCAGTATACGTGGGGTAGCCTAAGCACCCACTCTCACGAGTGGAGTAACTTGGTCGTGGATGCTTAGCGGGGGATTCTCCAGGAATGCTGGTAGCCTCCTGGGGTATATCTTCACTTAATTCCGGTACCATATTAAGGAGGGGGGGGGATTAGGCCTCCGGCCACCAACACTCACCAGACGACACGCGGAAACTGAGCTTCAACTTCACGCCGGTATTCTGTGAGGTCGTGGACCACCCCGGTCTTAGTCGGCCCATACGTGCAACAGAAAAGCTCCCGCGTGGCTCTACCACTTTTAAAATGGTATTGTAGTGTATGTGCCTCCACCCTACTAGCATATATTAATAAATGTACTTACTGTTAGGTTTAAGAGAGCAGTCTAATTAAAGATTTAGAACCAACCACACCTCTCCTTTTTTTGACATCTTTCCTATATTACATGGCGACCCTGCCAGGCGGTGCGCGGCGATAATGCATGCGCACCGCGGTGGTCTGCATAAATAGTTAAAGAAAATGGAAATTAAGATAAAACTAAAGGAACAATTTTCAACTATTGAATTGACACTACCGGATGCGACAAGGAAGCCGAAACGGAGACATAAGGAGAGGCAACGAGGTTATTATTTCTTTAAGGAGATATGCTAATAAAATCTATTAGAAAAAGAAGAAAAATGTTACGGTTAAAAATGTTACGTACGGAAAAGAAGGAAAAGATTAACTTCAGAAACAAATATTATGACAGCTTCAAATATTACATGAAGATTAAACGAATTAGATGGTGAGACCACAAATTTAAAAAAAAATTGAAGAAACTTAAGTCCGCAAGCCTTAGCCGATAAGAAGATAGAAAAATTGAGCCGAACAGAACAAATTATGAGGTAACTTCGCACCTATGTGATTTTAATTCTATTTCAAACTTTATAACAATTTGTTTTTTTTTTTGCTATTATGTTTTTAAAGTTAAATATTAAATATTTTGTATTTTACATATAATTAAGTTGAAATTATTTATCAGATTATTCACAATATACTTCATTATCAAATATTTTATTACCTACAATAAAAAAAACAATTATAATACAAAATTAAGTTGAATTTTAAGCAAACAATTAATGAAATAATAAAATAATAGATTCCAATTTTACGCACTTGATTTAAAATAACTGTGATACATTTCGTTGATTTTTTTTTCGAATCCAAATTTTAAAGGGTTAGAAACATTTCACTATCATTATAAGTTTTAATTTTTTTAAGGCATTAAATTTATATATTAACTTATGTAAAATATAAAAAGCTTTCTTTTAAATTTTTAAATAAATTAATGTATCGTTGTGTAAAGTTGATAACTCTTATAATGTGATTTTCATTTATTCTGTATATACGTCATAATAAATAACATACTTTCAGTAATATTTTTTCGATCTATATAAAAGTGATATAGCTTTAACCGATGTAACCATGTGAACTTCTGAATAAATAAGAAATTAAAAATGTCAGTAAGGTACATTTTTTTTACTCGCACTCATTTATATGAGTACTACTACTTATGTAGTAACAAATTGTACACGTTAAGTTGACATTAGGCACGATCATACAATGCGATTATTTTTGAGTAAATGATAACAGTACTGTTATATAGATGAAAATAATTAATAAATAACAGTGTAAACAGGAATAAAGTAATTAAGAGAGGTTTTAATAATAATGTTTCAAAAAAAAAGTTAAACACCGACAAAGAAAATTTATTGATAAGATGTTATCTCATTTGTACAAAAATTAGAAAGCATGTAATTGGTATGAGGAACGGAAGAAAGGAATGTTCGAACGTGTAAATACGAATGATTTAGTTACTGAGTTTTGTCAATATTGGACTGATCACCCTAATATTGATGATGCTAAACTGTACCACTTGAAATGAGTGAGAATGGTGCAAGTTAGTATATAGAAGTGGAGCACGAAAGTATATAAATAAAGAAGAAGGTAATAAAGAAATAAAGAAGGAATAAATATTTACGGCAATAATAAAAATAAAAAAAAATATGACATTGACCAATAAGTAATGGAGAGATACGGGAACGTCCATCACTGGTAAAGCATATGGTCCTCAAGCAGTGTATGCTTCCGTGATGGGATGATAAAATAAGGAGTTACCGGTACTAGGGAACAACGCCTTTAGTACAAGTGATGTACATGAGTTTACTCATATTAGTACTGTTAGGGACCAGAGAAGTCTTAAATTTGTTACCCTTAATAATGGTACATTCAGGTCACATCGTTCGTTGGATCATGGTGCGAACATAGTTTTCCTCTGTGACAATTGTTGGAGTCCTTTAAAAGTGACTTAAAAAAACGTAGACCTCAAGGTTGTGCGCACAACCCAAGGTACACTATTATCTTGATACAGTATGAAAAAAAATTATGTACCAATAAAATAAAATGATTATAATACCCAAGTAAATGGGGGACCCATATGTATGTGTATAAAGTACCCGCATGATAAATATCATGAAATGAAATATAACTGAAGTGAATTGAAATTCCGGCTCCCGATTTTTAATAAATAAATACATATATGCGTGAATAGAGAGATAATAACGCTAGCTAAAAGGCAAAATATTAAATTAAAAAAAGAGAAAGTACGTACAAGATTTATGAAAATAAATGGTAATAAAAAGGCCTAACAATCTACAAAAATACAAGGTGATAAGGGTATCCCCGACCAAATCCATAGAGTTTGATAGATAGTTATTTTGCAATTCTATATTAGGACTATTAACGCTACCTAAAATGCTACTAGCAAATTGCACATATAACAACTATAGGGTTCGATTCACACAACTACACGTAAACAAATAAAAATATATAAACCCAATATGATAAGTACACTTTCGCGTAAATTTATATAAATTTACGAGATTTTTTCATATTTAGGCACATTGATTCATATTTACAATGATTCTACTTTAAATTTTTTTTCTATCTCATGTTTTCTTATGTAAAATGTGTACAATTTTGAACTACATTTATGTAAAGCTTATTATAATCAAGTCCAAAGGTTATCGATACACTATTACTGTAAATTTTATAATGTAATCGTTTTTTTTTCTCTACAAAAAAAGGCAACGAAAACCTAAAATTGTGTCACCTGCTTGAAATAAAATTATCTTTTCCAATGTAAATAAAGATTTTGGAAAAAAAATCTTTAGCTGTGTACCTAACAGTGTATTCTCTTTTTATATAAATTTCTGTCCCTTATTAAGATAAACGTATTTCTTCGAAGTCATGAAATAATGAGTGTTCGAAATTATAAATAACTTAAATTATGAATGTTTATTAAAGTACCTATGTAAAAGTAATATTTAATTATTAACAATGTAACTATTTCTAAATATCTTACTTACTTACTTATCTTCACGCACAATCCCTAACGGGGTAGCCAGAGAGAACAGATCGCCAAGTGTCACGATCCTTACATACCTCTTTCGCTTCTTTCAGATTCATTAACTTCTTCATACATGCACGTCTAGGTATCCGAGTACTCTTGACCCTCCCCTCTTCGAGCAATTTGCTCACATGGTCTTCGAAATTTAGTCTCGGTCTACCTCGACACCTTTTAATATTTACTTTCGCTCTATATATTTTCTTCACCATTCGGTCTTCACTTATTCGTTCAACGTACCCAAATCATTGGAGTACGCCCCTATCAATTTTTGTGATAAGGTCATCTTTCAATCCTGCCATATTGCAAATCTCTTCGTTTCGCTTTCGGTCGGCTAAGGTAACGCCACACATTTTACGAAGAGATCGCATCTCCACTGCATTCAACTTGCTTTTATGCTTCTTCTGGCATACCCAGGTTTTTGCTGCCATATAACAAAGTCGGTACCAACACTGCATTATGTATTGCAAGGCGTGCACTCTTCACCACGCCTTGCCTTTTTTACTAATGCATTCAGGGCACCATTGACTTTGCTCCCGGCAGCGACACGCCTATCCACATCTAAATCACATCTTCCATCCCGGCTGAAAGCACTCCCCAAGTATATAATTTCATTTACCTGTTCTAGACATTCCTGATTTACCCATATTTCACATTTCGTTCTCTCTTCGTCCTTTTCAAATACCAGAACCTTAGTTTTATTAGCATTCAAACGGAGACCTTTAATTTCACATTCCTCTTTCATACACGTGACTAATGCCTGCAGTTCTGCTTCTGATGGTGCAATAAGCACTGCATTATCAGCATACAGCAGACAATTAACTTTCATGTCACCCAATTTCACACCCAAACAGCTATTTTTCAGCTTCTGTAAACAGCTGTCGAGATACGGTATGAACAGCCAGGAAGACATGACACAACCCTGTTTTACGCCCGCTTGGACGCTAAACATGGGTGACAGGTCATGCCCTACCCGGACACAGACTTTACAGTCATAGTAAAGTGACTGCACAGCCCTTAACAATCGACCATCCACACCATATCCCGGCAACAGTTCCCACATTTTCTTCCTTATAACCTTATCAAATGCTTTCTCCAGATCCACAAAAGCACAGAAAATCTTCTGGTTAACACTCAGAAGCTTCTCCGTGATCATGCGGAGAGAAAACATTTGATCCGTGCATCCTCTTCCAGGTCTAAATCCGCATTGTGCCTCCCATAAGAATCTTTCCGATTTCTCTTGCATCCTACGTGTCAAAACCTTCGAGTAAACTTTACTTGCTAAACTGGTCAAGCTGATCGCCCGATAGCACCCGCAGTCAAAATGTGAACCTTTACCTTTATATAAAGGCACAATGACCGCGGATCGCCAATCATCCGGGACATCTCCCGTCCGCCAGCACAAATTGCATAGCAGATGGAAGCTGTCCCAGACGCGAGGCCCACCGTACTTGACCATTTCAGCAGTAACTCTGTCTAGTCCCGCAGCCTTACCACATTTCAAACTTCGAATCGCACGTTCAATCTCTTTCATGCTGATGACCTCAGTGTCATCGAGGTCCGTGTCTGGCGTGCCAGTCACGGCGTCACCCCCGGATCCTTCACTAAGATCATGACACGCATACATTTCTCTATAAAATTCACTCCATCGCTGCATGACATCCGATTTTTCTGAGAGGACGTCATTGGTTCTCGAAAGCACTTTGTTCATTCTTAAGGCTGTCGCACCACTCCGGGACCTTCCGACCTCTTTCCAGAAGAGTTTGGAGTTTTCCCTAAAGTTGTGCGACAACCTCTCGTCCGCTTCTATTCTACACCTTTCACGTACTTCCTCAATCAATGTTTTCACATGAACTTTCTGCAGCTTGTATCTTTCTTTCATCTTCTCTCTCATATGCTCATCGTTACTAGAGGCCAAGTAGTCTAACCATGCTTTTTTTCTTCTTTTTTTACAGCTTCTCTCACTTCATCATTCCACCATCCATCTCTTCTTTTACTACTACCTCTTTTTGTCGTACCACATACTTCTTCCGCTGCACTTACCATTCCATCCCTAAGGTTCTGCCATGTTCTCTCCACACATTCTTTCCTGCCATCGATGGTGTCAAGCTTTTCGGCTACCCTTCTAAATATCTGTTCCAAGTTTTAAGGTATATTTTACTTGCATTCATATTATAACATATTATGCAAGTTACTTAAAGTTAGGTGTGAATCACCACATGTTGTGATCATAGTCTGATGTAATTGCAAACGTAGCCTTATACGTACTTAGAAATTTAAAACAAAGGTGTCACAAACCGCTTACGCGGCTGGGATTGCAAGTTGTATTTTGATTCCCGTTATTATGATAGCGATGATATTTACGTTGCCTTACCTTATGTTTTTTGCTCTTTTCATATTCAAATGAAATGTAATATTATCGGTGTTATATTCATTAAACCTTTCAAATCACATGCTTTTAACTTTTATAAGTCATTAATTTCTGAAAATGTAGTAGAATATTAATGTCTAACCTATTTGTGTGGATCATGAAAGCAATAGTTAAACAAATATAAAGGTATAAATAAATTAAATATAAAGGATATACAATTATAAATACAAATGTGAATAAATATATTATTATATAAAGATATTATATTATATAAAGATAGAGCAGGTACTGCTGAATATGAAATGTAATAGTTTATTTACAGTTTTATATTCTTTGAACTTTTAAATCATAACTTCTAACTAAAACATATTGTATATATTAAAACAGAAACTATAGTTTATGTAATAAATCTCGAGTGAAAATAAATGTAAAAGATAAAAGAATATTAATAAGTATATGGTATGATAGGTGATATGTTCATGTCAACGTGCAGTTGTGACGTTGATTAATATCAAAAATACGACAGGATTAATGTCGTACGAAAGGTTACGAAATAAAATCGCATGCGAATCACGGATTGACTTAATAATATAATTATGTATAATCATGGTATAATCTAATCATGATCATGAGATTATAATTTTTTTTTAATAAAATTAGTTTTATATTTTGTTTAACTACTTTATTTTATTCCAATTAGAAATTATATACATTTAAATCCTATGTAACATTGTATTTTATTTAAATCTTCAATATTAAAATATTAAAAATAAATATTAAAAATTATTCAATATTAAATTTATTATGTTATAAGATTCAAGAAAACTAAAATGTAAAAAAAGTAAATAGAGAACTTTCCTTTTTTTAAGTATCGGGGGAGGTGTAGTGTATGTGCCTCCACCCTACTAGCATATATTAATAAATGTACTTACTTTTAGGTTTAAGAGAGCAGTCTAATTAAAGATTTAGTACCAACCACACGTCTCCTTCATTTGACATCTTTCCTATATTACAGTATGAATTTGGAGAAGAGACGAAGATTGAAGAAAAATTTATACCGTCCGCATTAAAAATATGCCGATACGCTAATGAGATACGATGTGGCAAATTGTGGTTGCTTATTTGACACTATACGTGTAGTAAATAGTATTCGATATGATACGCTTAATTAAGATACGTTAAGATAGTGAAATGAGGATCTGGCCTAAGAAAATTTTATGTAGACGGATCGTGTATATTTTCATATGAGTATCATCTTCATGTTGTCTTAATTTTGCGCTCTACTGGAGCTGAAAGATGTAGACGAGTAAATCAATGTGTTGTCTAACAATCAGAGTTTTTTAAATTAAAGACGCCTTTGCAAAAAAAAAGATATCGAAACAAACAATAAGTGAAATATTTAAAATGACACCGCCCTTACTTGCTGACTATGACATGTATATAATCATTTATATATAATCTTTTGACCTAAATTTATAGAAAAACCATTAATTTGGGTACACTTGGGTGCGATTTCCTTATCGCTAGATCCCTCATAGTGTATCTTGTACAGGCAATTTTCCTTCAACATATGCGTCACGATAAAATGTTTTGAGTGCCATTTTTTCACAATATTTACGCGTCATAAAAAAGGTATAGCCTCAAATATTACTAGTTTAAACTAGACACCACCCTGTCTTGTGGTGAATACGGGTCAATAATAAATATTCAGAAAATGGTTACGAATATAGTGATACACACTACAAATTAACCGGTAGGAAGTAAAAGCAAGTAGAATAGCCCGGTTAGTAACGAAATTTATTGTATAATTTATTCATTAGCCATGGTAACTCAGGAGCTATGTATCTGCTGTAAATTTCAGAGTAGGCAAGGAACCCGGGTTCAATCCCCATAGACACAAATGGAAGAAGTACTGATTTACCACGTGCTCGGTGAAGTATGAATATATCATAACGAAACCTTTATATCTTAAGAATAAAAATATTTCTTAGAATTAAAAGCTGCCAAAACGCATAAACAAACTTCTGTAGAAAAAAGTCTGTAGGTCTCTTTTCTGAGTAGGAGTTCGTCTGAGTAGGTCCCACTGTCTTACCTAATTCTGCAGTTACATAGCAGTGCTTGCACTGCCGTGTTCCTATATAATTACAGGCTGTCAGGCATCTCATTTTAGTCCTAAGAGGTGATATTATTGTTAGGAGCTTAGAGTATGTGACAGTAAAAACTGCCGATTGAGTTACCAAAATTGACACGTTAATTACCTAACACCAATTATAATTAAAACACAACTATACTACTCATCACTTCATTTCGCGGTTATATGGCTTCGAAGTACATGTTTGTATCGCCAACTCAATATTGACTCGGTCGCGGTCTTATTGGCCTTAAATAGGGCCTTTTCCACAAAAACATCTGGAATGTTCGAGCACATACCGTTTCCGACCGACTAGGCGTAGAAAGTTCTCTCATAGTTCTGCCACTCGATACTAGACGGCGTTAGTGGATAGTTATCTTCATCATCATCATCATCATCACAGCCCTTCACAAGTCCACTGCTGAACAAAGGCCTCCCCCAAGTAATGCCACAAAGCACGGTCCTGAGCCACCTGCATCCATCGACTTCCTGCATATCTTATCAGGTCGTCACTCCATCTAGTGGGGGGTCGTCCTACACTACGCCTACCGGTACGAGGCTGCCACTCGAGAACCTTTCTTCCCCATCGGTTATCGGTTCTTCGAGCTATATGGCCGGCCCATTGCCACAGCTTACTAATAATAAATAACTCAGCTTACTAATCCGTTGGGCTATGTCGGTCACTCTGGTTTTACTGCGGATATCCTCATTTCTGAGTCTATCACGCAGAGAAACTCCGAGCATAGCCCTCTCCATAGCTCGCTGAGCGATCTTGAGCGTCCTCATACGGCCAGCAGTGAAGGACCACGTCTCAGATCCGTAAGTCATCACTGGCAACACGCACTGGTTGTACAATCTAGTTTTTAGAGATTAAGGTGTACTTGACGAGAAGATATGTCGTAATTTCCCGAACGTTGCCCAGCCGAGTTGAATCCGTCGATTGACCTCTCGGTCGAAGTTGGACTTACCTAGTCGGACTATTTGTCCCAGGTAAACGTACTCGTCAACAACTTCGAGCATAGTGCTCCCAACAACTACCGGCATAGGTGTGACATGGACATTAAACATGATCTTTGTTTTGTCCATGTTCATCTTAAGACCTATCCGTTGGGAGGCACTATTGAGGTCATTGAGCATAGTGCTTAAGTCCTCCAGCGATTCTGCCATAAGGACTATATCGTCGGCAAATCGAAGGTGAGTGATGTACTTGCCATTGATGTTAATACCGTATCCTTTCCAGTCCAGTAGCTTGAAAACGTCTTCCAATGCAGCGGTGAAGAGTTTCGGGGATATAACGTCACCCTGTCTTACATCTCTCTGCAGTTGGATAGGTTTCGAGCTCTGGTTCTGTACTCGGATAGCCATCGTAGCCCTACTGTACAAACACTTCAGCACTTCGATATACCGACAGTCAACTTGGTACCGCTGAAGGGACTGTAGCACCGCCCAAATTTCGACGGAATCAAAGGCTTTCTCATAGTCCACATACGCCAGGCAAAGTGGCAGATTGTACTCTTCAGTCTTCTGTACAATCTGCCGCAGGGTATGTATTTGGTCTGCCAATGGTATTTCCCTTTTTTTTAAATGGGGTGGTTGTCCCGTGATGGATGCTTGGTGGTTTCTCTCTTTCTTTTCGCGGGTTTTTGTGGGGTTGTTTTTTTTGTTCTGAAGCCTTTTCGGAAACCGGCTTGTTCGGGAGGCTGGAAGTCGTCGAGTCTGCGTGCGAGACGATTCGTAATGACTCTCGAAAACAGCACGTAGACGCGGCTCAAAAGGGAAATCGGTCTGTAGTTCTTCAAGAGAGCGTTGTCGCCTTTCTTAAAGAACAAGACCACCGCACTTCTGCTCCACGCCTCTGGAGTAGTGCCACCATGGAGGACGGAATTGAAGAGCTTTTGAAGGACTTCAAGTACCGGTGTTCCACCCGCTTTCAGAAGCTCCGCTGTAATTCCATCCTCGCCTGGGGCCCTGCCGTTTTTAAGGTGCTGGAGAGCCATTCTAATCTCGCTTAGACTGACGTCCGGGATATCATCGGAATAGTGTCGGATAAGACTTGCTCTTGGATCGTTACTCACACTTGCGTGTGGCTCCAACGATGATGTGTACAGCTGCCCATAGAACCTCTTAATCTCACTCAGAATCTCAGGTGTCCCGGAAACGATGTTGCCACACTCAGTCTTCAGCCTTGACAGTTGGCTCTTACTGGCAGACAGATCTCTGGCAAAGACTTTGGAGCCCTGGTTCCGCTCGATCGCTTCTTTAATACGAGCAGTATTAAAGTTGCGTAAGTCTCGCCGCATGCATTTGGAGATCTGTCTGTTCAGTACAGCCTGTATGCTGTCAAATCTGTTGACGATTGCAGCCTCATCTCCCGTCTAACAGCCATGAGATTAAGAGTGTGATCGGAGAGTTTTTGTGTTCTTCTGCGGCGGGTCTTGCAGAACTTAGCTCCGACCGCATGGACAGTTTCCACGAGCTTGTCATTCATATCGTCCACTGCATTGCAATCTTCTAGGCACTGAAAGCGGTTACGTAACTCGAGCTGAAAGTTTTCGGGATTCTGGATTAGAGCACGAGGGGGACGGAGCGTTGAATTCATTAGACGAGATCTCTCTAACTTAATGTTTAGGTTCCGTGTGCCTATATAATACAGGCTGTGGATCTATTTAGTTAGGATGTGAATAAAAGGATTACTAACACCAATTAATTAAAAAAACTATCTACTCACACTTCATTTGTGTTGTTTGTACTTATGCAAAAGTTTTGGCCAAATAGGCCTTTTCCACTTCTGTGATTCGGTGATCGCTGCCAGTTTTCACCCTTGCGATCACTGAGACATCACTGAACAGTTGGCGTCTGGTCGTCATAATGAAGTCAATCTCATTTTTTGTCGAACCGTCGGGGCTCGACCAGGTCCACTTCCTGTGGGGCCGCTTCTGGAAGAAAGAGTTCATCATAAAGAGTCCCTCTTTCTCCATAAAGACGGCCAGCTGCTGGCCCCTTCGGTTCCGTTGCCCTACTCCAAATTTCCCTAACTTCAGTTCATCGCTTTCTCTTGTGCCTAGTTTTGCGTTGAAGTCTCCCATCAACACCGTGTAGTGGGTTTTGGAGGAATGTATGGCTTTGGAAATTTCCTAATACATTTCCTCCACCTCCTCATCGGGATGTGCCGAGGTTGGTGCGTAAACCTGTATGACCTTCAGCGAATACCGTTTGGTGATTCTGAGTATCAGGTACGCGACCCTCGTCGACACACTCCCAATATTTACAACGTTGTTGACGAGAGACTTGTGGACGATAAATCCGACACCTCCTTGGGACAGATGGTCGCCCTCCCGGTGATAGAACAAGTTGCCGGATTCGAGAATCACCGTGTCCTCCCCCTCTCTTCGGACCTCGGATAATTCTATAATATTCCAGCGCAACTTGTCTACCTCTTCTTCCAGCTCCAGGATCTTCTCGTCAGTCCTCAGGGTGCGTGCGTTAAATGTTGCCAGGTCGAGTCGTCGTAGGTGGCAACCGAACCTCCACCGGAGATTCTTAGCACCCCCCTGCCCCGCCGTTACCATGGTCGCCACCGTAGCCGGGAATAGCGGGGCCGCCGGGGACTGGGGGCCGTCTATTTGTGTAATTGGTCATGGGGGGTATATTGCCATAGTTGCCACGCTTGGCGAGCGGGTTGGAGGTTTTTTCGTACTTGTGTAAGATGCTACAGCACATCTCCTGCCTGTTTTCCTCTGTCGCCTTTTACGACACCCACGGGAAGATATGGGGTAGTGGATATTCTTAACCGCCACTACACGGTGGATAGTTATAGGATGGAATTTTCTAGAAGACTCTCCTAGTTCTGCTACTCGATATTAGATGGCTCTAGTGGCATTTTTTATGGCTTGGAACATTATCAAAGAAGTTACATAGTCTATAATTCGTATTCTGAAGAGGGCGTCGCAGGGACAATAGGAGTCAAGGTCGGGAACGTTCAAGCGGATACACAAACTTGGCAACCAACCCACTTAAAAACGTATCTGTAGCTTTCCTTGTTTGGAATTGGCTTCAGGTGAGCATGGGCTGCAGTAGCCACTTGTCATTGGATGGTCTGTCAGATCGCTTGTCACTTTAAGTTATTTTGTTAAATAAGAGTATAACGATAAGATTATTTCATTACAGTGACCAACAATTCATTTGATGAGAGTGTAATGTAGCACAGCTGTGACTCGACTCACTTGTTCATTTATCTTCCCATTTATACGTGTTAAGGGCTCTAAGTACGGCTTGAGTGCACTCATTAAACGTTCAACGGTCATAAGGCTTTTATCATATATAAATTCACATTTGATTCACTTAGGTTTTCACATACACTATCTCAGAATATACGGACAAAATATGATATTTATTCCGATGTATGCGCCGTGGCGTAGTAACAGAGCTGTGGTAGCTCAGTGGCTAAGCACCCGCTGTTAATATCTCAGTGCCCGTGCGACCTGGGTTCGATCCTCGCCGGCAACAATGAAATTATTAATTGAAATTTCAATTACAACGCGTTTGACGATGAACTGATGATGCCTGAGAAATTAAAAAATATATTTCGAAGACATGTGAAGCCCACTAACATTTTTGGAAGAACGTGGTAAACATCCCCTAGCTCTTCAAACCTCTAAGTAATGAGAGGAGGCCTATGTGCAAAAATGAGACGTATAAAACTACTAATGTATATACTAAAATTATATCCCTTTTTCGACGTAAGGATAAATCTTATGTTAATAGTAAAGTCGTATGTTAATCTCAGATGGACAAGTTACATTCGCCATGTAGTAGCGTCTTAAGGTCTATACTAACGATACCATCCTGTGGGTGTCCCAAAAGACATCATAGGAAACTGGAACAAGAAATCGACAGCAGCATTTATTTATTTATTTATTTATTATTTTGGACTTATGGTCGCCACACACGGTCAGATCAACTAATAATTTCAATTGATCAGTTCAAACTAAAACTGTTGATATTTTTTAAAATAAATTATTAAGTTATAATAAATTAATACATAACATATATAAATATGCATATCAAAAATTAATATCGTAATATTCTATATCAATTACATACATATAAAAATAAATAAAGTAATTTATATCGTAATATTCTATATCAATTATGTACATATAAAAATAAATAAATTACATGAGTTATATATTTATATAGATACAAGTGGATTATTAATACGGGATTTGTGCCAGTATATTCAATTAAAATTCGCGAACTTTCTTCTTGCCAACTATAGTTGTACGTAACTAAAATAAAAAATACGTAACTCCCACAGAACATATACTGTTAAACTACCGAATAAACTGCCATGCATTTCGTGCACTATATTATCATATAATACGAGTCACGACTCCACAATATTTGACACACTTGTTTCGTTAAATTTGAGAGGGTTACGATGCGTTAACGAGGATTTTGAAGTGTCGTATATCCTGACTATAAAGATGACGATGTGTACACCTGCAGCGCATTTAGGTGTATTTTTTCTTCTTCCTGATATTCTTACACTGCTACTACACGTTTAAACTACACCTCATTTACACTAAGCGTAAAATACTCAGATGCGTGATGGGGAACAACGACAAGTTTATGGGAGTCGATCTACCAGTAAAGAGTAGCAATAAGCACAACTACTCCCCTGTCCTTACAGTCATTCTTCCTCATAACCACTTAAAATACATAATAGTAAAACTCAAAAATATAATAAATATCGTCAGTATGAGGTAATCTGTGCGGTAGGTCCGTTTTCGTCTGTGGACTTTTGATAGGCTGTAATGAAAAGATGAACACAACAAAAAAATACTACAAAGATATATACATATTTAATCTTAAAAACAATTTTTGGAGTTCTGATCTTATCGTTAGTGCTATATCAAATTAATGAAAGGATTTCAAATAGTCTGAGGAATGCGCCAGCTGTTTCTGACTTCAATAGGCAGTCTTCCAAGGAGAGCTCCTTTTTGTCACGAACAAAGATAGCTAATTTAATTTAAAATCATCTGAAAGGCGTTACGGCTTTCCATTTCACTTGAAAGCCTCTTGTTACTTACTCTTTTACTCTTTTACTTTGATATTTAACAAAAGACATAATACAGTAATAAATAGTATTGATTAAAACTACTTTTACGGATTTTATCGCATTTTATTTATTTTATTTTTAATACCCGACGTTTTGGGTGCTTTACAGCACCCATGGTCACGGGAGACTGAGGTGACTGACGTCCCGATGTCAGTTTCTTATATTTACGCAAACACTATACGTGTTCGCGTAAATATAAGAAATCATTAAATAAATAGTATTTTTAATGATACTAGGAAGACGATAGATGCGGGCAGCTAACGATCGTATTTGTGGAATTCCTTAGGAAGGTTTACGTTCACCAGTGAACTATTGCAAATTTGTGACTATGACGATGACGATAGTGAACAGTATTGTAACAGATGATTTAACCTTTACAATTCACCTCATGGTATCGTAGTGGTTACAGTAGCTTACGTCACTGAATTTTCACCACTGAGGCTGAAACTACCTCACTGTCTGTGTTAAAAATATAGACATCCGATATTTGCATACAGGGGGATAGAAGGGCGTTTTAGAGAAGGTGAGTTTAGAGGAAACTCTACTATCCTACTACCGTTTCCCCCTTGCGGAAAAGTATAGTTTATGTCTACTGTTTTTTTTTTTTGAAATTATTACCTCACTTTTTTACACATGAATATTGACTGAGCTACTTCGCCCTTGCGTAGCAAATCGCAGGCAACTATGTTCACTTATGCATGTTTGGCTTATTGGTCGCCTTCGATTACCAGTCTCAGCTACTACGGTTCTCATTGGTGTCTGCGATTTGCTACGGCGGGCAGTTGTACAAAATCTACGTGGAGTCAGGGCCTGCTGATTCGGTTTTAGTAAAGATTTGATCTACTTTGTCTATAAAGTCAGGTTGATCTAAGCTCTGCGATGATAGTGGTAATTGAAAATTTTGTTTGCAAAAAAACTTCGTGACTGCTCTCCACTACGACTCAATTCGTTGTGTATGAGTCCCATTTTCAGCCACAAATGAATTTTCTGGGTCCGAGTGATTAAATTCTTATGAAAGTTAAGAAAACACTATCTGTTATTATGATAGGGATTACTTACAATTAATTTGGAACACAGCAATAGGTATACTATTTTAACAATTAAAATTAAAAGTAAGTCAAACATGTTATTTCAAACGCGTTAATTCCTACTTAATTGCCTGCATAAACGCCACTTTCAAAAGAATTATTCCAATTTTATTTCTAAAAACGTGAGCGGAATCTATTACCCCTGTCAATTAAATTATTAACATCAATAAATGAAACTCACTTGTCGAGAATAATTAATTATTATTAATCAAAAAGAAAAAGTTTCAAAAGCCTTATTGGAGGAAAATATCTTGGTAACAACGTAGTAGTAATCGTAGTCCAGTTGCAACTACAATGTTCTATTATTTCGATCGCACATTGTAAATTAAATTAAATTTGGAATAACACATTAAAATATTCATGAATTATAATTATTTCTTTCTGAACTTAATTAGTTATAATAGTGCAAGTACACATGAAAGTGCCAAGGAATTTACTCGTCCTAACTTGTTTAAATCTGATTTATGATCTTTGTATACAAGTTTTATTATCTTACACAAAGAGCTTTTAGACTGTTATTAATATCTGTAGAAACAACAAGTTTTGGTCTAAGACAAAAATAGAAGATATAATCAATGATAACAACTATTCTGAAAATACTCTACACCTTGCAATAATTTTGAAACATATTTTTAAAAATTTCAGAGTTTTACAAAACATACTCCATGTAAAGAAAACTTAAAACTTGTAAGTGGAAGCATATTTCATTCATCCAACATATTTAAATAGTCTTCATTTTACAAATAACAATGTTTATTAAAAACGTGAAGAATACCATTGTTGTGTTTTTGTCCTTTTTCAATAATTTTTCAATGAAAACAACATCCAAGTCACATTTTCAAAATCTTAACCAGGAAACTAATTGTTATTAAGAAATTGAACTCGTTTTGCGGAAATCCATTATACTAAATATGCTAAAAATTAAATAGCTGAGATCTGCGTGATATCTTTATTGATTATTACATATTCATTTTTAGCATCTGTAATAGTTATTATGAATTCAATCACATCGTATCATTTTAAAGAAAAGTCAGAGCTACTAATACAGGTTGATCTAGTAACGTTTGTTTACGTAACGACGAAATCGGTAGTAGGATAGAATACAGTTTGGCAGAAATCTTCACAACGCAGGCAAATCACGATATAACTGAAAACAAAATAATAAAATAATAAGTTGTGTTTTTATTCAAATACACCAATATTCCAAAATTCAAACCTGCTGGGCAAACTTCACACAACTTCTTAGCGTACAATTGGTTTAAAAAAATAACAAAATAAGAAGATATAGTGGTAAATCACTTGCACATTGGGATTAATTATTCAGACCGGAATAGCGCTATACATCTTTCAATGTGCTCTTGCTTTGATTCCGTTATGAATAAAATAATATAAATAAAAGAAGATTGATCATTAAGTCTTAAACTCTCGCGTTTTGCATAAAGTAAATAATTTTACTCTAGCAGAAATGCCTCATGAGTTATAATGCAATGACACTTGGGATGCAATTTGCTTTAAACAAAACAAATAGCTATAGAAATAATATAATAATATAACACTTCAAAAATAGTTTTTCATTTTTAGTTTATTTTAAGTTGAAATAAAGTTACTCAGTTCATCCTATTAAATATTTTTTTTATTCATCTGTTTCAGCCCATGAAAGTCCATCAGATAGAATTGCCCCATAAGGTAGATTGCCATAGTTACAACGCTTAGCAGTCGGGCTGGCAATCGCAGTTTTAATATTTAATTGTTGTAAAGAAAAAACTTATGCTCGTTTCCTAATTTGTTTTCCTCTGTCACTTCTTACGACACCAACGGGACGATATAGGGCTGTTGATATTCTTACACCAAGACTGCAAATTCATTCATTACGGCCTACAAAGTTCACTGCTAAACATATTATGCCTCCCCATAGATTGCCTCATAAGTCAATTTACTATTAGCAACAGTTTAGTAGCAGTTTATTTTAATTTAAAGTTGTTATTGGCAAGATGGTGCTGCTCATCTCTTCTTTCTGTTTTTCTTTGTAGCCTCTTACGACACCGACTCTATTTAACAATACTAGGATAAAATAATGATTTTTTCAATGTTAATAATATTCAATGCAATAAAATGTTATATTATAAAAATATACACCCTAGTGAACAGTGTACACAAATGTATAACACATATACAAAAAATGGGAACCTAAATAAACAACTATAATTTGCTCATTTCATTATTATACTACGACGGCGGGAATTGGGTGGGATTAGGTTTTTGTTTAGTTTAGCTATTAGATGGTAACGTAATAAAAATATCATTATGTTTACAATTGTGGTATTAAATACGTAAATTTTAAAGTTACAGTTAAGTTGCATGTGAGCGCAATTTTCAGTTCGACAAACAAGCACACATTTCCGCTAATTGTAATTGGAGGCTCTGGATCATACACACCAATATCGATACAGAATATGTATTTAGCAGTGAACTTGAAATGAGGATAATACTGATTTTATATTTAATACCTTATAAACATTTCAGTTAATAAATAAAGTATGGTTTTCACATTTATTTGTTCATAGGTAGCATGAGTAACCCACTACTAACAAGCAAACCAACATTCCAAATTCTGATTTCATTGTTCTTACTGGTGGTAGCCTAGTGGTCGAAATTTGATCGTAGTTGGTTTAATGTTTATGTTTGTATATTAATCAGCCGTACAACATATTGTCGGAAACTAAAACAGGAGATAGATAGATAGACAACAACATATTCCTGATAACAACTCAGAATAGTAAAACATTGCGGTTACCACCTCGCCAAACGCTGCGACTTTGGCAATATCCTTCCTTTTATAGGCTGTAATAGATGGAATAGATAAATATTAAGCAAGTTGTATTTCACTTTCATTACACATAGATTTCAAATACTTAGATATCTAATAAAAACATATAATAGACGCTTTTTTGCCTTGGCTCATTCAGTCAATTTTTCAACAATTATTTGTTGGCAACATTTTGACAGTCTTTGGTGACAATTTCTACTCTCTGCGAATGCGTGACTAGCTTTTGTTTTATATTGATTAGAGTAATAACATGCTTAAAACTTTAAACTTTTAATAACTTTTAACTTAGTACTTTCTCTGAGACATTGGCAGTATGGACCTTGTGATTTATACTCTTTATATATATATATATATATATATATATATATATATATATATATATATATATATATATATATATATATATATATATATATATATATATAGTATATGGACATATAGGCGTCAAGCACCGACAATCCGGGAAGTCTGCAGTCTACGAACATATTCAAGATCGTCCCCACTATTACATTCGATTTGATAAACCACAAATTCTCGCAAAAGAAAATCGATTCCTACCAAGGATGATACGCGAGGCTATTGAAATTAAAAACATCCAAACTTCAATTGAGAAGATGGATGGGAAACCCAAGCATACCACTGTAAGACTTCGTGATTCTATAAGCTCGTTTTGTGTAAATCGTACCAAAAATTAATATTCAAAAACTGAAGATAGCTGGACTAACTATGACAATGGGACGTCAAACATCTCAGCCCCCCGTGACCATGGGTGCTGTAAAGCACCCGAAATGCCGGGATAGTAAAAACAAACTAGTAAGTTTTGTGTCCATTTACACCGATACATCGCTGAATCCGATGGAACCACTAAGAAAAGCACTTTGGCCACTCGTCCATAGAGATCCTTCCGACGGCATTTTGTAACGCAGCCTTAGCTACCTCGGCGACCATAATACGTTTTCCTCGAAGTTTTTCATTTATTTTCGGAAATAAATATAAATTGTAAGGTGCTATATCAGAGTTATAGGGCGGGTGACCCAGTAATTCCACGTCTGATGTCGCCAAGTATTTGATTGTTTGCTTGTGCGACGAGGCGTTGTCGTGGTGAAGGAGCATCCTATTGCGAGGTCGTTTCTCCCGAACTTTTTCCAAGACAAGTGGCACAATATTGTTAGTGTACCACTCTCCAGTAACTGTTTTTCGATCGTCTAAAATAATTATCTTGTGACTTGTCCTTCCGAAGAACGAGGCCACTATCTTCTTTCCTACACTTCGACCTCTCCTCACTTTAGTTTGTAACTTCTCGGAAGGAAACACCGAGACAACAGACTGTCGCTTAGTTTCAGGATCTTAACAATAAATGCAGCTTTTGTCACCCGTAAGTATGTCCAACACAGTATTTGAGTAACCTCCGTTAAATCTTTGAACGATTTCACGACACCAATTAACTCGACAGATTTTTTGGGCCTCTGTCAAATTATGAGGTATTCACCAGGCACAAAGCTTCCTGACAGCTATATGTTCATGGTCCCTTACGAAAATCATCGGTGAGATTAGTGCGACCACGATTGAACTCATTAAACTGTTGTAAGCTGTAGCACGACATGCGGCTTTTTCGTGAAAGGCCAATCGAAGTCATCATAATTTCCTTGTTGACTGAAATGACATCGAAAGTCATAAAAGTCGTGACACAGACAATTTTCAATTTGCCGCTAAATCGTAAATAAATGAAAAAATAATAAAATATACACTATTATTGTGAAAGAGTTCCATTTTCAAATTTTAAACTTACTTTTTTACTATATCGTTAACAAGTGGTCAGTTATAAAAACTTTCAGTGTCGCCCTCGTAATAATAGCATGTGATTGGGTCGGTTGGCTATACAGATACATCGAAAAACGCTAAATGCCACAAAAGAAAAATACACTTTAAAATTAACATATTTTAGGAAAGCACTGAATTTAAAAGTCGAATTAGGGTGGCAAACGAGCACACAGTCTACCTGATGGTAATTGGTTGCTGTGGCCTATAGACATCTACATTTATACTCGATTAAGAATCAAAACGCAGATGCGTTGTCACGCCTAAGGACTAAGATGGAATGGCTTGTTTCAAGTAAAAAAGGGTCTCCGGATCTCTACACTTATTACACTAACTTTCAACACTTAGACAGTCGAAACTAGTAGTTGTAGATGTTTTATAAACCAATTTTCGAACTTGATTGCATACATCGATTATCGCCTGTACCTTTGCATTTAAATACCAATTCCGAATCTGACACGAATCCTTTTTCACCGCCTATGTGTAAAATAATTAGCTGGTTGCCTTTTTAATAATTCTTTATTAAACACAGAAATTAATATACAATTCATAGATACCCTGACTCCTAAACTAGGTTACCCTGTATGTTAGGAGGCAGTTTCCCTCCCATTCATTTATCTTACATTCCGTGCACAATGTAGACTCTAAACATAGAATAAGAAAAATAAAAAAATAAACAAATTGTGTATGCATGCGTACGTGTGCGTGCGTGTGCGCGCGCGCGCGCCTGTGTGTGTGCGTGCGTTTGTGTGCGTGTGTCTGTTTTTGTTAAAATATGTGCTTAAAGTAGGTTTTCACAATTTTCGTAGTCGTTTTCTTTTAGCCAATTTAAAATAGTTTGTTTAATTTGGTGTTGTTTTATGTTCTTTAATTTAATTTTTTTTTATTAATAGCATTGTATAGATGAGGTGCTTGGTAGTCATATTGCCTTTATGCTAAAGCGCTTTTGACAAATGGTACTGGATATTTTTGTGTTCTTTTGTTTCTATCTACATATATGGGGCAAATATTATGATATCGTTTTATGCATTGGTATATATACGATTTTCGTACACTTAGGACATTTGCCAATTCATATACTTTAGATGTTGGGTGTGTATAAGGAAGATTTAATATTAGTTTTAATATAGATCTTTGAGTTCTCTCGGCCTCTATAAGATACGTTTTGGGAGCTCCACCCCATGAGCAGATACAATAATTTATGAGACAATGACAAAGGGCGTAATGTCTCAATTAGCAGTTTTTTGTCGCTACAGTTCTTAGGATTTTAAATACTATAGTGAGTCTCCGAATTCGTTTAGATACATTTGCTATATGAGGTTGCCAATTTAATCTTTCGTCGAGGATTACTCCAAGGTATTTTATCGTAGATGTTCATTCTAATATTGTACATTTACATCTCTCCTTTTTTTGGGACTTATTACACGGGTACGTATGCTTGGCGACAGAAAAGCTATGTGGTGGTCTTGAGATTATAGTTTTATAAAAATAGATATATTTTTTTGTACCATTAACGGTTAAAAGATTATTTTCCAGCCATTTTGTGACCACACGTAATCCATTTTCAGCACAATGTTGCACAGTATCCCAGTCTGTACCATGAAAGAGGATCACAGTATCGTCCGCAAACATAAAAAGGTCCGCACAATCAATGTTAATTTTACATAATTCATTTATGTACATCAAAAATAGTGTTGGTCCAAGAGTGCTGCCTTGTGGAAGACCATAGCTACATTCGGCTTTATCGCTTAGCTTATCACCAACACGTAATATTTGGGCTCTGTTTATAAGATAGTTACAAAACCATGCATATGGCATACCTCTTATACCTAGATTTTCGAGATGTCCGAGAAGTATAGGAATAGACACAGTATCGAATACTTTTTGCAAGTCTAAGAAAACACATATGCATTTATCACCTTTGTCTACTTAAAATGTTATTTTTGAAGTCAGTTGTAAAACTGCGTCTTCTGTTGAACGATGTGCCCTAAAACCAAATTGATTCGCAGCTAGATATCCTTAGCGCACTAAATATTATGTCAATCTATTATTCACGAGCTTCTCAATTATTTTTGAAAAAGTAGGTTACAATGAAATCGGCCTGTAATTTGAAGGAGTGGTCTTATTGCCAGATTTGTATATTGGTGTTACTATGGCCTGTTTGAAGGATGACGGAAATTGCCCTGTTTGAAAACCTGTTTGTAATACAAATAGGTTTAGGTTATATAGATGTGCTATAGGTGCGCAAAGAATTTGACTATGCCTTTTAACGAAATTGACAGTAATTTTGTCCCAGGCAGAGAAGCTATTTGATTTAAGTTCGTTCATGGTAGTTTTTACTTCCTCAGAATCTGTTAGGAAAAACGCCATCGAATGTGTTGACCTTGTTAGAACTTGCTGATATCTGTTGACATTATCAGCAAGTTCTGGAACTGATTTGCCTATGGTGTTCAGAGTACTCGTATAATTTGCAAGCTGTGAACCAATTGTAGTGAAATACGAGTAGGTGTTTACTAAATTAAGTGAAGCTCTTGGAGTATCTTTAATTGTAAATAATTCTGTCGTTGTTTGTTTGGATTGGCTTAGATTACAAATTTCATTATCTTTCATGTCTTTCTAACGTTTCCAGTACTGGTGTGAAGTTCGTGTTTGTAATACTGTCTTTTTAAGTTTTTTATTATGTTATTGCATGTGTTTCTGTATTTTCTATAGTGTGATGCTAAATCTTCATTAGTGTTATCCTTTTTTAATTGTTTATGTAATTTGTCCCTCTTTCTTACTGATCTTACAACTTCCGGTGTTATCCAAGGTTTTAATGGCATATTTCTTTTAGAATGAGTTATTCTAATTGTATTAGCTTGTATTAAATCTTTTATAATATTTGTAATGTACTCTGTAGCATCATTGACGTTGTCGATTCTGTAATATTCTTCCCAGTTAAGGTCATTCATACCTACATCTATCTTGTCAAAGTCAATTTTTTCTTTATAAAATTTAGTTTTGTTTGTACCAATTTTTACTCTGTCAATAAGTAATAAAATAGGGTGATGGTCAGTAAAGGTGAATGCCCATTCTTCATAGACACCTCGGCTATGGGTGCCCACATATAAAAGCATATACATATGATAATATGCAATTTAAACAATGAAATGGTAAAGGAATTGCCTTAAAAAGGTCATGGTTTTGAAGACATATAAGTTTTTATTTTCACAAATGCGGTTTTTTAACAACTATTTTTATTGATTTTATCGCGTTTTATTTCTTTGATTTTTGATTCCAGACTTTTCGGGTGCTTTCCAGCACCCATGGTTACGCGGACTGAGGTGACTGACGTCCCAATGTCAGTGCTAACCCGGAGTACCTTCAGATTTTTAATTTTTATTTATGGTCCGATCTACAGAATGAACTTACTGTGTCTTGAACTCTTGCAGTGGTATGCTTGGGTTTAATTTTAATTTCATTAATTACAGGGTCTTAAGCAGGTGGTAGTACCAAGCCTCCTTCTCTATTGAAAAAATTTTTTTTATTCCAATAGTCTCAGGTATCGGTCCTTGATAGGAATTGATGTACCTTTTAGAGGATTTGTGGTCTATCAAATCTTTTTTATACGTCTATCTGGTTGGGGCCGTCCAGGATATGATCACAAACTGCAAACTTCCCTGAACCTTGATGCTTTATGTCAGCTCGCTTCAAGATGTAGCCAATCTTGTCCGTGACACCCCTGACAAATGCTGGTACTGCACATGCTTGACTGTGGCCGGCTTCATTCGGTCACTCTTACGTAAGCGCGGGCCCGAAGCTTGTTGACGTGCAGAACTTGCTTGACGTGCTAAAGCTCGACGGCTAGATGTTTGCTGCCACAGATCCCTTGTGCTCTCTGTAACAAAGATTTGCTCACGGTAACTAACTGTGAAGGATAATGGTGAGATTGATTGTTTTCTATAGACAGTGTGACCTATGGTGTTGTTAGACTAACGCATCTAGGAAATCTAAGGAATTATTTTCCTCTAATTTACACATCACTACATTCTCTAATTACACATTCAAGAACTGAGCAGGAAGCAAAATATTAGTCTGATGCCGTACCCAACCAAAATACCATATTACTGTTATAACATGGGCACAGCATCCAACAGTTCGACGGTCGACAGTACTTTTTAATTGCACTTCTACCAGGACCATTGCCACTAATTAATATATATATATATATTTTTTTTTAAATACACTTTTTGCGACTAATGGTGATGACTTGCAATTCTAGCCCTAAGTAAAGATCGGCTAGGGCTTAAGTTTATTCCTTTCATAATGCTGCTCCTCTGGTTATTACAGAGTTCTATCCGGTAGCAACCATTAAATCTTATATGCTCACCATAATAGTAGTGAGCTTGCTTTAATTGGTATGTGACACAAGCAATTAATATTAAGTCTCTGTAAGTTAAAACAGAAAATTCCCTAACATTTTAAAGTCTACATTTATATTTCCAAAGTCTGCCTGCCCTAGCTCTATTTAGATTGTTTTCCCTAGCATAATCAGACAAATCATTATTTGTCTCCATATTTTTGTGAACTATTTCAAGTATTTGAGCCGCATCATCCCTGTCCCCTATTTTGGTGTGGAATTTATTAATTATAGCAGCAGCCACAGCAGTCTATCTTCAAATGTGTAGAAGCTCTGTTAAAGTAATTTTAATGAAATATTTTAAATTCTGTTTTAAAAATGCCATTCACCACCTCTACTACCCATAAAGACACATAGTCACGGCTCTGGATTTATTAGCGTATTTTATCATTAACTGAGATTCACCATCTGCTGGAGACATAGCTGCGGCCCTTAGAGATCCACATCTATCCTCGATTACAAATCAAAATGCAGGTGGGTTGTCACCCGTGAGGACTAAGATCATTTTCTCGTTTCCAGTAAAAAACGTTTTCGGTTCTCTACACTCACCATACAAAACACAGCAGCATTAAGCTACTATTTCACGCTGGTATTCTGTGAGAGCGTGGTCCTTCCCCGGTCGAGCCAACCCATTCATGCTACAACTATAATTCTAATATAACTGCAGCATGGCTCTACCATGTATAACACACATACATAGTAATTAGAGACATACTCGCAATGCTGATGGAACAGTGAGTTCATTGGAATTGTTAAAACCAGATAAAACATTCATTTGGTGTTAGTGGTGCTTTTAAATAATTAGTTAGCAGTACACTGTGTGATGTATGATCTAAGCTTTGTTGTTCTGGGTGCAATACATTACTCACTTCAGATTGCAACGAGGACGGACTAGATGATTCAGATGGTTCCCTTTCTGCAGTTGAACGTGATGCTATTCTATCAGTTCATTGACAGCAATTATGATACACACGGCATGATAACGGTAACTGAAATAATGTAAAATACAAAAAAAATGAAGTCAAAGTGAAAAAAAAATTGATTTATTTTAAACTCAAATATAAATAAAATATTCATCAAGTTAAATGTTACTGCACAAGGGCGGACTTAATGCCCTATATTATTTAATAATTAAGGCCTGACAGACTACCAGCAGTCCAAAAACAATGAAAAATCAACTGTCTCCTTTCTTGGTAGTTGATAAAAATGGTCAATCTCATAAATAAGCTAGTATTGAAATAATACTAGTTTTTACGGATTTTATCGCGTATATTTAACTATAAATACCCAACGTTTCGAGCGGGCTTTACAGCACCCATGGTCACGGGGGGGACTGAGATGTTCAACGTCCAAATGATATAGTTAACAGCGGTTACCATAGATAAAAGCTTGTATGTTTGTAAGATATAGCTTGTGCAGATGTGAAAAAATAAAACAAGTTCTTGAGTTGATATACAATCAGTGTAAAAACATGTATAATTATCAGATATGAGCATCATACTTAATAAATTGAAAAATGTTAAACACTTACCTCACGTGGAGCAAATTGTTCCTCACGTGGAGAATCGAACCCAAACAATGTCTGTGAATTATTATCATAAGTGACTTGTCAGTGCCACAGCTGATATATACATGTTCAAGACAAACTATCGGTGCATTTTGCGAGTGGCACACTACAAGTTCACTGTACTCGAAACTTGTACCTAATAAAGAAGCTACAATTATTATATTGATATTATCCAAGTAAACTCAGTTATAAAGCATTTCTTAGAGGAAGACAAACCACATCATGATATGTACCAACTATTTACCTGTTGTGTTCGAACCAATTGTTGAGAGATCAACAATTGCATTTTTCCAACAAAACAAAATAACACGATAACACGCAATTGAATTCTTGTGACATGACAGTGACAGGGGCCTAGCTGTCAGATTCCATGTTGCCAATTAACTGTCATAAAATCTATGAAACGATATCGATTTTTATTCGATTAATAATATCATAAAAAGAATAATCACCGACGCGTTTTAAGTTCTGCACGCTTTTTAAAATATAATTTCCTTTATTCATTGAAATTATAATTCAAATGTATTTTTAAGAACAGTTAACTTGTGCTGTATATACAGCTTTAGAGAATTCATGGTAAATCAGCTAGAAATTAACTTCTTGAATTATCATAACATGATTCCATTTTAAATGTTATGTTAAGAACAGATAAGAATAACAGTTAAATTGTGCAGTAACGTTTTGTTATACTCTAAAGAATTCTTGGTAAATCAGCTAGTAATTCGCTTGTTTGATTATCATAACTATAAACGTGAATGTTGTCAACGATTTCAACCGAGCCTATAACAACGGTTGTTTTTGTTTTTAACGGTTGACTACCACATTTGATGACTTGAAATGGATAAAAACCCATTCTTTGCAATAAGTGTTTTTTCTTCTTGGTAATGAATAAATCACAGAAATCCCTATAATGTTTTACATTATACTATATGTATATATACTATATATGCACATTTTAAAGAACCGCAAAAACAACTTTGTTATTTATACAAACACTATGAAAAACAAAATAATTTGTTGCTGGCGATAATGATAGTGGTATTTTGACTCGATTTAAAATATATGCTTCTTACTACAGAACTGTTCATGGGCCTGTGAGTCCGACTCGCACTGAACCACTTTTTTTCAACTTTTAGTTTTATTTTAATGAATAGTTTTTTCGTTTAAGCGGAGCTCTTTTACTTTAGATTTATTACCTCTTTATCTATAATAATCAATCTGAGTAAGTAAACTGTGTAAATACGATTCTTGAATTGTAAAAATAATAATTGGATTTCAACATCTTAGGTAGGTATTTAGTTTTATTAATTTAGAAAATATTAATCTCACAATTAATTATTGGTATAATATAATTTTATAACACAACTAGCCCTCATTAGCAATGTAATGGTGAAAGAATGTTCAAAATCGGATTATTAATTTTTGAGATTAGCCAAAAAACGTATTCATTGAAAGTAGCGCCCTCTATAATAGAATTCATCCTATATTAGATTATACATAACAATCTAGTGGTGAAAGAATTCTCAAAGTTGGTCAAGTACTTTACAGAGTTTAGCGAAAAAAATATTCTTTGATAGTAGCGCCCTCTATAATAAAATTCATCCTATATTAGATATCTAAAATTATACATAACAATCTAGTGGTGAAAGAATTCTCAAAGTTGGTCAAGTACTTTACTAGTTTAGCGAAAAAAAATATTCTTTGATAGTAGCGCCCTGTATAATAAAATGCATCCTATGTTTTTAAGCACCATAGAAAAACGATTCAACATAGCCCAACCCGCACACACAGTAAAAACATAACCATCCTTTTTCGTCTGTAGTCGGATAAACGATTGATTGATAACGGTTGCGTATCGGCTGCTTTGGATAAATATCCATTGTCAACGGTTGTTTTAAACCTATATCATAACATCATAATAATTATCGAAAAATTATATTAGCATTGTAATAATGACACCATAAGTAATCGATCAAAAAGGGGAATCAATTTTTAATGAGATTTGTGATTGGCAAAACATTTTATTTTATGCACAAACTAGTGAATTAATGATTTACCTAATTTTATTCTTATCTTTTCGGTACTTTTAATTTGTGCAAAAATATTCCCATCTTTTTTAGGATAAATGAATACCGCGATTAGTAACCATAAATAAAGATATATTTTTTAACAAATGCACATTGTTGGGCGTTCCATGGCCGAAAATGGTCATCCCCCCTTTATCAAAAACAATAGATGTAATGCTATATTGGGCTCCTACCATAAAATGATCTAAGCACGCTTCCATCCTTGTTGGTAGATAAAAGCATTGTTTTAAGCAATGCATAGATAGCATATTAAGATATTCTGCAGAATACCCTTTTATAGTACAAGGCATAACCGCATAACATACATCCAGTTAGTATCGTAACTTGCATTTATCCTATATGAAAATGTCATCAACCTTCATAGAAGTACATCCCGTCATTCTGGTTAAATAAACGTTTAGTATAGTATGACGTGTAGGTATCTATTTCCGGTATTATGGAATCATATTTTAACCAACATTCAGTAAAAACTACAATGTCTACATTAAGATTCAATTATGACGACATAATAACTAGGAAAGCGTCTAAATTACAGTTGAGATTTCGTATATTAACACATAATACACTAATAGAAGAAACGTTTTTATCATTATGGTTTTTACATCTTTACATAGGGAAGGACTTGTCAAGCTTATGCACCTTACCTCGTTTACTTGGTCAATCTCATCAATTACAGTTTCACTAGGAAGATTGAATATTAAAAGTTTTTATTTTTTATGAATTATTCTCAGTGATGTTTGGAAATATTCTTTCATATATGGCATACATTGACATATTATTTTAATGCGTTGTAATAAGTAATAATTTTTCTAACAGAAGTGTATATAAGAGTAAAATAACGTGTATTTGAGTTGGTTTTCGGTAGGAAGTTATTATGTGTGATTGTGGTTTTTGTGTAAGTTGTTGTATTAATTATGTGTCTGTATATGTTTTTTATTGTGTTGTATATGTTACTTATGGCTAACAGAAACATTACATAATAATAATAAGCATACAAATAAGTTCGGTAAGAGTAATAAAATAGAAAGCTATTACATGGATAGTGTAAATCTAGTCATTTTTGCGCATTTAATTTTAGGAAATCTGATTCCGTTTCTACACGTATTGTTGGCGAGCCCTCTTCTCTACGTAGAAATACCCTTCCATATTTTGTCCAGCAGAATTTAAATTTTCTTGAGTAGCAAATTCTCTAGCCAAGTAGAATAATCTTCTGGTTTTAGTGCTGAGATTTTCCGAAATATAAATTGGAGTTTTGGGCCCCCCTAATTTTCAGGTGTTCAGTGTTCAGCTTGTTGTGCTTATTTTCTTTATTGAATGTTTTAACTGATTTAACTAAGTTTTCTTTAACTGGAATTGATGTAAATTCAACAATTATCGGCTTATTCATGGTCTTAGAATTAGTGCGAAAGACGTCTTTGATATCAAATGGTTGAATTGGGGTCTTAATAACTGTACCTGTTTTCAGAATGAGATTCAACAAGTCGTTTTTGGTTTCTAAACTATTTTTGGGTATATTTCGAATTTCCAGGCTATTGTTGCGGGTTTGACGTTCTAGCTGATCTATTTTAGCTTCGAATAATCGAATATAATTCTTCTTTTATTGCGCTGGAAACATAAGTCACTTCGACTTCTGTGCTATCTGTCATATTTAAGTTTGGTTCTGATTGACAAAGGGATTGGTTGATTGGGTTCACATTAAAAACAGGCGTCTTTGGGGGCGTTCTCTTTAGTGGCATTATTGGATAAAAAATAGGATGATACTTCAATTCTTACGTAATAAAATATCTAAAGGTCGCAATGGTATTATTGCAACAATAAGCAACTAGGCGCTTAATATTTATGTTTCGTATTGTTTTTTTAGTTTTTATAGGCGTTGTGAAAAATAATATCAATGTAGGTAAGTCAAAGTCAAATTAGTTGATAACACAGTAGCTAGTTCCAACTTCCACACACTGTATTTTATTTATTAATGATGAGAAAAGTTGATAATAATAACTTTTAATGCACTTTTCAGTTCAGTTTGTACTTCTATAAATGGATTCGTTCACTTTTACGTTAAAATGTGAACTCTAGACTGTTTTCGTTATTTTTAGAGCGGAGTGATATGAACTGCGTCTGCACAACTTGACGGCGCGCGGGAAGAATATTTTTTGGAAGTAGAATTCTTGGCACCTGTTGACAAACCCTCCAAAAATGCATCTTAGGGGATCACAATCGCTTCTGTCGATCTTATGTCCTTCCTCTTGTTATAAAGTATATATATTGAATTTTATCAAGAGTAGCGCAGCAGTTTAGGTGTAAAAAGGTGACAGATACACAGAGTTAATTTCAAATTTATCGTATTATTATGTATTTAAGTCAGTCAGTAAATAATAATAATAAGTTTTACCCGCATTCACCCAAGTTTCATCCAAGTAATATATTAGTCGTTTTTGCTGTCGGTAAGTTTTTATATTTTTTAAATATTTGATACGTCACAATGCTATGACATCTTTGTCAGTCTACCCGTTATTTCTCCTTCGTTTGACATACTTAAACTTCAAACGTTTCAGTAATTTTTTCAATGATGTCAAGCCCATATTTGGTAAGGATTCGTCTGCATTTATGATATGTAGCACCATTTTTATTGTAGGTTTATCTCCTTTTAATTAAAAGCTGCGCACTATTCATCTAATGCACGATTTATCGAATCCATCAATTATTTCAATTAATGAGAGTCGTTTTTTCGGTGATGCAGCTGGCTTGAAGGTGTCTGTTTCGGTACATTCTTTTAAAATATATCGTATGCGATATATGCCCAAGATATCGGCTGTTTTATCCTTCATGTCTTTTTTTGAAGGATATTTATCAACCGGCCAGGATTTTTTTAACGTATTTAAATAAAATAATCATTACCTTCTCAGATACACTGAAGTGTGAGATTTTTCTTTTCTACCGCGGAGAAACAAACTCCTTGAATGGATGCGAGGTAGACGGCGCTGGTTCCATTTTAAAACAGTGAAGAAAACTTAATAAATTAACAAAACCGCTTATAAATTAAAACAAGATAACACAAACTAACAAACAACAACAAACTAAAATAGATTATTGGGATAACTGTGTCCGAAAACTCAGCAATCACTAACGCATCTCAAGATGGAATGTCGTTCGAACGTTATTTAAAATTTATTAATTACGTCAAGCAAGCCTAGGATTTTTAGTTGTAACTCAAGGCCAACTAAAAACCACATGCTAACAAGAACAAACCTTACAGTCTCAAATAAAAGATTTACAATCCCTTAGGACGGCAGCTATTGCCTCTGTGCGAGCGAGACGCATTATATTTAAGCGAGAGTGACAGTGACAGGTTATAAAAGGTAAACGTACGAAATTCAATTTTTTTCGCGTCCGGACCATAGCTGCCAGCTACTCCGCACTCCTTATTCGTACGACAAAAGTGCGCCGGCTGAGGCGCGGGGTGTGGGGTGCTCCCACAGCCACGCGTATATAGATAAATATACATACATAATGTAACGCTCCCCCCCTCTTTTCGCTTAATAAATATATTATATTATTTATTATTTATAATTAGGTAATTTACCCTTTTTAAATAAAATTATATATGTGACCAGGATAAATAAAATATGTTTTGATCTTCCTAAATGATCTTTCTAAAGGTTTAATAATAGGCCGTTTGTAATATTTTGGCGTGATTTTTGGCTCTGCAGATTGTGGTCAAAACTAATCAAAATTCCAAAATGTGCACTGAACATTTTAATTTTATATTTTCATGCAAGAGGGTAAAACGCGAAATCGTCGCCATGTTAGGTATTGGACGTAGGGACACGGATGAAACACTTGCTAGATGGCAACGTACTCCTTATTCATACGACAAGGTGCACTGGTAGAGGTGCGTGGTGCGGGGCGCCAGTGTGCAGCCAGGCGGGCATAGTTAAATATGCATAGTCATAACAAATGTTCGATTACATAGATGAATGATTGGTCTCGCTGCGCTCGATTAGATACCGCGCTATCTAAGAACAATAGCTCCGTGAATACGGCAACTCATTATTGTAGTGTGCGTAAGACATCGTCACTTGACTATCGTCAGTTATGTTACCAGCTGCTCAACTGTTACCCGAGTTAATGGGAAAAATATTTTATGCTGTGGTCTATTAGTTAAGTCTCAGAAAATACTTAATAATGAACAATGAATTAAAATCGAATAATAAATAATATAAATGTATTTGTGTATAGGTTAGGAGTAGGTTTCTTCTTTAGAAAAGAAAAACAGGTTAATAAAAGAATAAAATTTATTGAGTAGGTATTAATTATTTAAAATTACATTCCACTAACTTGTACAAGTTTACGATACATTTGCCTTTTGGAATTTACACATATTTGCAAGTTTTATCTTTTCGATATGTAATGAAGACGAATTTGTAAATACTTCTCAACTACTAGCCGAATCAAATTAATTTGATGTATAGCACCATTAACGTGGCTTGTGTCAAAGTCGAAATATTTATAAAATATATTAATTATAGAATATATTATATACGAACCCGTCCCAATAAATTTTTCATTACATCAATAACAATGTTTTTATAAATTAAATCTGACTTTATGTGGGACACTTTATCTATATTCTGTATTTTGGATTCTGAAACCATGCATATAACATGATATACATCTTCAGAGGCATATGATAATCCACCTCTGTCTTTTAATGTCACAAATATATGAAACCAACTACGATTATTTGCAGTTAAATTATCAATACAATGAATGCATTTAAATTTTTTTGTCAAGAACTGGACAACAAAACCGGCTATATAACTAACAACATGATTTTTAAAATTCGACATATATGGCACATCCAAGAATTCTGTGATCTCGTCAAATTCATCTTTAACCATTTCTAGTGCAGTCAACAATACTGAATCTTCTTCTTCAAAACGTTCACACATGGTAGTTTTATTTATACATTTAAGCGCTGAGGAGCAATTTAAAACAGCAATGTTTTAGTGGGATGCAATTTCCAGTATTGCTTGTTATCTATTCTAAGTGACAGTTTTCTATATATGCCTTTAAATTGTTTAGTATTCGGATTATCATTGAGACCGCCATGCATTCTGATTGCAACAAACAATAATTCAATATGATCCTGAGTTCACTTGTAGGATGAAATTAATTTTAATAAACCCTTATCTAAGAGATTATTTATGTGACTTTCAATACACACTAACATTCCTAAAAATCCAGTATTTGCTTGAGTACTTAAAACAGGTTTAAAGCTTTTAATAATGATTTTCTTTTGCTGGTTGTGTTCTTTAAAAGAACGTTTTCTGGAGGATTTTATATTTAAGTTTATAATATATTGTTTCGCATGTTGGATGACTAATTCCATATTGCTTCAAATTTCTGGCATTGAATACATCAAATAAATTATTGCATAATAAAATGAACTTCTCTGTTGCTTCAATCCTTTTGAATTCGGGTAAATATAAATCTTCTCTACAGAATTTCAGAGCGATTGCAACGCTTCTGCTTAACAATTGGGAAGCAAACTTTACTTTTATTACATTATTACGAAACTCTAATTGACGTTTCGATATTTTATTAGCTAAATGGAGGCCTTCTTAATCTTGCAACTCGTTTCAAGTTTCCAATCAATTTCATTTTCTTCGTCATCTAGAAAAGTCTTTTAACTTACGAAATGATTTCTGATCAATTTAAACATATGAACAGGATCAAGGAAAACAGCCACTTCGTCATTTGAAGAAGGATGTTTGAACGTAGTCTTCAAATTATTATATTTTATTCGACAAACTAATATTTCCATCGCGGAGATATTCGAAGGATGTCCATCGAACGTAATTGATACGACACGTACACCCACTTCATGGCATTTACTTAAACATAGCGATATTAAGTTAGCTTTTTGGGATCCTGTTAGGCCATGCACTAAAAAGTACCTTACAGGCAGTTTCCAGTGCCCAGATAAGCAAACCAATAGGAACACATATGCCTCTGATGCTAATACAGAAGTGTTATTTACACCAGTATAATATAAACATAAGTGATTTTATTGCGGTCCACATACTTTCTTGGCGTAAAGATTCTCAGTATAGGCGAAATAATATTGCCTTTATAGTTTTAGTTTAAGTAAGCGCCTTTCAGTAAAACCTGGAGCACCATCGATGTTGCGATACCATTTGCCTAATGTTTTGGCATGTGGCAAACATGTGCTAAATTTACTTCTCAAGTAATTATAAGCAGATGGAGAGTAAAAGTTTAAAGTTAAACAGAATTTCTTGAGTTCGTTAGTATATTTTGGCAAGATTTTCTTTTCATTTTTATGCTTCTTGTATATTTTATTGAACAAATCTGCTGCGACAACATTGTACTGAGAATATTATATATATTTTTATTTTATCATTCTAAATTCATTATCAATGAATCGTTCTTGCTTTAAAGATTTGATGATACTTTTTAAATTACAGTTAGCTTTTTTTAATCGACGAGTCTTTTCATGCAAGGTTTTAATTATTCTCCCATGTTTTGATTGTAAAATAGTTTTCTTGTGAAGCTCTTTTTTAAGCTTTATCTTTCTCGGTGTATCAAAAATATAATCAATGTCGGGAAAGTTGTCTAGTGGTGGAGTTTCATTACCAGTAGTTAGAATGATTCCTTCGACAGCTGAAACTGATGTGCTAGGTACTTCAGTTAGCACACTGCTGTTAGAATTTACACTTACTTTTTTATCAACGGCCACCTTTTGTAAAGTACAAGTCGCTCTCATTGAAATGATTGGAACATATAACACTGCGTTCTCTTGGGTTCCACCAACTTTCTTCTCGATTAAGTCGTACTTTAGCAGTCCAACGGTCACAAGTGACAGGATCAGAAGGAAATCTGTACCAAGCAAAGATAATACGATGATAATAATGACTGCATTCGTGGATCTTTGACAGTCGTTACGGGTCGTCAGAAGCCCAAAAGTCTGACAACCAGTCTTACCAAAGTGGTATCGTATTACCCAGTAACTGGGTTGTGGTGGTCAGATAGGCAGTCGCTCCATGTAAAATACTGGTATTCAGCTGTATCCGGTTAGACTGGAAGCCGACCCCAACATGGTGGGGAAAACGCTAGGCAGATGATGATGATGATGAATAATGACTGCATTACACATATACTTAATCATTATAAAAGCAACACTGTCTGTAAGGTTTTCACAACTCAACCACTGAACTAAATTTGGTAACATTTTGTACGGAAACACACGCTTGACCAAATTATTTAATTTAGAAATCTTCCCCGGCGTGCGCACAACAACTAACCAAATTTCATCTCAAAGGTTAGTTTTGTGAACTAGGTCAGATATAAAAAAAAACTACCACGTGCTGAACCTAATAATACCCACGCGCTTTAATTCTTTACAGTAACCAGAGTATTCCACCCAAACCCAGGTAGTGGTAGTAGTTATTTAACGACTTATTTAACGACAGACTTTTTATCTGAGGATTGAACAACTAGCCCTAAATAATTTATAGAACTAGGTTAACTATACAATAACTAGGTTAGATAAATGAAATATGTTATTTGTTAAAATACAAAAACAATAAATTCACATACGAAAATCTCATCCACGGGGAACTTGACTCTTGTATACGCGGCAACACTGAATGGCGTTTAGGGTTCATGTTATTTTATGTTGAAATTTCGAAATTATACGATACTTACTGATGATATGTGATCCCAGTGTCTTTCTTATTTCTTGTAGTATTATTTTTACACAGTTTCACTACGCATACTGGCATTTTACTTCAGATTATGCCCAAAATTTAATAAAACATTCAACACGTGCACGTCACAGACAGTTTGGAGTGCGACTGGCTCGAATATACGCCGACTTCGGCGTAGTATTTGTTGCAGCATTTGTCAAGGGGTATCTAGTCGAGCGCAGCGAGACCAATCATTCATCTATGTTCTATTACTTTGATTGTACTTTGATTGTTAACTTGTGGAAAAACACATGAAAAGTATATGAATTGTCATTATTTCTTTATGAAGATAAGGAATTTATTCGTATAACTTGCTTAAATCTGATGTATAATTTTTGTATATAGGGTTAACTTTCATTTACAAAAGAAAGCGTTTAGACTGTAATTCCTGTGATAAACCAACAAAATTTGGACTAAGATAAAAATAGAAGACATTATATTCAATTTTAATTTATTCTGAAAATCCTGCATTTTAATTACTACATGTTGCATATTTTCGAAAGATATCTGTTAGTCATTTCGGAGTTATTAAAAATACTCAAAGTAATGATAACTAAAAAATTATAGGTGGAAGCATACCATTGTTGTGTTTTGTACATCCTCTTTTTCCATTAATTCGTCATTAAGAAAATTACTAGAATGAGTCGTCGCTTTGCGGTAATCCATTATATTAAATATGTTGGAAATTTAATACTATATAAATTATAAAGTATTATTAAATAGTGTAAAATATTACTACATAGTGTATAAACTTTATTTATTATTACACAGATCTTCAAAAAACAATCTTCAAATTCAATAACTCTCATGACTATTGATTATTGGTCACTACTGGATGTCGGGGCTTTCGGCATTAAAGACCTATTAATTTTTAAGATTGCTTGATAAATTCAGCATCACTTATCGTATGAGCATGGGTATCATTATATGAAAACTATAAAACGCCATCGTTGTGCAAGTGATATGTGGCGCCATCTCTTGGTGGAGTGGCTCACTAATTTTAATGTGGTGTTATAACCAAAAATAAAGGGGAATTCCTATTGTTTTAATTTACTGAGAATCCGACATAGACCGATTGACACTATACTCAACCAAATCTAGGCCTATGTTTTTACCGAAACACATGTTTTGTTAATGGTCTCGTTCGCACTTAAAAAACTGTGTGAAATTTTCAACAGATATTAAAATTCGTTGTTATCTGTGTTCTCATACTTCAGGTTATCTTAGAATCTCAGTGCAACAACACTTAAAAACGCACTTATTATCATACGAAATTTAGATGAATCAAAAGAACAATTAAATTCTATCAAACGTACATATGTTTTCGATTTTCTTGTATTATAATATACTAGATCCATCCGTTAGTACGAGATATTGCCTCTGTTGATGTATAAGAAAATAAAATTAAAACGCTATGTGATTTTGAGATTCGACAACCTATTTGATAACATTTTTAAAATGATCGCATAATCGAGTGTAAACTCGATCAAAACAACATACGAATCATGGAATGAAGCGGTAAAGAGAACCGTCTCTTTTTATTAAAAAATGTCCGTAGGAAAGCGTTAAATACGAGTGGCGCCACTGTAGCTAGAGATTTTAAAAGAAAAATATTAAAGATCTTTTTTATATTTTATTTTTTTCAAAATTTTTAAATATTCCAAAATTCATACGTGCTTGTCAATCTTTACACATTTTGCTGCGTACAAGTGCTTTCTAAAAAGATAACGAATTAAAAAGATATGGAGGTAGATCCTTGCACACTGGGATTAATTATTCAAACCGGCATAGCGCTATATATCTTCCAATGTGCTCAGCTTTGTTTCCGTCACGAATAAAACAAGTTAAATAAACGAAGATTGATTATGGAGTCTTAAACTCTCGGGTTTTGCATAAAATAAATAATTTTACTGTAGCAGAAATGCCTCACGAGTTATGATGCAATGTCGCTTAGAATGCAATTTGCTTTTAATAAAACAACTGGCTATGTAAATAATGTAATTAATATAACACTTCAAGAAATAGTTTTTCATTTTTAATTATTTTTTTCAGGTTGAAATAAAATAAGTCAGTTCATCTTATTTTATACTTTTATTCATTCATCCGTTTCAGCCCATCAAAGTTCATCAGATAGATTTATTTTATTTTTTATATATTTTAGTTCTTATAAGCAAGACACACTCTTTCGCCTCTTACCATATCCTCGGAATACGCGACAATGGTTTGTTGATCATTATTTTACAGCAAGTGGATTCTTACGTCAGGTAGTGATTCGTCGATTATCTTATCGCATGACGCGGTAATCGCTGCTTAAGTTGGGAGCGGTTGCGTCAGCAGCTGTTTTGGCTCGCTGGTCACTTAGCGGTCAGCTCATAGATAATATACTATATAGGGCAGGTCAGCCACCGCAGAGCCTACATCTGCTAAGTATGCTTCGTGTAGACGCAAAACACCTAGTGTTCCTAGTGTAGTGGTGTTGGGAGTAGTGGTGGAAGGGTTAGTGCTGATGGGGATAGTCCATGCAATTAAGGGAGGGCGGAAGGTGCTTCTCAAACCAGGTAAGATACAACATTTTATTTCTTATTTTTATTTTATTTATTATATTTTAATAATAATTTAGCCCCAAAATTTATTAAACGCCGTATAACTAAAAATAAGTCTCCTCCAGTGTACGAATAAGAGGACATGTACATGGATTCTTGAAGGATTATTCGTACCACCATTATAAATGTCTAGATACCATTCATCATTTATTGTTAAGTAAGATTGTGCTGTGGAAATAGCAGAAACAGAGATAATGCGTCTGGTATGATATTATCAGCACCGCGTATAGTAAGTAAGTAGTAGTGCTTGATAGTAAAATCAAAAGAAGATAGTCTAATGGGTAAAGTCATGCTTAACAACTTTAATTAAAGTTAAAGTTAATTTTTATAAATTCGACTAACGAGCACACATTTCCCCTAATGCTAATTGGGGTTTATCGACCTTACACAACTATATCCATCATAGATTTTCAATATATATGGAGAGACTTACGATAGATGATAGTGACTTTACATGTTAGCTAATAAACATTTAAGTAAATATTTATTTCATATACATTTAAATTGGAGGCTTATGGTTTTCACTTTTATTTATTCATAGGCAGCATGACTAACCTATTACTAACAAGCAAACCAACAATCTAATTTCTGATCTCGTTATTTTTAACTAGTGTAAGCCTAATGGTCGAAATTCGATCGAAGTTCGTTAAACTTTATGTCTGTGTATTAAGCAGCCATTAAGTGGCAGCGCAAGAATATCCACTACCCCATATTGTCCATTGGGTGTCTTAAAAAACGACAGAGGGAAACCAAAACAGGAGATGAACAGCAACGTCTTCCTGATTACAACTCAAAATTATAAAATGATGTGGTTTCCAACTCGCCTTCCAAGCGTGGCGACTATGGCAACATCCTTCGCAGTACAGGCCGTAATGGTTGAAATTAATGAACAATTAGCAAGCTGTATTTAACTTTCAAACAGATATCTAATATACAAAATATAAAATAAACGATTTTGTGCCTTAGCTCATTCAGTCAATCTGTCGGCAATTATTTGTTGGCAACATTTTGACAGTCTATGGTGACAATCTCTACTCACTAAGACTGCGTGACGACAGCCTATTAAGTGTTTGATATTGGCGTTAGAGTAATAACATACTATTCGCGATGAACAAAAGAAAGGAATCGTAGATCTTCTCAAAGATTTATTCGCCTGAATTTACAGATTTACAATTATATTATTCTTAATGTTGTACCTGTGCTTTGTTTTGTTGGAAGTAAAAATGGAAATGTGAGAACGAATATGATTGTCGGGTGCGGGGAATGACGTGGTGAGTATTTGTGTAGTGTGATTGGTTGAATGAACGATTATATATGACTCTATACAATAAACATAATATTAAGCGCCTTATAAGAAATACAATAGGGTCATCTGTCGACCATCTGGCGTAGACATCCTCCCGGCTGTTGAAATCTCTATCTGGCGTCGACATTCTCCCGGCTGTTGAAAGCTCTTTTTAGCTTTTAACAGGTTTCCTCTGAGTCAGTAGGTAGAAGATAAATTTTATTAAGGGCTCTTCTTATTGTTCCTTGGGACGTAGAAATATCCGCGACTCGTGGAATACCATCGTTGTCCGGATAAAGTTTGGCTATGCGACCCAAGCGCCAGCATAAAGGGGGCAGGTTGTCCTTTTTTATTAAAACGAGATCATTGAGCTCAAGATCCCTACTCTTAGTGCGCCACTTATAGCCCTGCTACTCGTAACATATTCCTTGGTCCAATGCTGCCAGAAGTGTTATATAGCCTGCTCCAGACGCTGGTAGCGGTCGAGGCTATATTAGTACTGCAGTCCACGAGGTCTGGCGATGGTATAAAGTGGCCTCCCAATTAAAAAGTGAGCAGGATTAAGAGGTTGTAGGTCGTTATGGGATGGACTGAGAGAACAAAGGGGTTGGCTGTTGAGGATAGCCTCAATTTGTGGAAACAACGACGGCAGTTCCTTATTAGTTAGATGCGAATCGCCTAAGACACGTTTAACATGACATTTTGCTGACTTTATCCCAGCTTCAGCAAACCCAAAGTGAGGAGAGTACACGGGAGAGAAATTGAACTCTATACCGTGACAAGTTTCAAAGTCACAAATAGAGTCGCGTTGTGACTGTAAAAAAAATGATATTTCCTTGGCAGCGGCTACAAAATTACGACCGTTATCGCAATAGATTATTTTAGGAATCCTTCTGAGAGAGATAAAACTTTCTAATGTAAGAATATATGCATTCTTAGACAACTCACTTACCACTTCAAGGTGGATAAATTTGTATCGAAAGAATATAAAAGTGCACAAATAGCATTTCGAGATATTGCATTCTCTACCTTTGTCGTCTGCTATTGAAAATGGTCCAGCAAAATCTGTAAAAACAGTGGCAAAAAGAAAATTAGTCTCTAGACGGTCATTCGGCAGATTTCCCATTACATTTGATAGAGTTTGACTCCCAAATATTTGGCAAGTAAAGCAATTGCGTACAACCCTTCTAGTTAGTCGTCAGCCCCCGATAGGCCAGTAGCGATCCCTAAGAGATGTAAGTAGGTCCAGCATGTAAAAGACGCTCATGCTCTGCTAAAATATTAGTTTGGTTAGATAATGGTCAGACTTGTGTAGAATGGGATGCCTTTTATCGTAGGAGTAGCTCGAGTGAGGTATACAACCTACAACTTTAAACAATCCTTCTGAGTATTCTGCTAAAGCTTAATTGTTTAGCAGACGATCTAGTTCAGGAAAAGATTTCCTTTGCGCAATCAAGGTGATCGTTCAAGCACATTAACTTGGAACGTTCCATTTACCTTAGTTCGGTTGGAACAATTGTGTATGAATCTTAAGACTGTTGCATAAAACCTTTGAAGTTTATGAAATTTTGAATTTTTTTAAATCGATAAATTGTCCTGCAGGCACAATCTCCGTCGTCAAAACGGAGATCGTTTTTAGTTCAGGTAGATTTGAGAAATCAGGCGTGGTCATCACAGGCGGTGAGGCGAGGTCTTCTGGGTGGGCACGTATCACCACGATGTAGACTGTCAGGCGCATAGCTTAAGCATTGGTATTTTAGTGTCTTTTAAAGCGGCTATATGTGCTTTAGCGTATAGTAAGTGAGCTTGAATCGATCCACTTGAATCAATAGATAGAAATGCAAGTTTCGTAAGCTTGCAGGGAAGCGTCACAAAAACAATGCATTTCAATTACGGCATTATTATTAGTACGAAATAGACTATGTATTATAAGTTGTGAAAAATATTAATTTTATTAGAAAAAGATTTCCAAAATTTGTAGATATCATTAGGCACTAGCTCATCCCAACAGAATTTTTTTTATAGAAGAGTGTGCAAACGTGCACACGGTTCTCCTGATGTTAAGTGACTACCGCAGCCCATGACCAACCGCAACACCAGGGATATTGTAGGTGCGTTACCGGCCCTTGAAGCCATAACCTTTGTAAAATAATTTTAAGTATGATAACACATAGTGACAATAGTCCTAGATGAGAGAATGGATCTTTTAGCAGCAATAATATTTACAGGTAATTGAAATGGAAAATTTAGTTTATCTGAAAAAGGATACTAATCAATGCCTAGAGTGCTAGAGGAATTGCACATTTCACACATGTTATTAAAAATGTAAATATAAAAATCATTACAAACTTAACTTATAAACATACTTAAGTAACATAAAAGTAATGAGACAAACTGGCCAGTGACTCAGCTATGTGGTGACTTTGGGTCACCACTGGTATTCTGTCACAGCCAAATAAATATATATTATTATATAATATATTTCAATTATTTTTTCAGATACAAACAATGGGTTAAATTAGTTGGGAATGAAAGCTGGCTCATGTATCAATTGAAAAGCTTCACATATTAAAACATATTTATAACAAACATTGCAAAGCCGAGGATTTTAACTCAAATAAGACGATCTGCTATTCCATCCATGGACTTAAAACTTCCACAATTATGTACATGTCAACAAAATTTCTTCAATATGTAGCAAAATATAATATACCTCTTAAGTCGCATTTTGGTAAGAATTTGATTATATAACTAAACTCTGTGTAAAATACATTGATTTCTTATCTTGATCGGCATTTTTGCTCAATCCTTACGTAAAAAACTTTTATATATATTCTGTATAGAGATTTATCTTTGGTAATATAAAAATAACGATACACATTAAATCAATAAAATTATTCAAATATAGATATTGACAGCACTATTATGACTATAGGTTGTCAGTATTGTTTGTCAAAAATTGAATATCATGTCTTGATATTAGTAGAGTAACGTGGCGTCCTTTCATGTATTTATTTTTGGTAACCAAGTCCCGCCTATTAAACCTAGTGATTATATTATCTTTAACGGCAACTGTCTGATTGACATAGTATAAACGTAAAAAATGTAAATTTCATTTTATTTTATTTAGTGTACATATTTGTAACACATTCCATACATACATCTTAACTTGCTGCACTCCTTCACCATATGCAAGTTAACTATACTTTTCGACACTTCTCCGTGCACGTAATAGTATTAAGAAGGAAACATAAAATAAAACTATTATTTACGGATTTTATCGCGGTTAATTACTTTAATTTATTTTTATTATTATCCCGACGTTTCGGGTGCTTTACAGCGCCCATGGTCACGGGGGGACTGAGATGTTTGACGTCCCAATGTCATAGTTAGTCCGGCTACCTTCAGTTTTTTAATATTAATTTTTGGTCCGATTTACGCAAAACGAGCTTATAGTATCATGAAGTCTTGCAGTGGTATGCTTGGGTTTGGGTTTAATTTTGTTGATTATAGGATCCCAAGCAGATGGTAGCACCCAACCATCTTCTCTATTGAAATTTGGATGTTTTTTAATTTCAATAGCCTCGCGTATCATCCTTGGTAGGAATCGGTGTTCTTTTGCGAGAATTTGTGGTTTATCAAATCTAATGTAATGGTGGGGACGATCTTGAACATGTTCGCAGACTGCAGACTTCCCGGAGCGTCGGTGCTTCACATCAGCTATATGTTCCTTCACGCGGGTTTTTATAGATCTCTTTGTTTGACATATGTAAGAGAGACCACATTCACAATCTAGCTTGTACACACCTGCATCTTGTAGAGGAATATTACATTTGATGGATGGTAAAAATTGACTAATCTTCTTCAGCGGCTTGTAGTATGTCTTAATGGACGCTCGCTTCAAGATGTAGCCAATCTTGTCCGTGACTCCTCCAACATATGGTAGTAGAGCAGGTGCGCGCTCGACTGTTGCCGGCTTCACTCGTTCACTATGACGTAGGCGCGGGACCCGAAGCTTGTTGTCTTGCAATACTTGCTTGACGTCAAACATCTCAGTCCCCCCCGTGACCATGGGCGCTGTAAAGCACCCGAAACGTCGGGATAATAATAAAAATAAATTAAAGTAATTAAACGCGATAAAATCCGTAAATAATAGTTTTATTCAATGTGTAGTGTTCGCGTAAATTTAAGAAATCATTATAGGAAACATAAATTTAACCAATATTAATAAGTAGATATCTATCACTGAAACATAAAGTAAATTTGAATGTTAAGCTCTCCAAGACCAAACCTTCAAGCAAATGGCTCGTTTCTAGACATTTCAGAATAAAACCCTAACTAATTCTATAAACACAGACCAAGTCTCTATTAAGCAGTGATCTCTCAAATTGTTCCCGACGACGCTCCGAAGCCTCGGTGCAACTTTAATTGACTTAGGAAAGTTCTGGATGCAGTGAAGACTGGAAATTTTTAACGAACAACTGCTATTAACGAAAATGGATTTCACATTTAGCTGTGTTACATCTATTGCTTTAAAATGGATTTAGTTTACAATAGTAAAGATTTTGAAGTCTTAAAAATTTTATGCAATATGTTTAATATAATATAACATGTTCGAACAACGGTCATCTTATTGCCACTTCATCTCACTGACCCGATGGGCTATCTCAGTTATTGTTGTTCTTCTGCAGATATCCTCCTAACGACACTCACGAGATGAAATGAAGAAGTTATTCTTAGATCGTCACTACCTCTTTTGTGGGCACTTCACGGAAAATTTATCTCATACAGGATGTCCTGTTAATATATGTCCAAATTAAATGTGGAGCGAAAAAAGAACGTGCCCTATGAGAGCAGTAAAAAAAATTTAAACAATAGTGTTTCAGTTTTTAAGATTATTTGATTTTCATAATTTCATCGAAAATTGATTACATTAACACGTATAAATTATGTCATTCTATTGAAATAGCTAAAACGTATTTTTTGTTGAATATTATTTCTGACAATATCTGTAACTACATGTTTAGAGCAGTTTCTCAACAACATGAGGCGTTTCTTTAGAAAAAAATATAAAATTTCAAATTTCTATGAGACAAGATTTTTTATTTAGGTTTAAGATACTGTGATGATAAAAAAGTAACTACATCCTTGATGCCCATTGGCTTCAAAAATAATGCGATAAAAGAAAGATTAAGAGAATAAATTAAAATCAATACTACAAAAAACAATTTTTAATAAAACAAAAAAAAATATTTTGATCTCTTTTCTGAGGGGCCAAATTTTCAATAATTTTTTTGTTTTATTTTGCGGTACAACTCAAAATATTGTAATAATTAGAGATTTTGGTCAAAGTTAAAGAGGAGGAACCAAAACTAGCAACAAAACAGGTTCTCAATAAGTTTTTAAAAAGTTTAATTATATTACGAAGAATATTATTAAAGAAACAAACCAAAAAGTATTATAAATATTCACATATTTTTCATAACAGATGTGCAAAATGTCCACCCCTGACCTGATACATACCCGATTTCTTCTAATAAAAAAACGTTTGATTCTTTGTGCATATCCAGCAGTACTAATTTCTTGAGCAGCGGTTTGGATACGCTCACACACTTCTTTAATATTGCCAATCGGTTTCTTGTACACAATCTCGTTCAGACACCCTCAGAAAAACAAGTCTAAGGGATTTAGATCGGGAGACCTTGGAGGCTGCAAAATAGGTCAAGGGTCATTGTAGAAGCGTGAATTAAGTTGACGACAACGATTTTATTTAAAAAAAATAATTTATTTATACAAAATTACAGAGTTACAGCTTATAATTTCTTCCAAAACTAATCCGTCTTACAGTTAACTTAGCCTAGTATTTATATTAAAATATCTCTTACTAAGCAACCCGTGCTATGACGCACGACCTAATTCTTGTGAGTGTTTGTGAAGCAGATATTAGAGGGGTCATCACACTTAACCTCTCCCTCCCCAAGAGAAAAATTATCCGAAGGAGATGAAGTTGACTTCGGAGAATTTTGTCTCTGACTTAATCTATGAAATTTCCATAACAATTATAATTAACAGTGCCACAACATAAAAACTTAAAGTCCATATACTTATTTTGTTCGTCACTAGGGCTTCCACCACCATTTTCCTATTACTATTTCTAGCACTATTCATAATTTCTTTTACGTCACTGAAATCTACGTTTGTTAAGTCCAACTTCTTTTCTTCTTTCGTCACGTCGTAATGCACCTCCGGAATCTTCACAAGTGGTATCTGTAGACTGGCTTCCGACATGTTGATCGATAGGCCACTGGTTTTTTTTCCCATTTGTATGCTGCAATCTATACTCGGCGTCAAAATGTATGTTCCTTGTAGATTAAATCTGTGGCTATCATCTTTGCACTGCTCCGTCATTATAACATCGTCTTCTGCATAGAGTATCCAGTGGTCAAAAGTTATTTTCTGTATTTTCAACTTCTCAATTTTTATTTGATGTTGATGGCAATTACTGAAGCTATTTTTAATCAGCATTATTTCTTCGATACATGTTTCTTCATCAACTGGTGCCATATTTTCCTCTGAACATAAGTGTTTGTTTGATTCTATTTGGGTACACGGGCTTACTACGTTTCTGTATTTCAAACCATTCACTTACGGGGTATTTAGGAATTATGGTATAGGTGTTGGTCAATTTCTTTATAGGGATAGGAATAATCTTGTAATAGTTATACGTTTCTTTTTCTATTAATGGTATTTCTAAGATAAAAACTAATTTGTCTTTGTCTATATAACATTTTAGGATAATGTTACGTTCTAATTTTAATTAGTTATTTTTTGTTACTGGGTAAATAGTTTGTGCGTTTTGTTCTATTGTTTTGAAAACATTTAGTAATTTCGTGTTTTCAAAATAGATATAATATTTATGTTTGAAATCGATATATTCTTTAAAAATATCTTTGACAAGTTTTTCATTACTTAAAGGCATGTTAACTTTTAGTATACGTTGTCTTTTATTTGAAATATCTTTAACAGATATTTTATCGCTAAATCATGTAGAAACTAAAATTTGACGTGGTTTAGTATCTATAGCTTCGTTCAGGATAGGAATCCCTTCGTGTTCCCTGTTTGATACTGAGTTAGCTGTTTCACCATCGTCTGATAATTCCATCAGTTCCATCGGTGGCTCGGCTTCAGTATCAGAAACAACTATAGATTTCTCGCTTTCCGTGTCGGAAATTGACATACTCGTAACTGATGGCGTTTTAGGTATTTTTTCTATTATTGTTGAGGCTGTTATAAAAAAAATCCTATTTATTCATATTCTCTTTCGACCGAATGAGAACTAAAATCAAATTGGTTTTGCGAGGTATTACGTTGAGTTCTATTTTCGGTATCGGTATAATTTACGCGTCTTGAACTAACTGTCCTCATTGTGACGTCAGTATTAGAGTTCGACGGCACTTGTGACGCTCGGTATTGCCCATTGTTTCGCGAAAAATGCTGACGGTGTTGCGCCGATGACGGTCTTACTGGTGACCCAGTTTCAAAGATCGCATTAAAGTTATTTCTATTGTTCGTTGTATGATTACTTCCGAAGTGAGGAGAAATATTATTTAAATTAAATGAATAATTTGGTTATTCTATGAATGGCCGTTCGTTTGATATTGAAAACTTGGGGCTTTATATTTATTATTAAAATTGGGATGATTTTGGAAATGGCTTTGTCTAAAATTTTGATTAGACCTTGGGTTCCTATTTTCGTAAACTGTTTGGAAGTTCTGTTCTTCTAAGACAATTTTTAATGCGTCTTCTAAGGTGGTAACATTACGTAATCGTACTAGTCTCACTAAGTAAGCAGGTAGATTGTATAAAAAAACGTTTAATGCTGTGTTGTCGTATATCGCTTGTTTAGCTTGCCGTAAGTCTCGATTATTAATAGTTTCGTTTATTTTTGAAAACAAATGCTTTTTAAATGTTGCACCCGGTGACAAAATTCTTGATAACTTTCGTTTCTATCTTTCCTAAGACTCTCTAGCTCCATAACTAAGCATTCTTCAGACCTTGGGTCGTCAAAGTGTTGGTTTAACAGCGACTTGAGGTCTGCCCAAAAGTCTATCTGCTCCCTTTCTCCCACTAAACTAGCAGCTTCCCTGACCCTTAGAATGTTTGTAAAATATATTCGCATTTTTTTATGAATAAAGGTAATAACCTACCATCTCCATCAAAATTTGGGATAATTTTTGTCATTTCTACGGGAATTCTTTCAATGTTTTCCATTTTAAAATAAAATAAATATCAAAGTTTTTTTAAATACCTTAATAATTAAGACCTTGAAAGCTGAAAATAGGTCAAGGGTCATTGTAGAAGCGTGAATTAAGTTGACGACAACGATTTTATTTAAAAAAATAATTTATTTACACAAAATTACAGAGTTACAGCTTATAATTTCTTCCAAAACTAATCCGTCTTACAGTTAACTTAGCCTAGTATTTATATTAAAATATCTCTTACTAAGCAACCCGTGCTATGACGCACGGCCTAATTCTTGTGAGTGCTTGTGAAGCAGATATTAGAGGGGTCATCACACTTAACTCGTTCACACGTCACGCGTAACTCGTTGCGACCCCTGTCAGCCCTTTTCAGGGCTGCAATTCTACACAGCTGCGCACCCATACACACGAGGCTTAGGGCGTCCCCCCCAAGGCGACGCACACCAGCTCGTCCCCGTTGGTATGAAATGCAGCGCGCAAAGCCGCGATGGGGACCGCCACCCGTCACGCACAGCCCGACACGGCGGAAGGTGGAGGACGGAGTGCAGAGTTTGCACGTGGAATGTTAGAGGGGGCATAAGAGATAAGATGAATGAGTTGATTGAAATAATGAAGGAAAGAGAATTAGATGTCGTGTGTATGTCGGATACCAAACGGAAAGGCAGTGGTACTCAAGAGCTCCCTGGCGGGACGTTAGCTATATGTTCCAGAGTCCCGGAAAGCGAGAACACCTACCAGGTGGGGGTACTGTTGTCGTCCTGGTTGGTCGAACTTATGACTGAATATAAGGTTGTGAACTCAAGCCTTTTCTGGTTTCGCTTTAAACTGGTACTGACAAAGTTATTCCTTTTAACTGTTTATGCGCTGGTTGTTTCGTCGTCCAGGGCTGAGCTGGAGGAGTTTTGGGAAAATGTAAGAGAAGTTCTAGATTTGGTTAAGGGAAACGAAAGAACTGTTGTATGTGGTGATTTGAATGGATGGGTAGGTATCGCTCCACCAAGGTACGAGTCGGTGCTTGAAAAGTTCGGCGATAAAAGGGTTAGTGATGCTGGCAAGCTTATACTGGCTGTATGCAAGGAAAAGGGTCTTCTTGTGACAAATACTATGTTTAATCACAGGAAAATTTATATGTACACTGGAGAAAGAAAGAATGAGAGAAGTATGATTGATTTGTTCCTGGTGGATGACCGACTGCGAAAACAGGTGATGGATACACGAGTGTTCAGGGGTGCTGACCAGAAAACGGATCACTATCTAGTAATTACTAGATTTAGGGGTTTGTTCGCGGGTTGGCGCTACCGGACGGCGGTAACAGAACCACAGTCAGCCTGTCGCATCCGAAGCTGGAAGCTTCAGGAAGCGGATACTAAGGACAAATATCAGACGAGGGTAGCCAAAAAGCTTGAAACCATCGATGGCAGAAAAGAATGTGTGGAAAGAACATGGCAGAACCTTAGGGATGGAATGGTAAGTGCAGCGGTAGAAGTATGTGGAACGACAAAAAGAGGTAGTAGTTAAAGAAGAGATGCATGGTGGAATTATGAAGTGAGAGAAGCTGTAAAGAAGAAGAAAAAAGCATGGTTAGACTACTTGGACCCTAGTAACGATAAGCATATGAGAGATAAGATGAAAAAAAGATATAAGCTGCAGAAAGTTCATGCGAAAACATTGATTGAGGAAGTACGTGAAAGGTGTAGAATAGAAGCGGACGAAAGGTTGTCGCACAACTTTAAGGAAAACTCCAAACTCTTCTGGAAAGATGTTGGAAGGTCCCGGAGAGGTGCGACAGCCTTAAGAATGAACAAAGTGCTTTCAAAAACCAATGACGTCCTCTCAGAAAAAATCGAACGTCATGCAGCGATGGAGCGAATTTTATAGGGAAATGTATGCGTGTCATGATCTTAGTGTAGGGTCCGGTGGTAACGCCGTGACTGGCACGCCAAACACTGACCTCGATGACAATGAGGTCATCAGCATTAAAGAGATTGAACGTGCGATTCAAAGTTTGAAATGTGGTAAGGCTGCGGGACTAGACAGAGTTACTGCCGAAATGGTCATGTATGGTGGGCCTCACGTCTTGGACAGCTTTTATCTGCTGTGCAATTTGTGCTGGCGGACGGGAGGTAACCCGGTTGATTGGCGATCCGCGGTCATTGTGCTTTTACATAAAGGTAAAGGTTCATATTTTGACTGCGGGTGCTATCGGGCGATCAGCTTGACCAGTTTAGCAAGTAAAGTTTACTCGAAGATTTTGACACGTAGAACGTGCAAGAGAAATCGGAAAGATTCTTATGGGAGGCAAAATACGGATTTAGACCTGGAAGAGGATGCATGGATCAAATGTTTTCTATCCGCATGATCACAGAAAAGCTTCTGAGTGTTAACCAGTGGATTTTCTGTGCTTTTGTGAGCAAAAAGCCAAATCGATTCACCAACTTACAGATTGGCTCAACACTTAGCGAAAATACTCTCACCACTCAGGGGACATACAAGAGCACAAATAAAGGATTCCACTTTTGTGATCTGGCAGACAATGAAACTATGATCAGTTTTGATGTGCAGTCATTGTTTACATGCTTACCTGTTGAAGACTGCATCTCAATTGTAAGTAGAAGGCTGGAAGAAAACAACATGCCCGTGGAATATGCAGTATTACTCAGACACTGCCTTACATCTGGCTACCTATTGTGGAAGGAGGAGTTCTACAAGCAAGTAGATGGTGTGGCGATGGGCTCACCTGTATCTCCCATTGTCGCCGACATATTTATGGAAGACTTTGAGGAGAAAGCCCTGCTTAGCTCTCCCATAAATCCAAGGTTCTACAAGCGGTACGTAGACGACACTTTCACAATTCTACCTTTAGATAAAGTAACTGGATTTTTAGACCATCTTAACTCTATAAATTCTAAAATTCAGTTCACAATGGAGTCAGAGGCAAACAATTCCTTAGCTTTTCTAGATGTGTTAGTAATTCGGAATCCTGGTAACACCTTGAGCCATACTGTGTATAAGAAAAGACGCATACAGAATAGATATTTAAACGGTGATTCTCACCACCATCCTTCACAGTTACCTACCGTGGGTAAATCTTTGTTTCAGAGAGCACGAGGGATCTGTGACAGTAAACACTTGGCTGCAGAGCTCCACCATGTCAAGGAAGTTTTGCATGACAACAAGTTTCGAGTCCCGCACCTACGTCACAGAGAACGAGTGAAGCCGGCCACAGTCGAGCGTGTACCTGCTGTACTGCCATATGTTAGAGGAGTCACTGACAAGATTGGCTACATCTTGAAGCGCGCTTCCATCAAAACATACTTCAAGCCGCTGAAGAAGATTGGTCAGTTTTTACCATCGGTCAAGTGTAATGTCCCTCTGCAAGATGCAGGAGTGTACAAGCTTGATTGTGAATGTGGTCTCTCCTACATAGGACAAACTAAAAGATCAATAAAAACCCGCGTTAAAGAACATATAGCTGATGTGAAGAATCGACGCTCCGGGAAGTCTGCAGTCTGTGAACACGTACAGGATCGCCCCCGTCACTACATCAGATTTGATAGACCGCAGATCCTCGCTTAAAGAACACCGATTCCTTCCAAGGATGATTCGCGAGGCTATTGAAATCAAAAAAACATCCTAATTTCAATACAGAAGATGGCTGGGTGCTACCATCTGCGTGCGATCCTATAATAAATAAAATTAAATCCCAACCCAAGCATACAACTGCAAGACTTCAAGATACCATAGTTCATACTGCATAGATCGGAACAAAAGTTAAATTTTAATCTATGGTAACCGCGGTTAACTATGATATATGGACGTTGAACATCTCAGTCCTGTCCGTGACCATGAGTGCTTTAAAGCGTTCGAAACGTCTGGTATTTAAAAAGTTAAAATATACGCGATAAATTCCGTAAAAACTAGTATTATTTCAATAGTCCCTCACACCTTGATTTGATATCATCGGTAGTAATTTGACACCCATTATGTTACTTTAGTCCGTCAGTTGCTACACTAACCTAACTCACAGCTATAGATAAAACAGTTTTTTTTTACTAAAACATCTATAAAAGTTTGCAGAAAAAAAGGTTAATAAAGATACTATTAATTTGCAACCTTCCGCTAACTAAATAATGTGTCTTACCTGGATTGCAGAGCACCTCCCGCCCTCCCTCAATTGCGTGTACCATTCCCGTCACCACTAATCCCAGAACCACTAGTTCCAACGCCACTACTCCCGGCACCACTACTCTCAACACCAATATTCCAGGAAAGATACACCATTGACGATAATACGACACGTGTTTCGCCTCTACACGAGGCATCCTCAGGTGATGTAGAATCTACGGCGGCTGACCGCTAAGATACTTAGATATTATACTAAGATACTTAGCACTAAGCGACTTACTTAGCAGTAAGGATAAGTACACTTGTCTTATACTTACTACGTACTTGTTCATGTTGTCAGTCCTCCATGTAACAATTTAAAATAATATTAAAACTCAAAAATATGGTCAATATCTTTCCAATGAGGTTATGTATGCGGTAGGCCTGTTTTCGTTTGTAGACTTTTGGTAGGCTGTAATTAATGGATGAACACAACAAAGAAATACTACAAATATATATTTTAGTCTTAAAAAATAAGTTTTCGAGTTCTGAGCACTAAAATTAATGAAAGGATGTCAAATAGTCTGAGGAATGCGCCAGCTGTTTCTGATTCCTATAGGCAGTCTTTCAAGGAGAGCTCCTTTTAGTCACGAACAAAGATAGTTAATTTAATTTCGAAATGTCTGGAAGGTGCTGCGACATTCCGTTTCACTTGATAGGCTCGACAAATTGAATTGATTTACATTATTTTTATTTTAAAATATAGTTCAATTTTTCATTTATAACATGAATCACAGATAACAAAAGACATAGCACAGTAATAAATAGTATTTCAAATGATATTAGGAAGTCGATAGATGTAGGTAGCTAGCGACGTGTTTGTGGAATTCCTAAGGGAGGTTTACGTTCAACAGTGTATTAGTGCAAAGCTGTGACTCTGATGATAAAGATAGTGAACAGTATTGTGATAAATGATCTAACCTTTACAATTCACTTCATGGTATAGTAGTGATAACTGTGGCGTTGCATTTTCACATCTGAGGCTGAAAATACCTCACTATCTGTGGTAAAACTATAGATATCCGGTACTTGCAAACGGAGGTTCAGGGGACACTCTAATGCACAACTACCCTTTCCCCCTTTGCGAAAAAGTATAGTTTATGAGGAATGTTTTTTTTTTTTTGAAAAACAATAACCTCACTTTTTTACACATGAATTAATTCTGCAACGACTTCGACGCCGCGGCAAGTACAGCCCCTTGCTATAGCTCTTGCGTAGCAAATCGCAGGCAACCATACTCACCTCGCAGGTTTGGCTTAGTGACCTGTCTCAGTCGATATGGTTTGCATTGGTGTCTGCGATTTGTTACGGTGGGTAAAGGGCTGCTCTCCCTCCGCGCCAGTGTTTGCACATAAACACTCTAGGGGTAGAGTAGACAAGATTACGTGAAATCGGGGAGTGCTGATTCAGATTTAGTACAGATTCGATCTATTCTATCTATAAAGTCAATGGTGTATCTTTCCTGGAATATTGGTGTTGGGAGTAATGGTGCCGGGAGTAGTGGCGTTGGAACTAGTGGTTCTGGGATTAGTGGTGACAAGATTGGTACACGCAATTGAGGGAGGGCGGGAGGTGCTCTTCAATCCAGGTAAGACACATTATTTAGTTAGCGGAAGGTTGCAAATTAATAGTATCTTTATTAACCTTTTTTTCTGCAAACTTTTATAGATGTTTTAGAAAAAAAAAACTGTTTTATCTATAGCTGTGAGTTAGGTTAGTGTAGCAACTGACGGACTAAAGTAAACTTAATGGGTGTCAAATTACTACCGATGATATCAAATCAAGGTGTGAGGGACTATTGTAAGTTGATCATAGGATAATAAGTATGGTTAACGCTATCATTACAATAGATATTATTCACAGGTTAATCAATTTTTCAGATTCAACTACCGACGACGATATATGGATATGTTGGCTTCACTATTTTCAGGCCTGGTTTTGCTGAACTTTCAGCTAGAAAAATTACATAGCCCGACGGATTAGTACGTTGAAGTGGCATTGGATATACTTTTTAGACGACATCCATTACAGTCTACCTAATGTTCACTACCCTCCCTTTATTCATAGATAGGAGTGATATTTGCCCCAGTTTCCACACTTGTCAAGTACATTGGTAACCACAGTTTTTTTTTCTTCAGCTGTTATCAGGAAGACGCTACCGCCCGTCTCTTCGTTCGACTTCCCTCTTTCTCCTCGTACGATATCCACAGGATGTAGTGGTAGTGTATATTGCCGCCACTATCCGGTAGTAGACGACATAAACGTGCTTATAAACATTTTACATATGAAACTTAATGCAACTATAATATTGTAGCATGAATTTGACGCGGGATATTTCCGTTAGGAAAATTATACGCGTCGTAGTGTTAAGGACTTCTTTAAGATGGTATTAAAGCTTCTTCTGTAATGTGTCGGCACGTTTATGTTAATAGCTAATAAGGGAGCGTTTGTTGACTGACGCATGAGAAGAGAATAGTTTTTGTAAAACTTTTTCTGATTTTGAATAATAAGGATATATAATAAAGAAGAATACGAGTATTTAACCACCGTCAGTCAAGCACTAGCTTCTTAATAATTTTAAAATCTATGAAAAATAATATCTCAAATAACTGGTACAATAGAAAAATGTAGAACCAACTTCAATATAAATAAAATGAGATCCTCTTTAGTGTACTTGAAGTTAATTAAATATACATTATTAAGGATAACTCAAAAATACGAGTCAGATATTGATCAAATTTAAAGACCAAACGAGAAGCGTCAGCTTTCAAATTAAAAAATATCAAAATCCGTACACCTAGAAAAAGTTCTTAATTGACATACATAAAATATATACAGTTAAATTGATTAACCTAACCTTGGGAACATTTGTAGATTTTTTTGCTAAAGCTAAAGACGGTAAAGTACACTGACTAAACAAAATCCTATTGACTCTTGCCTTGAAGACACCAACATTGTAACCAGATGGAAAGACAGATTCTATCTAATTATTCTACTCCTTTGATGTACGCACGCGTTTTACTTTTTAAGCAAGCTACTTTTTAAGTTAGCCCGGCTACCTTCAATTTTTGAAGTTTCAGTTTCAGTTTTTGATAGGCTAACAATAACATTGGGACGTCAAACATCTCAGTCCCCTCCGTGACCTTGGGTGCTGTAAAGCACCCGAAACGTCGGGAATTAAAAAAAATATGTAAAAGTAATTAATTAAACGCGATAGAATCCGTAAATTTAGTTTTATTCAATGTGTAGTGTTAGGGTAAATTTAAGAAATCAAACATGTTATTTCAAAAGCGAGAAACAACTGTTTCATAATTTCCTATTGAATTGTTTGCATATTACTGCACGTTAATTATTCCAATTTTATAAAGTTTTCCTTTATTGTAAATACGTGAGCGGAATCGATTACCCTGACAATTTAGTTATTAACATCAATTAATGAAACTCACGTGTCATGAATATTTTAATAAAAATGTAACAAAAAGAAAACATGGAAGAAATGCTAATTGGGAATTTTGGTAACAATTTGTACTGGCCACAAACAAAACATAGTCCTCCGTAGTCTAGTGGCAACCACAATGTTCTATTATCTTGTTCGCACATTCTAACATAAATAAAATTAGGAAAAACACATTAAAATATTCATGAATTTTCTTTTTTTTTAAATAGATAGCTGCAACTACACATAAAAGTGCCGAGGAATTTATTCGTCCTAACTTGTTTAAAACTGATGTGTAATCTTTGTATATAGGTTTAATTATATTATTAAAAACAGCTTTTAAACTATTATTACTATCTAAAGAACCAATAAGTTTTAGTCTAAGACAAAAATAGCATATTTAATCAATGCTAATATCTATACTGAATATTCGGCATCTTTATATACTCAACACCTTGCAATATTTTCGGAATATATTTGTAAGAATTTCTGAGTTTTATATAACATACTCAATGTAATGAAAACTTAAAACTTGTAAATGAAAGCATATTGCATTCATCCCACATTTCTAAAAATAATTCATTGTACAAGTACATATAACAGTGTTCATTAACAACGTGAAGAAGACCACCATTGTTGTGTTTTTGTCCTATTCCAATAATTTTTCAATTAAAATAATATCCAAGTCACATTTTCAGAATCTTAACCAGGATACTAATTGTTATTAATTATTATACTAAATATGTTAAAAATTAATATATCTTTTAACAACTGATAGCTGTTATGAAATAAAGGTCAGAGTTACGAATACTGGGCTGGCTAGAAATGTTTGCTTACGCGACGACGAAATCTGCAGTAGGATTGAATACAGTTTGGTAGTAAGGTGAACACGACATAGTCGATATCAATATAATAAAATAATAAGTTGTGTTTTTATTTAAATACATCAACATTTCAAAATCAAAACGTGCTGGTCAATCTTCACACATTTTGCAGCGTATGAGTGCTTTTTAAAAAGGTAAAGAATTAAGAAGATATAGTGGTAGATCCCTTGCATACTGGGATTAATTATTCAGACCGGCATAGCGCTTTAGATATTTCAGTGTACTCAGATTTGTTTCCGTAAACCAATTACCACCACCGTAAAACAATTTAAATAAACGAAGATTGATCATATACTCTTCAACTCTCGAGTTTTGCATAAAATAAATTATTTTACAGTAGCAGAAATGCCTCATGACCCCATGAGTTATGATGCAATGTCACTTAGGATGACACAATTTTCTTTAAATAAAACAAATAGCTATGCGAATAATATAATAATATATTAATACATCAATTCAAAAAATGGCTTTACACTATTTAATATTTTTAATCATTCATTCATTATTATCATTCATCCGTTTCAGCCCAAAGTCCATCAGATAGATTGCCCCATTAGGTAGATATTTGCCATAGTTGCCGCTTTTTTGCACACACACATACACACACACACATAGTTGGCAATCGCAGTTTCTATATTTAATTGTTATATAGAAATTACTGATGCTCGTTTCCTAATTTGTTTCCCTTTGTCACCTCTTACGGCACCCACGGGGTGACATGGGACTGTTGATATTCTTACACCGCGACTACAATTTCATTCATTACGGCCTATAAAAGTCTACTGCTAAACATAGGCCTTCCGATAGATTGCCTTATAAGGCAATTCATTATTACCAACAGTTCAGTAGCAGTTTATTATAATTTAAATTTGTTATTGGCAAGATGGTGCTGCCGATCTTCTCTTTCAGTTTTTTTGTAGCCTTTTCCGACACCCATTCTGTTTAATAATACGAGAATAAAATAATGATTTTTGCGATGTTAATAATATTCAAGGCAAAAAATGCTAAGAATATTATATAAGCAAAAAATATTGATAAATATAAATAAAATAAAATAAAATATCTTTTATTTCAGGCAACAGAAAACCCATACGGTATGTTAGTAAAATTGAAGTGAAATGAAATATAACTTTTATGAATTTGGCCCGAAAAATATTTTTCCATAAACAGCTTATTTGTATAACACCTATACAAATAATGGAAACCTAAATAAGCAACTATAGTTTGTTCAATTCATTATTTATTCACTACGGAGGCGAAGATTAGGTTTTTGTTCAGTTTAGCTATTAGACGGTAACGTAATAAAATTCTTATTATGTTTACAATTAGGGTTTTGACAGTCTTTAGAGACAATCTCTACTCTCTGCGACTGCATGACCATAGACTATTAAGTGTTTGATGTTGACGTTAGAGTAATATCATACTTATTACTTAGTAATTTCTTTGAGACATTGGCAGTATGAACTTTGTATACTCTTTGATAATTTGCCTAAGCGACAATTATCTGTGTTTACGCCAAGTTGTGTCATTTGAAGCTTGCGGGACGCGCGTCTCGAGCGGGGTGAGGGTACGGTAACCGTTGCGCGGGAGGTGGGAGCTTGCTGTGCGTGTACGGCGCTGCAAGCGCCCCAGTCGGCAAGAACTTTGGAGGGCTACAGCTGTGTGCCGGTTAGTCGTCGGGAGTTACATAATAGTTTGCGTCGAATGTCGGCGGCCTCCATGTTGTTGTATTTTGTCGTTAATATACGTGACAACGAGGCTTTTTTGCTTTTTGATTTTGAATTATTGAATTAACTTAGATTGCTATTAATTTGCATCGACGAATATAGTTCGTGCTAAGTGATGCTGGGCTTGAGTTCCGTAAGCGGTGGGCCTTGTAGTAGACCCTACTTCTGGAATTCGGTAAGTTTTGTGTTTGCGTATCTAGCCTTTATAATTTAATTATCCATAGGTCATTGGACCCTCCCCTCCGTTACTCGTCAAATTGGGCTACTGTGGGCCCTTGCTCAATCGACCTTTGTCGGGGTAACTCATGGCCGTAACATTTCTGGTTACACAAGTTGTGTCATTTGAAGCTTGCGGGACACGCGTCTCGAGCGGGGTGAGAAAACGGTTAGCGTTGCGCAGGAAGGGGAGGCTTGCTGTGCGCGTACGGCGCTGCAAGCGCCCTAGTCGGCTGGAACTTTGGAGGGCTACAGCTGTGCCGGTTAGACGTCGGGCGTTACATAATTGTTTGCGTCGAATGTCGGCGGCCTCCATGTTGTTGTATTTTGTCGTTAATATACGTGACAACGAGGCTTTTTTGCTTTTTGATTTTGAATTATTGAATTAACTTAGATTGCTATTAATTTGCATTGACGAGTGACTTGTGTAGCTAGAGTTAAACTAAATTAGTTAAATTGTACGAAGGAATTTTGCTTTCGTGTGTAACGCTGAACTATGTAATCCGGGTGTAGATCGCGCGCGATTATAGTTCGTGCTAAGTGACGCCGGACTTGCGTTCCGATAGAGGTGGGCATCCTGTGGAGCGGTCGGCGCACGTGTTGCTGCTATCTGATTGTATCGGTGACGTCAGGTTACACTATAAACTTTCCTATACTACACACCCACTACCATTTACTTACCCCTGACGCCACCTTTTAGTAGACCCTCCTTCTGGAATTCGGTAAGTTTTGTGTTTGCGTATCTAACCTTTGTAATTTATTATCCATAGGTCATTGGACCCTCCCCTCTGTTACTCGTCGAATTGGGCTACTGTGAGCCCTAGCTCAATCGACCTTTGTCGGGGTAACTCAGGGCCATAACAATGTGTTTGCAAAAAATATTCAAATATTCGCATACCAAAATTAGGCTTGCCCGTGTGTGTCGCTCTCTAGGTAAACATACCAAAACTACGCTGAATATATATTTATAAGGAAAACATTTTAGCTATTCCACAATAGGTGACGATAATAAACATAAGTTTAAATCCGTTTTAGAAATGTAACCCTTTCGACATCAAAGTATCGACAGTGTTGTTGATGGTATTCAATCCGGATTTAGGCCGGGACAAACAGCATTATTAAAAATCACTGACGACATACGTTTCGGAATGGATAACCGCCAAGCTACAGCGATAGTGTAGCTGGATTTTAGCAATGCCTTCAATTATGTAAATCATGACATACAATTAGTATAATGCGTTCACTTAACCTCTCTCCAACTACACTTGCCTGGTTTCGTAGTTACTTATATGGACATCACCAACGCGCTCGGGTACAAGACATAGCATTTTCATGGCTTGATACCGTTGCTGGCGTTCCACAAGGTGGTGGTATCTTCTCTCTTATTTGCACTCTTCATAAATTCCATTACTTCTCTCTATCACTTGTATGCTGATGATCTTCAGATATATCTACAAACCACCGTAGAGGATCTGCCAAAAGCAATTTGTGATATAAACAAGGACCTAGCGTGTATTCTTGAATGGAGCCAATCTTATGGGTTAACTGTTAATCCGATAAAATCCCAAGATATAATTATTGGTAATGATTTCTTATATTTACGCGAACACTACACATTGAAATAATACTAGTTTTTACGGAATTTATCGCGTATATTTAACTTTTTAAATACCCGACGTTTCGAACGATTTACAGCACTCATGGTCACGGGTGGAACTGACTGCAGTCCCGCCCGTCAGTCCCGCACATCAGTTATTTTAATTATTGGTAGTTCAAGAATAATCTCAAAAATAAATAAGACTCAATTAAATCCCATAATATTTATGGTGTTCAAACCTCTTATAAAGATGTAGTGAATAACTTGAGAATCTTGATAGATTCTAGCCTTTCTTGGTCTCCTCAAACCAACGCAGTGTTTCGTAAAATTTTTGCAGCTTATGGTTCACTCCGAAGAATGAACTCACCCACCAACATTACTCTTGCTTTATCTTTACTGCACTTCATCCTCGATTATGTCTTGATAACTTATGTATGCATAACATAAGTTATCAAGACATTACCGAAGAGCAACTTAACAAACTTGAGTGACTCCAAAATCAATGTATACGGGTCACATTTGGACTTCGTAAATACGACTTTGTATCAGAAGACCGCGCTATGCTCAAGTGTCTTCCAATCCGTCTTCGGCGGAATACTCCTATCCTTACTCATTATCGTAAAGAACGTTTCCGATTTCTCAGCTCCTCCCATAAACTTTCTCTTCGGTCCTCAGAAAATCTTTCCCTTCTATGTCCCTAGCATTCTTCTACTTTTTATAGTAAATCTTTTTTCAATTCTTGGAGTGAAGCTGTGGAATTCCTTACCATGAACTATAAAAGGTGCTCAAACAATAGATTCTTTTAAAAACTAAGTTAAGAAACATTATTTTTCCTTCTGAATTCTCCCCCCTCCTTTTATCTCTTACTGTCGTTTTATGATCACTAGTCTGTCAATTAAGTAAATTGCGGCATGTTTATTAATTTACTTTTATACTTTAGATTATAATGTTATTTATAGTGCACTCTACCCATTAACTTTTCACTTATTTTTATTTCCTATTTAGGTTGTCTGGAAGAAATTGCTGCATAGCAATAAGACCACCATTTGTTTTTCTCTTTGTTTGTTACTTGTTATGTTATTTGTTTTCTTAGTGTACAATAAAGGGTATTGCATTGTATTGTAATCTATATTTAATAAAAATAATTCTATTCCATTCTTTTCTCTGTGTGCGCTAGTCACCTTTATGCTATAAAAGGCAATTGATTCGTATTGACCGATCAAACAAGAACCGGCTTTATTGTTAATGTACGTATCATTGCGTGTCGTGTTTTCAATAATTTATTTTGCTCATGACTGTTGGGACATTATAATTTCAGAGTCGTTTAATCGTAAGTCAATGGCATGTATGTGTAAACTAGGCAATTAATTATTCTTTATATATGTATGTACATTGGTTTGGGGCAAATATAATTACGTACTATCGATCCGCCCCGGCTTCACATGCATTATTTCCGGACCTCGATAACAGGGTCTCCTACCGTGTCCAATTGTGAATGTAAGAAATCTAGGAATCGACTCTATTTTATTTCGTTTTTCACAGTAGTGAAAAGGAGCCGAAGAGTAGAACAGATAAAACAAAATAAGAAAATTATAACTGTTTTATATAACAAGTCTCTAACTATAATCTAAAATATAACATGCTCACGTGATATTTTAGTAAAGCTAATTTACTTTTATTAAGCTATTGCATAGCTTCTATCGCGGGCCTTGAGCGCGGGGACCGAATCCAGAAATTCCGTAACGAAAAAAAACCTCACGCTCCCCACTCCGATGGGCACGGAGGTGTGGCGTTGAAAGCCGTGCATCGTCTAACGTCGTTTCAGTTCGGCAGACTTCGGCACGGTGTTTGTGTGCGTGCGACTAGACGTATGCGTGTACACTAGCTGCTAACTCAATGATAAAAATTCCTGAATAACCTACATGTATTGTAAGATATTAAAAATATTTTAAACAATATTATTAACTTCTCATTTATTCAATAAGAGAAAAAAAAATTGTTTTCTTATCGGTCACCATGCTCAAAAAGTGTAACTTGATTTAATATCAAAGACTTAACTGCACAAATAAAATAAATAAATAATTATATAGCATAAGTTGATAAAAGATGCTATTCAATAGCTTTACCGCGGCAGTCACCGAGTGCCACACGTATTTTATTAATATTTACGAAAAGAATTACCAGCAAATCATACTCGCTATAATTAGATCATCGGCATCATCATCGATCCGTAAACGTCCAGGTTTGAACATGGACCTCTATAAGGAATTTTTTCCTTAATTACTACCCTTGAACAGCGGGTTACCAGAAGTCTTACAGCAATGACGCTGCTGTCCGTCGTCGGTCAGGGCATTTTGTATCTGACGTAAAATAAATGGCTATGATGTCATTTATCAGAAACGATAAGATTTTTGGCATTTCTTATAGTTGCCTCTTACAAATCAGAAAAAGGGCAGCAGCGTCTTCTTAATAACGACTAAAAATAAAAAAGCTGGGGGTGCCAACCCTCACGCCATTCGTGACAACTTTGAAAAATGTCTCTTCTATGAGGTAGCTTATGGGTTATGGGTGATCTTTATATTCAAACAATTCAGATGATAACCTCTTTGATTATTTTGTAATGGCTAATTATTTATTTTTTGATTATAACAAACAACCAAAAATAAAAAAGACTACGTTAGCCAAGCGTGGCAACTATGAGAAATATCCCCCTCATGAGGGAATCTATTAAAGAAGCCCATGTTCAGCAGTGAACTTTTATAGGCTGTGACAGTATTAGTAGGACGCTGCTTCTCATCTCGTGCCCATTACCTATGTGACTGACTCCACAGTAGTTGCTTGAATCATAGGATTTATAGGACTGTACAAAGTTCTTAACACTGGTTTCCAGACTTTAATAAATCACGATCTATAATAGGTTTATTCATTAAATTTGAGATTCTAGGTATCCAAGGTATCAAAATTATTACATGATGTAGCCATGCCAAGCAAGAACCACACTCTCGCAGAATACTAGCGTAAAATAGTAGCTTAATGCTGCTATATTTTGTATGGTGTGGGTAGAGAACCGGAGACCCTTCTTACTCGAAACGAGGCATTTTATCTTAGACCTCAGGGGTGATAACGCATCTGCATTTTGAATTTAATCGAGTACAAGTGTAAATGTGTATGTCTATGGGTCACCGCATGCACTCACAATCAGGTGGTCAGTTTAAGGTGTTCGATCATGAATACGTCAATTCACGCTACAAATAATATAGCCGCAGCTAGGCTCTACCATGCATTACTTTTTAAGTTTGGGATTCCAGGTATCCAAGGGGTCTCTTTATCAGCTATCGAGCTAAAATGTAACATATGACATGTTACATTTTTATAGACTATTTCACTTTGTATTTCTAACTATTTCTAGGCTAACGCTTGACTACTATCCCGACCGATGGTAAGAAGTCAAAATATATATCCTTCCTTGCTATGTAATCTTATTAATTAAAAGCACAAAAAGTTTTACAAAAACTATTCTCTTTCCATGCATCAGTTAACAAACACTCACTTATTAGCCATTAACATAAACGTGCCAACACATTACAAGAGTAGCTTTAGTACCATCTTAACGAAGTCCTTAACACAACGACGCGCATAATTTTCGCAAAGAAAATATCCCGTATCTAATTCATGTTTCAATATATTTTTGGGTTTCTTTTTATATGTAAAATGAAAACTGTTTTAAGCATACTTAAGTTGTCCCCTACCATGTAGTGGCAGTGTAAGGTTATCCACTACCTCATATGAACCCGTGATTGTCGTTTAGGTCGGCAGAGGATAGCTGAACCTTGGTTCCATCCACCATCTCTCGAGATAAGCGATAGCATCTTCCTGGTAACGTGGTAGAGCCATGCTGCAGTTATATTTATAGTGTAGAAGTCCACGCTCTCACAGAATATAAGCGTAAAATAGTAGCTTAATGGTGCTTCGTATGGTGAGTGTCGAGAACGGGAGACCTTTTTTGCTGAAAACGAGGCATTCCAACTTAGTCCTCACGGGTGACGACAGCAATAATTGTAGTTGTCTATTGACCACGGCACCGACTTACCTTCAGGAGTGCTGTATGCTTGTTTGTCATACTAATAATGCTGGCAACGCACTTGCAAAAAATTTGGGACCTTCAATTCTGGTCGTATGAGGAAGTTTAAATTAGCTGTGTTTGGAGTTCATCTGTGTGATATTTTTTAGGAAGATATCCGAAGTAGAATCGTATTTTGTAGCATTACTTGTATGAGCTGAACTTGTGAAGGACTGTAAAGGTAATGTTGTAAAGTGATATTTGTGTCGTGTGTGTGTGAGCATATATGTCGACCTCATGCGGGTGGTAGCTGGCGGGAGGATCTGAGGAGACTCTCAAGGTAGCGGCCGAAAGCCGCACAACGTGGGACCCCATTACATTGAGGTGAGCGGTAGACTCGTGACACGCTCTGCGGCTAGTAGCCGTGCTGATCATGCAATCAGTGGTGATGCCGTACACTTACATCACGTCTGCAGGAGCGGCGGTCTGGCAGGTGGTGGCGCTCACGAAGGTTTTACGGATAGTGTGCCTATTGGCCTAAACCGTGTAACGTTCATTCAGTGTGGCTGAATTCGTTCGTATTCTGTTTGGCGTTTAAACGCATTGACATGCGCGACTTCGGTCAATGTTTGTGCTTACGCACTAACAAGGGGCCAATCCTCTTTTACTGGTTCACCAGTTACCTTCCTGTGGACTACGGTCCAGTTCCCGAATTAGCGTTCCCTTCGGGGGGAGTGCATCAAAATAGTTGGCGCTCACCGCGCACGGCGTGTGTGGAGCCGTGTGCCTCCCCTACATTTTTTTAAATAAATGTAGGATAGCGAAGCCCTTGTATCGAGTATTTTGAATAAATATATTGTGAGCCTTTTCCAAGCGGGAAGGGATAAATAACAATAAATTAATAATGTAAACCTGATACAAGTGGAATAAGGATGTATTATGTTCTTAACCTTTCTCGAGCTCAGTCTTCGTGAACGGGGTTCACTTAGCTTATAAGGCACTACCAACAGCTTTCAATTGCTCTAGTGAATATTCATTCTTCCAAAAGACACCTAAAAGAACTAAGTTACTAAATAAACACAACGTAAATAAGGTTCCTAACTAAGACGATCACGCCAAAAATATTACAAACGGCCTATTATTAAACCTTTTGAAATACCATTTATAAAGATCAAAACATATTTTATTAATCCTGGTCACATATATATAATTTTATTGAAAAGGGTTAAATTAATTAAATATTAATTATATTTAATTTAAGATTTTTTATATATAGAGAGGGAGGGGGGGAAACATTACAATTTGGTGCCGTGACCAGGATATATTTTAAAAAGAAGGTCGTCTATATAAGAATTATGAAGTAGGCGTTATGCCTACAATTTGTTGTCCGTGAAATGGAAAGGTGTCTTGGAGGATGGTGTTTGCTGGGGGTGGTTGAGAGTCTGGGGGTGGGGCTTTAATATTACTATTGATTTTTTGTTATAAAAGGTGTGTGCATAGTTAATACGAAATAAAATATAAAGTGAAATAAGTGAGTAGACGCAGTAACATTTGTGTAAGTGAAGGACATTACAGTGCTAAAACCTGATAAAATTATATAAATATAAAAACGGCTAAAACAGAAAAAAGTTTAACTCAGTGAAAGCTAAACCTAAAAATGAATTTAAATTGCTTCAAAAATTAATTAAAGATACAGTAAAACCTTTGAGGTTAAAATAATTTCTAGAAGAAAAGTTGGTTAATAAACTTTTCTTCTAGATATTATTTTAAACGAAAGATCACGAAATTAAAGTAAACCACGAAGAGGTGTACGGGGCGAGCACCTCATATATTACTGATCCTAAACGGAATAATTTATATAACATACATAATGTAACAATAGAAAAGCTGAAGATGGAAAATGAAATACTCATCCAGTAACATTTTATAAGATCTCACCAATTAATTAAAGGACGTTCCATCTAATGACCTCAATATAATCGAAAGTTGTGAGCAAGATTTATGTTAAATTTTTAAGAAAAGTAGTAAGTAAGAATTTTATTTTTATTATATGCAACGTGCAGTAGACACACAAAGTTTGATCACATTGGCGATTTATTAAAAGTTTCTAGATCTAGTAAATCAGATGCAGATAACAAAGTTATGAGTAAATTTAATTTGGCGTATGAGAGGCCTTATATATTAGCAGCCGTACCATTTGACAATGTACTTTAATATACTTTAGCAAACCCAGAAACAAATGAAATTAGAGGAAATTTTAAAGCTATTCATTTATTAAAATATTTTAAATAATAGTTTTGTTTTATATACATACTAGAATAAATATTGTAATATAAATTGGTCTCGTGGGTGGCCTTTTGAGAAAATAAATTTAAAATATTAAAGTTATGAGCAAGACACAAAACTATTAAAAATAAGAAAAATGATATAATAATTATATTAACGACTATCTGTAAATATTGAATGTAAGATAATTTTGTAAAATATTTTTATTTGAATAAATTTGGGGAGTTGGGTCAGGGTGAATGGCTCAATCAAATTTATCATGTGGGTGTGTAGACATCTGATTTCAACTCATTTCAAAACACTCTTATATAAAAACAACATTGGTGAATAAATTTTTTAAAGACTTAAAATGTTAGTCAAAATCAAAAACTAAAGAGAACCACTATATTAACAACACAAATACAAAAAGTTTATTAAAATAATGATTTATGGTTTAGTGGGTATGTGTATGGTCGCATTGGGATAGATGTGGTTGAAGGGGTGGCGGCGGCTATTCCCTGGGGTAGGTGGGATGAAAATATAAACTGAATTTTAACAGATTAAAAGAGGGAAGAACAGATACACATAAGTTCAAATTTTTGAGTTAGTGCATACGCTCCCAATAAAGTAAAATTTTATATCAACGACTCCACTGTGTGGGTCATTAACATAAAATTTGGGGGTGGATTTTGACGGCCCAATATTATTATTAATAATTAAATTTAATATAAAGGGGCATCAAAAATAGTCTTAAAATATATTATGTATTAAGCAATAAAATTAAATTAATAAGCATTAAGGTAATATAAATAAAAGTTAATATAAATTTCAGATATTAGACCAATAACATAGTAAATTAAAGGCAAAATATTGTCTTTCATAATAAATAAATTTATTTAAAAATTTGTAAAAATATTTAAAACATGATTAACAATAGAAATACAAGTCATACATGGGGTGGACGGGAGCCCGACTGCTTGAAATACTGTAGCACAATGACTAGTCCTTTATTAGGGACTTATGATAATAAACTGAATGATACAAAAGCAATACTATAGAAGGTCTCTATGATGAATTTGCATTACAATAGTAGGCTGAAGTCCTACATATTAATGACTTATGAAATTAAGGTCTATGATACAAAAGCATTATTATAGAAGGTCTCCTTGATGCATAAGCATTATATGGGGTGATCGGGTGACCGACTGCTCTTAAGACTGTAGCAAAATGACTAGTCCTTATTAGGGACTTGAAAAAGGATTATTATGGTGGCGTGTATGCTGCTTCACGAGCAATTGGTACGAGGTAAACTTGGGCTCGCTAACCGATGTGTCCTAGACATATCATCTTAGTGCCGATGGTAAGCGGGTTTGTTGTAGCAATACGGCTTTCCCGTGGACATCGCACACCCATACCGTTTGTGAGCGACGTCGTAGCGTATAGCGATGCGTCGTCTATCTTTCGGATTGGGATGAGTGTGTTAGGTAGCACTTTTAAGTGTAACAGGCATACTCAACTTCATGTCTTAGTGCATTAGCGCTTTGATACGCGGAGTTTTATTCACTGGCGTCTTAGTAGCGTGCTACTATGATACGTTGGTGATATTTTTTTAGTTAACAGCAATACAAACTTTGTTACCAAAGTCGATAGGGATCATGTAGGTGTATTGTGAGGGGGCGCCATCCCTATGATAGTTGCATTGATGCTTACTGCTTCTTGCGGTATTGCGTCTTGTGATGGATCTGCGGGTGTGCTGCGCCTGATTAGACTTACACTTGTGGTTCTGGTCGATGGAGGTATGCGGGTGGTGATGTCTGCTGGGATGTATGGGGGACTTTGGGATGATGTAAGCCCGACGATAGTCGTATTGATGCTTGTTGCTTTCTGCAGCATTGCGTCTCTGCGATGGTTGTTTGATGGGACGCTATTCTCAATGGCGCTCTCTACGTCTTGGTTTGATTCACACCTGAGTAGCTTTGTCCAAGTCCCCTTCATTACGGGGCTGCAGACTGTCTGCCCTCCACGATATTTTATATAACAACATAATAATATATCTCTGTAACTTTCTCACCTTTGAATGATTGAAGGCAACTTGTTGGTGGGTGAGACAAACATGATCGAAAATGTATTTACTCAACGTCAGTGACACAAAACCTTTCTGATGGCAAATTATTACTAACATCTTATAAAACTGCCTTTTGGCTATATCTGCCGTTGTATTGGTTGGTGGAGTATATGTGTCGACCTCATGCGGGTGGTAGCTGGCGGGAGGATCTGAGGAGACTCTCAAGGCTGCGGCCGAAAGCCACACAACGTAGGACCCCATTCCCTTGAGGTGAGTGGTAGACTCATAACACGCTCTGCGGCTAGTACCCGTGCTGTTCATGCAATCGGTGGTGATGCCATACACTTACATCACGTCTGCAGGAGCGGCGGTCTGGCAGGTGGTGGCGCCCACGGAGGGTTTACGGCCAGTTTGCCTATTAGCCTAAACCGTGTGACGTACATTCAGTGTGGCTGGATTCGTTCGTATTCTGTTTGGCGTATACACGCATTGACATGCGCGACTTTGGTCGATGTTTGTGCTTACGCACTAACAAGGGGCCAAACCTCTTTTACTGGTTCGCCTGTTATCTTGCTGTGGACTACGGTCCAGTTCCCGAATTAGCGTTCCCTTCGGGGGGAGTGCATCAAAATGGTTGGCGCTAACCGCGCACGGCGATTTACAAGATCTCACCAATTAATTAAAGGACGTTCCATCTAATGACCTTAATATAATCGAAACTTGTGAGCAAGATTTAAGTCAAATTTTTAATAAAATATTAATTTAAGTATTTTATTATATTATTTCAATAAAACAAATAATGTTCATGTGTGATGTTTGTAATAATTTAAATTAAATAGAGAGAATTATAAACTTGGATCAGTACGCCTGACTCAATCACATTTATTAATTCAAGCAGCCACTTAAACTAAATAGTAAAAACAAAACATAATGTCGAACAAATTAGACAACAAGTGCGAAATAATTTTAAAGAGGCAACTTGCATTAGAAACACAAAGTTTGATCACATTGGCGATTTATTAAAAGTTTCTAGATCTAGTAAATCAGATGCAGATAACAAAGTTATGAGTAAATTTAATTTGGCGTATGAGAGGCCTTATATAATAGCAGCCGTACCATTTGACAATGTACTTTAATATACTTTAGCAAACCCAGAAACAAATGAAATTACAGGAAATTTTAATGCTATTCATTTATTAAAACATTTTAAATAATAGCTTTTTTTATATACATACTAGAATAAATATTGTAATATAAATTGGTCTCGTGGGTGGCCTTTTGAGAAAATAAATTTAAAATTATTAAAGTTATGAGCAAGACACAAAACTATTAAAAATAAGAAAAATGATAAAATAAATATATTAACGACTATCTGTAAATATTGAATGTAAGATAATTTTGTACAATATTTTTATTTGAATAAATTTGGGGAGTTGGGTCAGGGTGAATGGCTCAATCAAATTTATCCTGTGGGTGTGTAGCCATCTGATTTCAACTCTATATAAAATAAATATTTTAAAGACTTAAAATGTTAGTCAAAATCAAAAACTAAAGAGAACCACTATATTAACAACATAAATACAAAAAGTTTATTAAAATAATGATTTATGGTTTAGTGGGTATGTGTATGGTCGCATTGGGATAGATGTGGTTGAAGGGGTGGCGGCGGCTATTCCCTGGGGTAGGTGGGATGAAAATATAAACTGAATTTTAACAGATTAAAAGAGGGAAAAACAGATACACATAAGTTCAAATTTTTGAGTGTAGTGCATATGCTCCCAATATAGTAAAATTTTATATCAACGACTCCACTGTGTGGGCCATTAACATAAAATTTGGGGGTGGATTGTGACGGCCCAATATTATTATTAATAATTAAATTCAATATAAAGGGGCATCAAAAATAGTCTTAATATATATTAATTAAAAATAGTCTTAATACAAAGTTAATATAAATACATCCATACTAATAGTATAAATGCGAAAGTGTGTTTGTTTGTATGTTTGTTTGTCCTTATATCACGTCGCAACAGAGCATCGGCATGGCAAGATTTTTTGTATGGGGATAGTTCGGTGGCTGTGGAGTGACATAGGTTATTTTTTTCGCGGAAAAACATCTCATTCCCGTGGGAAAATGATATATAATCTGACGTATCCATGACTACCGTGGCGTTTCCCTTATCTGCGCGGAGAATCGTAAGTTCGTGTTTATTGCGTAGGTTCTTTAACGCTATAAATTCGTCTTTGGGAAGATTCGGTTTAGGCACTGAACATCGAGGATACGTCAGATTATAATTCTAAAATACAAGAACTTTTGTCGGATGTAAGTACTTATAAAAAGGTTAAAAACGACCCAACAAATAGCACACTAAAAACAACTAGTGACCTCATAAAGAAACACTCCGAAAAATTAAATCTGGACGTAAAATGGATAATACCTACGTGCGCCAAATCACCAAAATTGTATGGGTTACCAAAAATACACAAGCCCAATTCTCCATTACGTCCCATAGTGAGCCAAATCGATTCACCAACTTACAGATTGGCTCAACACTTAGCGAAAATACTCTCACCACTCAGGGGACATACAAGAGCACACATAAAGGATTCCTACCATTTTGTCAGCGAGATTAAAGACCTACATCTGGCAGACAATGAAACTATGGTCAGTTTTGATGTGCAGTCATTGTTTACATACTTACCTGTTGAAGACTGCATCTCAATTGTAACTAGAAGGCTGGAAGAAAACAACATGCCCGTAGAATATGCAGTATTACTCAGAAACTGCCTTACATCTGGCTACCTGTTGTGGAAGGAGGAGTTCTACAAGTAAGTAGATGGTGTGGCGATGGGCTCACCTGTATCTCCCATTGTCGCCGACATATTCATGGAAGACTTTGAGGAGAAAGCCCTGCTTAGTTCTCCCATAAATCCAAGGTTCTACAAGCGGTACGTAGACGACACTTTCACAATTCTACCTTTAGATAAAGTAACTGCATTTTTAGACCATCTTAACTCTATAAATTCTAAAATTCAGTTCACAATGGAGTTAGAGGTAAACAATTCCTTAGCTTTTCTAGATGTGTTAGTAATTCGGAATCCTGATAACACCTTGAGCCATACTGTGTATAGAAAAAAGACCCATACAGATAGATATTTAAACGGTGATTCTCACCGCCATCCTTCACAGTTAGCTACCGTGGGTAAATCTTTGTTTCAGAGATCACGAGGGATCTGTGACAGTAAACACCTAGCTGCAGAGCTCCAACATGTCAAGCAAGTTTTGCTTGACAACAAGCTTCGAGTCCCGCGCCTACGTCACAGTGAACGAGTGAAGCCGGCCACAGTCGAGCGTGTACCTGCTGTACTGCCATATGTTAGAGGAGTCACTGACAAGATTGGCTACATCTTGAAGCGTGCTTCCATCAAAACATACTTCAAGCCGCTGAAGAAGATTGGTCAGTTTTTACCATCGGTCAAGTGTAATGTCCCTCTGCAAGATGCAGGAGTGTACAAGCTTGATTGTGAATGTGGTCTCTCCTACATAGGACAAACTAAAAGATCAATTAAAACCCGCGTTAAAGAACATATAGCTGATGTGAAGAATCGACGCTCCAGGAAGTCTGCAGTCTGTGAACACGTACAGGATCGCCCCCGTCACTACATCAGATTTGATAGACCGCTGATCCTCGCTAAAGAACACCGATTCCTTCCAAGGATGATTCGCGAGGCTATTGAAATCAAAAAACATCCTAATTTCAATAGAGAAGATGGCTGGGTGCTACCATCTGCTTGGGATCCTATAATAAATAAAATTAAATCCCAACCCAAGCATACAACTGCAAGACTTCAAGATACCATAAGTTCATACTGCATAGATCGGAACAAAAGTTAAATTTTAATCTATGGTAACCGCGGTTAACTATGACATATGGACGTTGAACATCTCAGTCCTGCTCGTTACCATGAGTGCTGTAAAGCGTTCGAAACGTCGGGTATTTAAAAAGTTAAAATATACGCGATAAATTCCGTAAAAACTAGTATTATTTCAATGTGTAGTGTTCGCGTAAATATAAAAAATCATTATGAAAAATTGTGCTAAATTAGAAGAAAAATATTTTTTGAGAGTTCTAATTAACTAACGTATACATAGTTTAAATTGATCCCGCTAGATATCGTTACTAGGTTTTTAAAACGCGGTAACGAAATGTTTCCTGACATGTACTTAACTCCCGCCGTTGAGCCGCTCGTCAACTTATAGTGCATACGGTACCTATTCGCTTAAATTTGCTTTCGATTTCGGTTGTTTGTTATTTGCTTTGTGATTTGGTTAAGGTTGAATGGATTTATATTGGCTTTCATTTTAGGATTTGTGTATTTTCTTGGATCGGTTTTGTTGATTTGGTTGGTATTCCTTTATACATATTTAGACTCTGGCTTTGATTTTGGATTTTTTTTATTTACAATCGTGAATTGGTTTTCGTTCTTTTAGGTTGTTTAACAATATTTCAAAGGAATATTAATTGTATAGATAGTGTATACGTTACACTTACTTCTTTTTTCGTTAGTTATATTTATATTGACTACTGCTTTAGATTTCGGTTTTCTGCGATATGTTTTGTGATTTGGTTTAAGTTTATTCGATTTTTTTTGGCTATCGTTTACGGATTCATGTTGTGTCTTGAATTGGTTTTGTTCTTTTGATTTTAAAAAATATTTAAAAGGAATATTTATTCCTTTTTATATTTTGGATTTGCTTTTAAAAGGAAATTTAATTCCTTTCATGTATTTTAACGTTTTTTTTATAAATAGCTTTTTTGTTACTTCATAATGCCTCGCAAACGTAAGTCCAACCTTTCAAGAGTATCTTCTCAAAGACAATCGAAAAGATTAGCTCGATCGCTAGAATCTTTAGAAGATGCTGAACTGAGAAGGCAAGAACAAACAGAGCGTCAGGCTGCTTAAAGAGCTTCCGAAACACCTTCTCAAAGTCAGGAAAGGCGTCTTGAACAGGGATAGCGTCAAGCTACTTTAAGAGCTTCTGAAACACCTTCTCAAAGTCAGCGAAGGCGTCTTGAACTAGAATAGAGTATTTAGATTAAAAGTTCAAAAATTAATGTATGTAATTAACAAAGGGATAATTTTCGGAGAGGTGCAGTGCTTCATGTATTCAATTGAATGGCAAAAAAGAGGACATTCCAATATGACTTAAAGAGAAGTTGCGGCTCAGCCAAATAGACGACATAATAAACGCCGAGATTCCGGATCCTGAGCAAGATAAAGAATTGTATGATACCATCGTCTGAAATATAATTCACGGTCCTTGTGAACCACGAAATTCAATATCGCCATGTATGAAAGAAGGAAAATGTACAAAGAAATTCCCTAAACATCTATTAAAAGAAACAGTGCACAACGATAATGACTACCCTTTATACAGACGCAGAGCTCCCGAAGATGGTGGCAGGAAATTTACAATCAAATCTCGCTCTGGAGCGTTCGAAACCTTAGATAACAGCTGAATTGTCCCGTATTCGCTCATTCTATGTAAAATGTTTAATGCCCACATTAATGTAGATGCATGTAGCTCTGTCCGCGCAATCAAGTATATCTGTAAGTATATAAATAAAGGAAGCGACGAAGCAATATTTAATCTCAGGAGTGAAGGTGAGGCAAATCCCGTTAATGAAGTACAGACGTTTCAAGCAAGGCGTTATGTCAGCAGTAACGAGGCAGCGTGGCGTCTCCTTGGCTTCCCTTTACACGAAAAGCACCCAACAGTTATTCACCTTGCTGTGAACTTAGAAAATGAAAGTGAAAGAAATTTCCAAGAAAGAATTGCATCACCGCGAAAAACTACACTAACAGCCTTCTTTCAACTTTGTGAAACCGACCCTTTGCAAAAACATTGTTATATTCTGAAGTCCCCCGCTATTATACTTGGAACACATCTAGAAAGGAGTGGAAACGCCGTATTCAAGGCGCGTCTGTTGCAAATTGGCCCGGTGTAAAGTCATCAGATGCCCTTGGTCGTGTGTATACCGTCCATGTAACTAATTTTGAATGTTTCTGATTACGATTGCTGCTGCACCATGTTCAGGGTCCTACAGGATATAAAGACCTTAAAACGGTCAACGGTCAGGAATGCGCAACTTATAGAGAAGCATGTGAAGCTCTGCATCTTTTAGAAAATGATAATCACTGAGATGAAACCATGCAGGAAGCTGTGCAGTGCCAGTCACCAGCCAAAATTGGGGATCTTTATATAACTCTCATATCATCTTGCGGGCTATCTGATGCACACTAATTGTGGGACAAATATAAAGAGTACATGGCGGAATATATTTTGCGAAGGTTACAGCAGATACACGCGAACATGATATACAATGAACACATTTATAATGAAGCACTTGGAAAAATTGAAGATAAAGTAATGGAAATGGTAGGCAAAAAATTAAGCGACTTTGGAATGATAAGCCCTCAACGAACAACCGAAAATGAACTGATGAAATTATACGTGAAACAAACTACGATATACCAGCTTTGCAGCAGCAAGTAGCCGAATTTGTACCTCGCTTGCTTCCCGAACAAAAATGAGTTTTTGACAAAGTATTAGGACAAGTCGAATCTGGAAATGGTGCACTTTTCTTTTTAGATGCTCCTGGAGGAACTAGGAAGACACTTTTGTTAAATTTATTATTAGCGCAAGTACGGAAAGATAGAAACATTGCTGTGGCCGTAGATTCCTCCGGTACGCTGCTAAGCGGGGGGCCGCACTGCACATTCTGTTTTAAAACTCCCTCTAAATCTAGCCCAGGAAGAATCGCCGATCTCCAACTTTAGCAAAAATAGTGCACGTGGTATAATGCTACGACAATGCAAACTTTTAGTGTGGGACGAAAGTACAACGTCGCATAAAAAAGCTGTAGAAGCACTAAATCGAACGCTCCAGGATTTGCGCAGCAATACTGATGTAATGGGAGGAATGGTGGTTTTACTGGCTAGTGACTTTCGCCAAACTTTACCTGTCATTCAAAAGGGCACACCTGCAGATGAAATTAAAGCATGCCTCAAGTCGTCTTTTTTGTGGAACAAGGTGACAAAATTCAGTTTAACTACGAATATGAGAGTGCATTTGTATAATGATTTCAATGATGGAAACTATGCTGACACACTATTAAAAATTGGTGATGGGCGGTTGGAAACGGATGCTGAGGGCTGCGTTAAATTGACGAAAGATTTTTGTAATTTAGTACAGAGCCATTACGAATTAATTGCGAGCGTTTATTCAGATTTAACGAACAACATACATGAAGATAAATGGTTATGTGAAAGGGCGATTCTTGCACGAAAATATGAGAGCGTTAAGAAAATAAATTCAGATATATTTAAGCGAAGTAGCAGGAGAAATAACAGAGTATTTGTCACTAGACACAGTTTTGGACACAGAATAGAGCACTTCATATCCCGCAGAGTTTCTAAATTCTCTAGAGTTGTCAGGTGTGCCCTCAGATAAGCTTCAATAAAAATTAGGCGTCCTAGTCATGCTAATGCGAAATTTAGATGCTCCTCGGTTATGTAACGGGACATGGCTGGGTGTTACACATCTTGGACGGAACGTAATGGGTGCTACAATTTTGACAGGCGTAGGAAAAGGTGAAAATGTTATTATACCACGGATCCCTATAATTCCCACAGATCTTTCTTTTCAATTCAAAAGGTTGCAGTTCCCTATTAAGCTCAGTTTTAAAATGACAATGTATAAAGCGCAAGTGCAAACGTTACAGGGGGTCAACTTAGAAAAACCGTGCTTCTCTCATGGTCAGCTGTATATAGCATGTTCGCGTGTATCAAATGTCCAGAATCTCCACATTCTTTCCCCGAATGGAAAAAAATATAACATTGTGTACAGTAGCGTCTTAAAATAGTGTTCCGTTAGTTTTTTTCCAAAATTCCCACAATCAATTAATCAGAATTACCACAGATCTTCCCATTCAATTCAAAATTTCCTATTTAGCTCAGTTTCTTTTCAAATCCAAATGCTGCACTTCTGACGGACCTATTAAGCCCAGTTTTCTTTCAACTCAAAAGGCTGCATCTCTGACGGATCTTTTATTTGGCTCAGTTTCCTTTCAATTCAGAAAACTGCATTTCTGACGAATCAATTTAGTTCATTTTTTTTCAAAATCTGCATCCCTGACGGATAATTATGCTCAGTTTCCTTTAATTAAAAAAATATCCCATTTCCATTTGGAATAAACAGATTATTTTCATGCTTTCCTATACTTTGCGTTTCAAAATATTTAAATAGGCTGACGAACCAATTTCGCTCAGTTTCCTTTTAATGGCTGCATCTCTGACAAATCTATAAAACTCAGTTTTCTTTCAATTCAAAAATCAATGAATAGATCATTTCCCAGTGACCATGCGTGAGAAGCCGCGGGTAACAGCTAGTTTCAGATATACGACCAATAACATAGTAAATTAAAGGCAAAATATTGTCTTTCATAATAAATAAATTTATTTAAAAACTTGTAAAAATATTTAAAACAAGATAAATAATAGAAATACAAGTCGAAAATATTATAAAAATAAATATAAATAATATTTATAAGATAATTAGAAAATTTGTTAAAAATTGTCTAAGTTGTGGAAGGAGTTCATGTATAAAAGAAAATTTTCCTAATTTATAGAAGGTGTTCATGTATAGGTGTCTTGTATGGAGGAGCTGCCGGAGATACATACCTGCAGTTGCACATATATATGGGTTGGTCGGGAGCCCGACTGCCTTGAAGTACTGTAGCACAATGACTACTCCTATATTAGGGACTTATGATAATAAACTCAATGATACAAAAGCAATACTATAGAAGGTCTCTATGATGAATTTTCAGTCCTATATATTAATACCTATGAAAGTAAGGTCATGATGCAAAAACAATACTATAGAAGGTCTCTATGATGAATTTGCATTAAATAGTAATGTAGGCTGGTTTTTCTTATGAACGTAAGGTCTATGATAAAAAATTTGTAGAATTTTATTTGGGGCTGTACTTGCAATGACTGTCCTTATTAGGGACTTGAAAAAGGATTATTATGGTGTCGTGTATGCTGCTTCACGAGCAATTGGTCCGAGGTAAACTTGGGCTCGCTAACCGATGTGTCCTAGACGTCTTAGTGCCGCTGGTAAGCGGTTTGTTGTAGCAATACGGCTTTCCCGTGGACATCGCACACCCATACCGTTTGTGGGCGACGTCGTAGCGCATAGCGACGGGTCGTCTATCTTTCGGATTGGGATGAGTGTGTTTGGTAGCACTTTTAAGTGTAACAGGCATACTCAACTTTATGTCTTAGTGTATTAGCGCTATGATACGTGGAGTTTTGTTCACTGGCGTCTTAGTAGCGTGCTACTATGACACGTTGGTGATATTTTTTAGTTAACAACTATACATACTTTGTTACTAAAGTCGATAGGGATCATGTAGGTGTGTTGTGAGGGGGCGCCATCCGTATGATAGTTGCATTGATGCTTACTGCTTCTTGCGGTATTGCGTCTTGTGATGGATCTGCGGGTGTGCTGCGCCTGATTCGTATGCGGGTAGTGATGTCTGCTGGGATGTTTGGGGGACTTTGGGATCGTGAAGCCCGACGATAGTCGTATTGATGCTTGTTGCGTTCTGCAGCATTGCGTCTCTGCGATGGTTGTTTGGTGGGACGCTATTCTCAATGGCGCTCTCTACGTCTTGGTTTGACTCACACCTGAGTAGCTTTGTCCAAGTCGGCTCCCTTCATTACGGGGCTGCAGACTGTCTGCCCTCCACGATGTTTTATATAACAACATAATAATATATCAGCAGAGCAGTTTAAGTCTTGAGCACAATTTTGCACCCCCCCCCCATTATACGCTTTGCAGCCTGAGCACACACGCTCAGGATGAGTAGGGTGGTGAGGTATTCTCCGTCACCAGAAGTGCTAGTACCCTCCGGGGGGTATTTTCTTTAACTCCGCTACCTTGCTAAGATTGGGGGGGGGGCTTTGGGCCATCTGCACTTACCAAGCGAAACGCAGAAGAAAATTTCCATATCTTGCTGGTATTCTGTGAGGTCGGGGTACCATCATGGATTGTGCCATCACCATATATTACAGTCTAATAAAGTTTATTGCTAAACGTATTTGCCACATTTATATGTGGTAGAGCCACGCTGCAGCAATAATATGCATGGTAGCATAAACGGGTCAGCTCGACCAGGAAGGGTCATGCTCTCACAGAACACCAGCGTAAAACATCATTTCAATGCGGCTGTTCTTCATTTAATGTGTAGATAACCGAAGTCCCTTTTTGCCGGACACGGGGCATTCCGTCTTAGTCCTCAACGGCGGAAACGCATCTGCATTTTGATACTTAATCAAGGATAAATGTCCTCAATGATAAATGAACACAGCGTCTACTTACAATATTGTGAACTGTGTGCTCGTTTGTCAACCTTATTCTATATTATATAAAGAAATGACACCTTATCAAAATCTACTGCTCTTTTTAAAGTACCTATTTACTTTATTTAAAACTTGTCAGAAAACTACTGCTGCACACCTCGTGTTTCAGTTCCACTAGGTGAATATGATCACCACATGCTGAATTCTTTTACGCCAGCACTACTCAACAAATTACGTGTATATATAAAACATGATCTTTTATTAATAATATTAGATTAAATCTAGATCTAAAATTGCATACGTTGTAAAATCTGTTAACTAGGTTGGTGAGCTATTACCGGCTAATGTAGTCAACTAATGGCCCCGCGCACTAGGCAGCCTGGCTGCGGCAGCCAGTCGAACATATGACGGTGTATGGGAGCCCGCGCACCTAAGCAGCCACAAACTCCCGGCTGTTGCAGCCATAAAAACGCGCCTGATTGCACGGCAGTCCGTTGGCTGTGCGCAGCCAGAGCAAGTAGGCAAATGTACGTGGCTGCCGTCAGAAACCGCGCACTTATCGTAGCAGCCAAACGTCTTTTGTGTTCTGAAACCAAAAAATTGATACGGAGAAATTTGTTCGCGAAATTGAAAGCCGTAAATCAATATGGAATATTATCTTCAGAAGAATACAGTGGTCATGATGTAAAGATAAGAAGATGGGAAGAAATCACGAAAGTAATGTGCGAGGACAATTTAAAAATCCGGTCTGGGTATTTACGAACACCTTTAAAATAAGAATGGAATAAGCCCTTTGAGTGCCGTTTTAGAAAAAGAGGATCAAATGAGAATCAAATGTCTTTTAGTATTGCGTTTTTTTCGAGATACGCACAAATTTCCATAATTTTGCACGTCCATATTGCTCGAAGAAATGGTCATAACTTGTCGTCCAGTGGCTGTTTAAAAGCTGCTGCACAAACATTTTGGTCGCCGCAGCCAGGCTGCCTAGTGCGCGGGGATCTATACGTGCGTTCGGCGCAACCAAAGGTGTTAGGTAAGAGCCGTTGGCGGTCAAAGTCACTGATTTATTCATACGGTTTATTATAACTTGTAATGTATTTTGGTAAAATAACTTTAGGGATTCAGTAGCAGTCGACGTCAAAGCTACTCGGCAGCGCAAGCAATAAAATGGGAATTAATTTTATAGTTAAAAAAGGTACCATTCATGCTACAACCATAATATAGCTACAGGGCGGCTCTACCTCGTATTAATATATTTATTTATTTATACGTTGTAGAGGCACGACTTATTATCCCTCGTTACGTTTTATTATAATGTGGGGTTACATTAAATGCAAATAGATATTTTCGTTATATGCGTGAATAATACTTTCAAATAGTGTTGTTACATAAAATCAGTATCGGAAGCTGGCTGTGCTGAACGTCCGCCCAATAATTACTTACTTCACTATTACAAGCGGTTAAGCTAGAAGCAGAAGAGTTGAGAAAAGTTTGTGCTTAGTCAATTCTGCTATATCTTGACACCTGAGGTAATAGATGTCAAGTTCCACAAAATTTCATTTTGACCGAAGAGAGATCAAGCACAGGACCAACTTTTTTTACCCATTCTTGCAGTTAAATGGCAGTGCACTATTATGTTCCAGTATAATTACAGGTTGTGGTCCATAGACATCTACATCATTCCTCGATTACGAATCAAAATGCAGATGCATTGTCACCCGTGAGCACTAAGATGGAATGCCTCGTTTCCAGTAAAAAGGGTCTCCGGTTCTCTACACTCACCACACGAAACACAGCAGTATTAAGCTGTTTCACGCTAGTATTCTGTGAGGTACACATAGGCAGAATTAGCGAGAAACTAGTTCGTCTTCCTTCTGAAACACGTGCATTCTGTTCTATTGCCAAGGCTATCCAAGGGAATTTCTTACAGCCATCTCTTCCATCTATGCAAAGAAGAAAACCGGTCTGTTAGGCTCTATCCTTGCGTTCAACTCGACTCTCGATGAAGGGGGGAGCACACCGCTGACCATCCCGCGGTGTGAGTGCTCCATGCAGGATGTGCGGTTGATACAGCAATCGGTTCGCAAAGCACTCCTCTCTCTGGACATCTATTGAAGCTGTTACAACTTAATTTGCTCATTTCCGCGTAATAAAATACAATGATTTGTCCTGCTCAATTTGAAGAGCAGCCACCTCTCACCATACCTCAGTTGCGTGCACTTCCCCCTTCACCACCACCTGCAACACCACCACTCTCAGCACCATCACTCCCATCGTCAGCTCTTCCAGCACCACTACACTAGGAACGACACACCACCCTTGATAATACGACATATGTTTCGCCTCTACGTAAAGCATCCTCAGATGAAGTAGACTCTGCGGAGGCTGACACTATCTTCATTACCACTAATCCCATCACCACCACTCCTAGCACTCTCTCCGCTCTCCACACTTTGTTGTGCAAACAACTCGTTGCAACAACAACAATTAATACAACTCGTTGATCAGCGAGTTGTATTAATAGCAACTGTTTCGGCTCGCCGCTCACTTAGCCTTCAGCCTCCACAGAGACCACTTCACCAGTGGATGCCTCGTATCGTATCGTATTATCGAGAGTGTTGTGCTGTTCCTAGTGTGGCGGTGTTGGGTGTGGTCATTCTAAGAGAAATGGCTGCGGGGATAGTGCATGCAATTTATTTTATTACGCGAATATGAGCAATTTAAATTATAATAACTTCAACCACATGGATTGAAAAATGCCCGAGAATATTTCGTCAAATTCTGGTTTGAACATATTTAATTTTTTTGCCATGTTCGCACCATTATTTTACTGTGTTTGACTTAGACTTGAATGATTGACTTCGACAATCATTTAAGTCTAAGTAAAACACATTTACAATTACATCAAGAAAAAGGCCAGTAAGTACTTTTTCCGAAAAGTCACCTAATGGCTTGTAAGCAACGCAATACTTTTGCTTTGACTTCCTAATTATCGTCAACAAAACGTAACGATAGTGATGAGACTAAGTGAATTGGTGACCGGTGACTGGTGGTAATAATAATAAGCCTTTTGTCCGGTGTGAATAAGACACACGCATATAACGGTTGGGTCATGCCTGTCCTCATGTATACCTTTGGCATACTCAGGTGGACCCAGACTGAACTTAACGCCCTGGATAAAAGAGTCCGCACTACCATGACGTCCCATAGGATGCATCATCCGAGATCGTCGGTAATGAGGCTGTACTTGCCGCAAAAACATGGTGGGCGTGGTTTCCTGAGCGAGCTCACCGTGCATAATCACGAAGTGTGCAGCCTCCGTGATTACTTCCTGGCGAGATCGGATGATCCATTCTATAATGACGTCATTTCTAGTGATAAAGGGCTTACCCCTCTATCCTTAGCCAACGAGCAATGGCAGGACCCAGCAGTGCTTAGCATTACCGACCGGGAGACCGTATGGAAGGAGAAGGAGCTCCACGGGAGGTTCTACAAGGCTCTACATGAGCCTTTCAGTACACAGTACACAGTAGCCTCCCTCCACTGGCTACGCTTTGGTGATCTCTTCGGGGAAACCGAGGGTTTTGTCTGTGCAATACAGGATCAGGTTATTAAGACCAAAAACTATCGGAGATACATCCTAAAGGATGGCACCGTGGACATCTGTCGAGCTTGTCGCCATCCCGGTGAGTCACTTAGGCATGTCATCTCCGGTTGTTCGACGCTTTCTAACTCTGAGTACTTGCACAGGCACAACCTAGTAGCCAGAATTCTTCACCAGGAGCTCGCTCTGAAATATGGTATTGTGGACCGGAAATTGCCGTATTACAAGTACTTGCCGGAAGCCGTGCTCGAAAATGACCGCGGCAGGCTCTACTGGGACCGGGCCATCATCACAGACAGGACTATTCTTGCGAATAAGCCTGATATTGTGCTGATGGACCGGGCACAGTCAAGGATATTTTTGGTCGACATTACCATTCCGTATGACGAGAACCTCGTGAAAGCCGAAACAGACAAGCATACAAAATGTCTGGACCTTGTTCACGAGGTGACCGACATGTGGGGTGGTCTGCCAACCGAAATTATTCCTGTAGTCGTCTCTGCAAACGGGCTAATCTAGTCAGCCTCTCGGGTCATCTGAGGCGACTGGGACTACGTGGCGGACCGCTCCGGGCTCAAATGCAGAAGGCGGTGCTCCTCGATAACCTCGACCGTTTGGTCTCCCCTGGCGAGGGCCTCCATCTGGTTGGGCTTTTATTTATTTATGTATTTTTATATTTATTTTATGTTATTGATATTTATGTATATTTATCTTTTCATTCTCATTTATAATTATATATTTATAGAACCCAACCAGATTAGAAAACTATATAGATACCCCACAATAATAATAAGGCGTAGGGAAGTCACCATCCCATCGCCCGCTGACGAAACAGTTATGTGACAAAACTACTACGTCGGCACAGTCAGTCAGCGCCCTGCCAAGAGGTGTGAGCGCCGTGCCTAGGCAAAATTGTGGGTACAAAGGTCCGTTTGTGCATATGACCAAACCACGAAACGGTGCCGGTCTTGGGCGTCTCCCGTTATTTGGCGCCCATAAATGGATGATGGTACAAAGAGGAACGCGCATAGAGCCGCTACCTGGGGGTCGCCGGGGCGCGTCTGGAGCTGGCGCTGGACGCGGCAGCATGCGGGCCGCCAGCCGAGCGCGAGGAGCTGTACGATCACCTAGCAGCCCTTCGCATCCATCATCCTCACCAGAAGGCTTGGTGTCGGCTGGGTCTTCTCGGACTCAGCAAGCGGCACCCGCCGGTGGTGGAGCACGTCGCATGCCTTGGTCACAAACAATGAACTCAAACGCACTGCGGGCGTACTTTAGGGCAAAAGGGGAAGAAACCGGATTTTGTTGGCATATCGGGCTCGGATGCATCGCTTTTTTGTAGAGCTGGAACCATCTCTATCCGTCACTGAGCAAAACCTGGCAGACCGAGTTCGGTACATCCTGCGCTCCAACATATTTGGTGACGCCGAACTCGAACGACTACGACGTGAGGCTGTTCCCTCATCGGATGGAAATGCTACGGCTGGGAATGCGGCGCCACTAATTGCGCAGCAAACTGCAAATGTGGACGCTGCCGTCAATATTCCATTTGTGGTTGATTCAGACGATGATGGAATAGTCCCCCACGAACTAGAGAAAATGAGGAGCATATTGGAAGAGTCGATGCTGGAAACGCGCAGCATGCCTCTCGAAAATCGACCGCGACTTCCCCGCATACCCCTTAGCAAGCGAAATCGGGCTGTCGTGCGGGCTCTTAACCCAATGCTGGTGACCTACTTGGAAGCCAGCCGGGACCTTTGCGAGACGGACTCAATTCTCTTTGGCGCTGCACTGGCAGTATGTATTATTGGCGTCAAACTTCCCATGGCTGGACGTCCTACTCAACAAGGTAGTGCCATCCCAGCCTGGAGAAAAAGAATCGAGGACTGTATCGCAAAGGCAAGGGCCATTATCGGCAGACTGACAAGCTTCAGGTCGGGTAATAATAGACCGAGAGTTGTGCGCACCGTTAGAATGGCGTTTGCTGGGACAAATATTAGTTTGTCCCAGCCTGATATCACGCAGAAACTCACGGAGCGCATAGATGACCTGAAGCAATAAATAGCTGCTTGGGGGAAGCGGATTCGACGATTTAGCGAGAGATCAAGGCGGTTCAACCAGAATCGTCTCTTCCAGAGTGATCAGAAGAGGCTCTATAAATCATTGGAGAGACCAGAGGTATGTGGACCGGGCCCAGGACCGAATCAGGCTGACACTGACGCATTTTGGCGTGGCCTGTGATCAGAGCCCGTAAACCACAGCGAGGGCCCTTGGATGGAAGTTGTGGCGAGCCAGAGTGCAAGTGTTACGCCTATGGACCCCGTCACCATAACGCCTGAAGACGTGGCTGAGGCGGTCCGTAGGGCCCCAAACTGGAAAATTCCGGGGCTCGACGGGCTGCATCATTACTGGCTGAAGGGCTTCGTAGTGTGTCACGCTGTGCTCGCCCGACAGTATCAAGAGGCTCTCGATCGGAAGTCGCTCCCGAGCCTCTTCGCTACTGGGATCACTCACTTGGTTCCTAAAGATCAGGATACCACAGACCCGAGCAAATACCACTCCATCACGTGTCTACCCACTATATATAAGACACTGACATCCATTTTGAGCGCGAGAATCACTCGTCACCTGGAGCTAAATCAGGTGATGTCACGCGCTCAAAATGGATATCGGGGCGGTGGTAATGGAACCAAGGAACCACTCCTCATTGACGCGGTCATTGGCAAAGTGGTGAAACGCAACCGTCGGAACTTCTCCGCCGCCTAGATAGACTACAGAAAAGCATTCGACTAGGTGCCCCATACATGGCTAAAGAGGGTCCTCGAGCTGTACAAGATAGACTGTACTGTGAGAGACTTCCTCGAGCAGTGTATGGGGTAGTGGAGTACGATCCTCTGTTATCTGGGCGAGCGGATGATGGCTGCTGAGAACCACATAAGGATAAGAAGGGGTATCTTCCAGGGCGATTGTCTGAGTCCAATCTGGTTCTGCCTCTCTCTGAACCCTCTCAGTACCTTACAGAAGGGCTCCGGGAGAGGATTTCAGCTACAGAAGGGAGGAACAAAAGTGACCACCTTTTCTATGTGGATGACCTCAAGTTATTCGCCTCCAGTCGCTCCCATCTTATGGAATTGCTAAACATCACTTGTGAATTTAGCAATTCTATTGGAATGTAGCTGGGGACGGATAAGTGTGCGGTCCTTCATGTTGAAAGGGGAAGGGTTGCTAACTCTGACCGCAAAGATATATCTATGCCCGTCAACTTAAAGAACCTTTCCGAGGCTGAAACATACCGATACCTGGGTATGTCACAGAACATCGGTATCGATGAGGCTGGTATGAAACAGTCAGTTTGCGACGTGTTTGATGCACGCTTGACCAAAGTGCTTAACAGCCTTTTATCCGGTGTGAATAAGACACACGCATATAACGGTTGGGTCATGCCTGTCCTCATATATACCTTTGGCATACTCAGGTGGACTCAGACCAAACTTAACGCCCTGGATAGAAAAGTCCGCACTACCATGACGTCCCATAGGATGCATCGTCCAAGATCGTCGGTAATGAGGCTGTACTTGCCGCGAAAGCATGGTGGGCGTGGTTTTCTGAGCGCGCTCACCATGCATGCGCTCACCATGCATAATCGCGAAGTGTGCAGCCTCCGTGATTACTTCGTGGCGAGATCGGATGATCCATTCTATAATGACGTCATTTCTAGTGATAAAGAGCTTACCCCTCTATCCTTAGCCAACGAGTAATGGCAGGCCCCAGCAGTGCTTAGCATTTCCGACCGGGAGACCGTACGGAAGGAGAAGGAGCTCCACGGGAGGTACTACAGGACTCATCATGAGCCCTTCGTTGATACAGTCGCCTCCCTCAACTGGCTACGTTTCAGTGACCTCTTCGGGGAAACCGAGGGTTTTGTCTGTGCAATACAGGATCAGGTTATTAAGACCAACAACTATTGGAGATACATCCTAAAGGATGGCACCGTCGACGTCTGTCGAGCTTGTCGCCATACCGGTGAGTCACTTAGGCATGTCATCTCCGGTTGTTCGGCGCTTTTTTACTCTGAGTACTTGCACAGGCACAATCTAGTAGCCAGAATTCTACACCAGGAGCTCGCTCTGAAATACGTTCTCGTGGACCGGAAATTGCTGTATTACAAGTACTTGCCGGAAGCCGTGCTCGAAAATGACCGCGCCAGTCTCTACTGGGACCGGGCCATCATCACAGACAGGACTATTCTTGCGAATAAGCCTGATATTGTGCTGATGGACCGGGCACAGTCAAGGATATTTTTGGTCGATATTACCATCCCGTATGACGAGAACCTCGTGAAAGCCGAAACAGATAAGCAATCAAAATATCTGGACCTGGCTCACGAGGTGACAGACATGTGGGGTGGTCTGCCGACCGAAATTATTCCTGTAGTCGTCTCTGCGAATGGGCTAATCCCTGTTAGCCTCTCTGGTCATCTGAGGCGACTGGGACTCCGTGACGGACCGCTACGGGCTCAAATGCAGAAGGCGGTGCTCCTTGATACTGCCCGCATCGTCCGCCGGTTTCTTTCCCTTTCCCCCTAACCCTTGGCCGTTTGGTCTCCCCTGTCGAGGGCTTCCATCTGGTTGTGCTTTTATTTATTTATGTATTTTTGTATTTATATTATTTTATTGATATTTATGTATATTTATCTTTTCATTTTCATTTATAATTGTATATTTATACATCCCAACCAGATGAGAAAACTATATAGATATCCCACATAATAATAATAATCTTTATTTGCAAGAATATGGTTGTACAATGGTGTTTGAGTATAATTCGTTCTACATATTCTACCTTAGGGATGTGCAAATATTAATGGTCAAGTAGCCTAAACAACAATACTTATCAAATTTAACAACATATATTAATTTAACAGAATATAAAATTATTTAATATTATTTACTTGATTTGATAATTAATTTATTATGCCACAGTATTAGAAAAAATATAAGTAAGTATTATTGTATCAAGTAAGATTATTATTATAGGTCAATGTCGTATATTAATTATTATTCTTACGTCAATAATGTTATATATCCAATTGTCATTAATTTCTTTCTATTTTTCCATCAAATTTATTAATTAATTAAATACATAAGTCAAATTTTATATAAAATAATATCAAAAACATTATTTTTTTAAACATTAGAATCTTGTAATTACGAAATTAATCATATTCTAAAATTATCATTAATTATTACTCGTATGTAGGTCGTTGTCGTTTAAGAAGTCTTATACAGAATAATAACATTTAGGGAGCAACAATGCCAAAACAGATTTCTTAAATGACAATTAAATTTTTCGCTTTAAATTATCAGGTAATTTATTATAAATTCTAATCGACATTGCAGAAGCGTTTCTTTTAGACGATTTGCTGGTGCATATAACCTATTCTTGTATCTACCCTTACTTTCACTCACATCACACTTACGTTGAAATAAATGTTGATGCTTATGAACAAACATGCACATTTCAAATATGTATAATGAAAGCAAAGGCAGGATCTTTTTAGTTTTGAACAAAGGTTTGCAACTTACTAAAGGACCAACACCACAAAGAGCTCTTATGCAGCGTTTTTGTGCCTTAAATACTTTATCCGAATCTACCGAATACCCCCAGAGTAGAACACTATATCGTAGTATGGATAAGATATATCCATGATATGCCATCAGTGCAGCTCTTTCTGGTACAATATTTCTTAGTCTATACAACGCAAAAACGAAACGATCTATTTTAGTACATAGGCTTTCTATATGAGGCTTCCAACTACAAAAATTATCAAATATTATTCCTAGAAATGTCCTGGAAACGACTTCATCAATTATCGAGTTGTTATATGTGAGTTTAATGTCATTTGAAATGATTTTGAGGGTTTTATATTCAATACGTTTTATTTATCTAAGTTATTTATATTCATCCACTGTATGACCTCATTTAGAGCACCATTAGCTGCGATTTCAAGTGCAGATCTGTTATTACCTTTAACTATAAGAGTAGTGTCATCAGAGAATCAAATGCATTTGCTTGTAGTAAAGTCAGGGTGATCGTTAATGTGTATCAAGAACAACAAAGGTCCCAGTACACTGCCTTGTGGAACACCGAAACTGTTTGTAAGATATTGAGAGCGCTTTGATAGCTTTGTGTTCTTTATGACTTTTGTAACTTCTATACACTGCTTACGATTTTTAAGATAACTCTCAATCCAGTTTTGGGCTGTTCCTCTTATTCCATATCTTTCTAATTTATCTAGTAGAAGACTGTGTGATACGAAGTCAAAAGCTTTGCTCATATCAAGAAATATAGTTAAAAGTGGAGTTTGTGAATTTAAGCTTTCAGTTATAATTTTCATCAGTTCATAACATGCTAATGTTGTGGAACAGTTTCTTCGAAAACCGAATTGTTCTGGTTTTAGAATTTTAAAGGCGCTAAGAAAACAATATAGTTTTTCATGCATTATTTTTTTCGAAAACTTTTCGAGCAAAGGAATAAGAGTTATTGGTCGGTAGTTTCCAACGTTGCGTATCTCCCTTTTTATACATAGGTTTAACAAAGGAGAATTTCATACGCGTTGGAAATATACCCTGTTTTAGAGACAGATTTATAATATAACATAATGGTTCTGAGATGTATTCAGCGCATTGTTTTAAAACTTTTACATTTAATTCGTCATAACCTGTTGAATTTGTATTATGTAGAGATTTATGTGTTTTATAGATGTCTCTAGGATGAGTTGGCGTGAGATATATACTACTGTTATTAAACAAAATATTTTTATAGTTTAAATATTTATCGGTATTATGTTTATTTGTAAGGTTAATAAAGTATTTGTTGAATGTTTCAGTAATTTCCTCTGGTTTCATTAGCAGGTTGTTATTTTCTCTAATTTTTTCAATATGACCAACATCTTTCTTGTTAGTGCTTTGTTTTTATTTAGGTCTCAAGTTGCCTTACATCTGTTTTTAGACCGATAAATATACTTAATGTTAAAATTTTCTTGCGCTTCCGAAATACATCCCTTTAGTATTTTACTTTATTTTATGTATTCACGTCTTTTATTTTTCTTGTTGTGAGTGGATAGTCTATATTTAAGATAGAGACATCTTTTTACTATGCAGCATCTTTTGAGTCCTTTAGTTATCCACTTATTTTTTGTATTACCGCTATGGGACCTATAGAGGCACCCGTAGACGCGGGGATGGTCGTCGCTGTCTACGCGCAGCCTTAAGATGGACAGGTCCGTACCTTCAAGGCTGACAAGGCGTCGATAACACATGTATTCTCAGACGTACACGCAAACTCCAGCCCAGGACACAACGGAGTGTTCTAATTTGTACGCCGGGTAGGAGAGATACGAAGTATCAGCCGCAGAGGACTCCCGTGTATCGGCTAAAAAGCAAGCAAGTCCGGCTTCGCCGTTTCCATATGGTAGAGGAAGGCGTTAATGTTTGAATGAAGTCCCTTATTGTTGCAGAAATTCACGGATAGCGTGGCAGAAGGCGCCTTTGACTTATTATCAAGTTAATAATCAAGTTTTCTCTTTATTTTATTTTCTTTATTATTTAACTTAACATGGTTGTGTATTATACGCTCATTTGGAGAAACATCGACGTAAATGTAATTTTTTCCAAAAATTAGATAAATATGACAAATCACTTAGAAAGTGTATTTACGTTAGGAGAAACAAAGACGTAAATCAACTTCAGTCTATTTATCGGTAGGTAGCGCTAGCGTCGTTGTTGCATTTATGCTAACTCGCAAAGATTTCGCGGAAACAGCGACGGATCGGTCAGTCGCGCGGGGAGCTCCGCGAAGTGTATTTGTGTTTGGGTGCTACATCGACGTAACGGTAATTATGACATTATTTTTGGGGCTACAACGACGGAATGAACATTTTCAACATTGTTGTCCCAAAATATATTTGTTTTTGCAGAAGCATTGACATAATTTTTGTAATTTCCTATTAGTAATGTCGTTGTTGGTAGAAAAATATTATTATTTGGTTCAAATACGCTTAAACATTGCTTTGTGAAATTATTTAAATATATATACATTTTAAAAAGAGCAAGCCAGCTTATTTTCACGATACCTGGCCAAGTATTTTTGTTGTGTTGTATTACATGAAATGTTCGTATAATTCTTTTTTTGTCTGCGTGAAGTCGCAGTAAACTTCCTAAATTCCACGTGGGATTATTTTAGTCTTTGAAGTTAGATTTACTTTTTAAAATTTCTTTTATGTTGTATCATCTATAGTTAATGCATTTCACGAGCGCGCGTCAATATTTGTAATCTAGTGAATGTAGTCACATGACGCGCGCTGGTGATTTATAATTTTGTTTTGATTTCCTATTCGTTTATTTTTAGGTTATTTACAATAATGGACGTGGTAGAAAGTTGGTCAATTTAGTAATGGATAGACACGAACCATCATCTATTGACACAATGACGTATTTAAATAATGTCAATATTGTTGGTGTTGCTGATCAGAGTTGGAATGGTACGTGTAAAATAGGCAGACAACTAGACTGTTTTTTATTTTGGTTTTGTTTTGCCATAATTTATTAAATTTCTTTTAGCCAATAGAAATGAACAAGTTGAGAGTATTTATTCTGACTTGCCAAGTTTGCGAAACTCTCCGTATCACAATGAAGATATTTCAAGCATTTTTAATAACGTCGTAGAGTATGACACAAGTAAACACGAATCAGAAACCTTCGAATTCCAACCTGTTCGTGATCTTAAGAAATCTACATCAACTTTATTCTCATCTAGCTCTGATTCTGAAGACTCGACTGCAAGTAAGTCGATTTTGACACAAGGGAACGTTTCCACATTAGAACAAGACAACTATGTCGTTTCTCTTGTGTCTGAATTCCAGCTCCATTTACCAGCCAATAATAACTCGCAACCAGAAATATCTGAATTAGTTTTACCAAAATCCATCGAAAATAGTGCAAATGTAGATGGCAAATATTTAAAATCAGACTGTGAAGATTTTTCACCAGATGACAGTGGTGATGAATATCGGCCAGCAAAACGCACTCGCAAAATGTCTTCATCTAGTTCAATCAGTTCCTCTTCATCGTCATCAAGCTCATCATCAAGCAAGTCCACTTCTTTTCACTCTACTACACGCAGCTCCAACTTAATGCAATCTGGCGAGACTCTCGAGGTTATATCACAGCAAAATAATCATTCCAGTAACAGTGTGATGCCAAATGATGGATCACCCCAAAATACAGATAATATTGTTCAATCTCCTAATAAAATAAAAAGAAAAGGGTGAGGAATGAGGCTCAGTGAAAGAAAAATAAAATAAAACAATTAAAGAATTTGGGTAAACAATATACATCTCGCACTGTTAAAACTGTTCCCGCCAAAGCAATGAAGCTGCCTTGTTCAGACAAGTGTCGATATTTGTGATCGAACAAATTTTCAGAAGAGCAGAGGCGTGAAATATTTAATATGTATTGGGCTTTATCATCATTTCAGAGACAACGTGATTTTCTTAATTCTGTAGTTATGGTATTCCTACCAGCCGTGCGTCGTGTCAGAACAACGATAAAGAATAGAAAACCTAACACATACTTCCCTAGTCAACAATGGGCAAAATGTAAGAGTTTGCAAAACTTTCTTACTAAACACATTGGGAATTGCAGATAGAACTTTACGCACTGTGATCGAGGCTAAAACAAGTGAAGGCTTTCTAGGTAGTGCACCAATGGATAGTCGTGGCAAGCATGATCATCATATTAAAACTGATCCAGAAGTCTTGGACTCCGTTAGAGTTCATATAAACTCCATAGCTAGGATTGACAGTCATTATCTCCTTGCAAACACGAGTCGAGAATACATTGATGGTGGTCTCACACTAGCTGATTTACATCGTGACTACAAAAACATGAGAGAATCCGATAACAAAACTGCTGCAAACTACGATTTATACTGCTGAACATTTACTGAAGAGTTTAACATTTCTTTTTTCATCCCCAAGAAAGATCAGTGCGATCTATGTGTATCTCGTAAAAATGCAGTTGACGGTGATGAAGTATTAGAAAATCAATATTTGGAACATCTGCGCCAAATAGAACTCAGTCGAGCTGAAAAAAGAATGACATTGAGATTTGTAAAATGGCGGAAAGCAATAGCATTGTAGCTATATTTGATTTACAAGCTGTGATGCCTGCACCGATTGGAGAATCATCAGCTTTCTTTTATAAGTCTAAATTAAATTGTCTGAATTTAACTGTAAGTTACTTTTGACTTTTTTATTTCATAAACTACAATTTTATTTCTTAATACAATAAATTTCGATTAATTTTTTAGATCACTGATATAAAAAACAAGGAGACGATTTGTTACTTCTGGCATGAGGCTTTAGGAGGTCGGGATGCAGTTGAGATCGGTTCCTGTGTCTACAAATTCCTGCAAAAAGTATCTGATAAATATCCTAATTCCGACGTTACGTTTTATAGCGACAATTGCTGTGGACAGCAGAAGAACAGGTGAGTTGGATAAATGAATTGACTATTTTCAATAATTCTACATTCTTAATCTACCTAAATTATGAATATTAATGTAAGTACTACATTTTATTTTAACGTTTCCAGATTCATTTTCTCAATGTATCTGTATGCCGTCAAAACATTACGAATCAAAACCATCACTCATAAATTTTTGATCCGCGGGCATACCCAAAATGAAGGAGACACAGCGCACTCGTTAATAGAAAAAGCTATTAAAAAATCTAAAAAGTCTGGGCCCATATACGTGCCAGAGCAGTACGTTCAAATCATAAGGTCTGCAAAAAAAATGGCAATCCATTTATTGTAGAAGAGTTAAACTATGACGATTTCTATGATCTCAAAAAATTTGCGGAAGAAATTGGACTAAATACCGCAAAAGACGTACATGGAAACACCATTAAAACGAATGATATAAAAATGATTAAATTTTAAAAGGAAAATGAAACATATAAATTTAAAACTGGATACGAGGAAGACTGGACAGAAGCCTTTACAAAAATCTCCAGACGAAATAAGGGATAAGAAAAGTGACTTACAAGAACTAATGCAAAAAAATATCATACCAAGGTTTTATTGCAGTTTTTACGACAATGTTTTAAACATTTAAATGGTATCTACTTGTTCAAATTAAGCTAGGTACGTTAAATTTAATATTTTGTAAAAGTAGGCCTAACGAAGCTGTGATTGTCGTGCCTTTTGATTCTTTAAGTGAAAACTATCTATTATATAAGTTTAAGTTCCTCAAATATTACAAATTTTATTCGAAATAAATGGATAATAGTTTGATTACTTTCAAAATATGGTTTCATTTTGTCATAAAATCATAAAAAAATGTATACGCGGCACTCTGCACATTATACTGAATCTTTGGGAAAACAAAGACGGAATTGTAGGTATCCGTCATATTTTTATTTATTTATTAGAATACCAACATAAATATTCAGCTTTATTGAAAACTACATAAAATTATATTAGTATAGCCACATTTTAAATATAAAAAAATAGGCAAGAGTCATCATCAGGAGACGGTAACACATTACAAAATAAATAAAAACACTTTAAATCACTCTCCTGTATAATTGGAAAAATAGCAATACGTCGATGTTTCTCCAAATGAGCGATATAGCGAAATAAAATACACAACAAATATTCATATATCAGTCGAGAACGACGACTCATCTAGGGTGTGGAAGTTTCTTAAAACAGTTGGAGTTGGAAGAACATCCCTAAATGCTTCGCCTCCTAGTGTTCTGCCCTGATACGGAAGAAGGCGGCTAAGCCACAAAAGTATGTTTCGAGAAAAATTGAAAAAAAGCGCGAAGTTGGTTTTCTTGATAGATATCACCGAAAAAAATATTTTGACTATTGGAATCCACGTAAAAAAATACGAATCCTTTATAAATATGTTTGAATGAAATTATTGGCATACTCTTCTTTAAACTCTAAAAATGTAGCTAACGTAAGTATTGAAACATTGTATTTGAATATTAATTACAACATAAAAGGCCGTTAAGTATACCTTAACTGTTTTTTAGTATAGCATTGACAATAATCATACGCAAAAATGTGGCTAACCTACTTTAACTTTCTTTTAATTTTTGACGCTTTGTTTAAATTATACACTAGGACTACACTTTATTGCTGTTAAGTGATATAACTGCCTTATAGTATAGTTTATCAGAAAATAATCAAATTAAGTAGAAGTGCAACTAAACTAAAAGGTAGTTAAATGTACATTAATCTCACGGAATCACTTTTTTTGATTAGTATTAGCATAGGTATATTTTTGTTATGTAAGTTTGAAAAGTTGCTAAGTGTAAAATAAAATGTGCTTTAGTAAGAATATCAAAACTTTATTCATGCTTAGCACAAACAATTATAAGGAAAAACAAGGGATTGTTTTTTTTATTCTTAAAGAACCTGTTTTTTATTTTTGAATGTGATTTCTGCTCTACTAAACCGTTTTCAATTATAATTCTAGATCTTCTGCTAAATCCGATCTGACGAATCTGATTTATTTACTGATTTTTTTAACATGGATATTTGTAGGTAGCACGAAGTATGATACCGACTGATTATCGTCTTCTTCGGAATCAGAACTGTTTTGCGACATCTCCACTGACGGTATATAGTCCATTCTTTTACAGAATCATCAGAGTCAAAATCTTCACTTTATTCTTAATAATGGCGCTCTTCTACTGATACTGGAAGACGTGCTGTAGGTGGCAAGGAGTAACTAATTTTACAGACTCACTTATAGATAGACATAGACATCTTTGAATTTGGAGCTATTCAGCGGCATGTTTACTGAATTCAAAGCTTCACCGGAGTTAAAATCTTTATCGGTTAATTCAATTTAACGATGCTCTTTGACATATTTGGAGTTATTCTGGGACATGTTCATCAGTGGCACACAGTTTTTATCTATTAGCGATCAATTCTTAAAAAAAATAAAATGAATTTATTTCAGACTTTTGGTCCATAAAATTGTTAGTACAAAATATGAGTTTACAAATTATCTTTGTAAAACAGAATAAAAACAACACTAAAACATTAATTTAAATATTTTACGGTCTAGTTTGTGGCACTTGGTACATACGCATGAGTGTACATCCAGTGTCTCCATGTATGTATACCCAGTGTCCTTGACTGGACAGTCTGATTTACCACTAATAACCTTCAGAATAGTATCGAAGCTCCCTCGCACTCTGCACATAAGAGACGTGATACGTTGGCGTAGTACTACATCCCTGATGCACTGCAAAATCACAGCAGTCCCGACATCACTCGAAAGGCTATATTGAACTATACAATTAAATATAACATAACCATTACAATTACATACATCGCTTATAGATGGTACCATTTCTTCATAACAAAAAATATACCAAGTGTTTTATTCCTTTTCAGTTAGGTGAATTCATTGTGTATCTTTATTTTGGTGTTGTGAGATATCAAGTTTGAATATCCCGCTTAACTTTTGGAGTTGATAAAATTTTGTAAATTGATTCAGAATTACTTATGAGATTCATGGAGTATGATCAAGACCAAAGTAAATCAATTATTAAAGAACAGAAAGCCAGTCGTGTCCAATGTGCCCACTGATTAAATGTAATTTACAGTCTTCTGCTGTCGCTTCTCTCGCCACACTCACTAACTTTCTGCCTTTGTTAAATCAAGGTATTATTCAAGGTGTAAAATAAAAATATATATAAATACTCAAGTAGTGTAAGAAGGGAGAAGTAAGCTCCCTTACGTTCGGAAACGATTTAGTATTAAATTAGGAAAAAAAATTAATTTATGAATTTGGTGTAATGGTAATCCAAATCCATGTATGCACAATGAAAACTATTGTCAGAACTCAAAATTGAATTGAACACTCCTTGGCCATAGCGTACTTTAAAATTATTTTGTTATGAATATAACTCTCTTTTTACGTATTAGAGAGGAGGAGATTTGAATAAAATGTGCTATTATTGATTACTTTTTAAGTAAAGTTTTTTAAGTGGCAATTTCATTGGAGATGCCAGTTACAAAAAATATTCATATAAGTTCATGAACTTAAATTTAAAATGAGTGGAAAATATAATTGTAAAAATAATTATATAATGATTTCTCATATTTACGCGAACATTACACATGTAAATAAAACTAGTTTTTACGAATTTTATCACGTATATTAATTTTTTTATATTCCCGACGTTTCGAGCACTACAGCACCCATGGTCACGGGGGGGACTAAGATGTCCGTCGTCCCGATGTTATAGTTAACCACCAGATTAAAATCATTAATTTTTGTTTCGATCTACACAGTATGAACTTATAATATCTTGAAGTCTTGCAGTTGTATGCTTGGATTGGGATTTAATTTCATTAATTATAGGATCCCAAGCAGATGATAATGCCCATATTTTATAAGATAGGACAAGCGATCGATTAAACCCCGATTAAACATATAGTTGATGTGAAGAATCGACGCTCCGGGCAGTCTGCAGTCTGTGAACACGTACAGGGTCGCCCAGTCACTACTTAGTCACAAATTCTCGCCAAGGCACACAGATTTCTTCCAAGGATGATTCGCGAGGCTATTGAAATCAAAAAACATCCTAATTTCAATAGAGAAGATGGATTGCGCTACCATCTGCTTGGGATCCTATAATTAATAAAAATAAATCTCAACCCAAGCATACAACTGCAAGACTTCAAGATACTATAAGTTCATACTGTGTAGATCGGAACAAAAATTAATAATTTTATTGTGTGAATAACCCCGGGTAACTATTACATCGGGACGCCGAAGACCTCAGCAATTCTTCATGTGTACACATCGATTGCTAAACTTACACTTAGACGCTTTTTAGAGTAGCACATTCACTTTGCCGCTGTTTAAATATTGTTCCAAATATAATTCAAAGGTTCATCACACACTAAAAAGCAGTGAATGCTTTTTTGGGAAGTACGTGATTTTAATATATTTTTTAAATTCTACGCTTGAAAACAGTTAGGTGTTTTTAGCCGTGTTTTAGTGTCTACTACAAGTGTTTACCGCTTTTTAGCATATTATTAGGTATAGCCTAGCATGGCTGCAACTAAGTAATAAAGCAGTTATTTACGCTTAACGGCCTTTTAGATTATAAAATGTGTTTAACTGCATTTTTTCTTAGTTTTACAACATCAAATATTAAAAAAAAAAAACAAAACAAAAACATCAAATATTGAAAATAAATCGTTAAAATCTCTTAACGGCTATATAGCGTAACGTTAACCGCCAAAATGCTTAATGTATCTCAGGAACTATCAATCGTAAAAATATAATCCCAATATTGGTCGATAGAGAATTTTTTGTTTAGTCTATTGGTGCTGAAAGCTCAAAATCGACAAAATGCACTTAGCCGCCTTTTTCCGTATCAGAGCAGTGTTGATGTCGAACTATTAAGTCAACATTTTTCTAATCCTTCAAACTTTTTTGATAGTGAAAATAAATTGCAAACACTTCTTTCTCTTTCTGTAACTCCGACTCCTAATTATCCTCCGTTCATTTTTAGTCAGTTTACTGTATGTGATGTTAAGAAGACCATATTATCCATCTCCTCAAATACTGTCGGTAGTGACAACATTAGCCGTAATATGATTAATCCTCGCCTTGATGTTATCGCACCCATTATTACCTATTTACTTAATGCGTATCTTCGTCTAAATTCCCTCAAGCCCGGAAAAGTGTACATGTTATACCCCTTCCGAAGAAATCCAATCCCGTCCCCAGCCTTTCTGATTTCCGTCCCATCTCGGTTTTACCTTTCCCTTCTAAAGTCCTTGAAAAACTTATTTGCCAACAGCTGACACTTTTCCTTAATAAGCACAATTTGTTGAATCCTTTACAATCCGGTTTCTGTCCTGGTCATAGTATGGCTACTGCCTTAATTAAAGTTAGTGGTGACATACGGTGGGGTATGGATAATAAACAACTCACAGTCATGGCCTTGCTGGATTTCAGTAATGCGTTCATTACTGTTGATTTCGATATACTGTTGAGTCTATTGTGTTCCCTTAACATATCTCCATCAGTAATTAACTGGTTTCAAAGTTATCTCTGTGGCCGTCGGCAGTGTATTCGTGTCGATGAAACTCACTCATCTTGGTGTGATATTACTGCAGGCGTGCCGCAGGGTGGCGTGTTGTCACCTTTACTCTTTTCCATTTTCATTAAATCAATCACTCTTAAAATATCTTCTCTCTACCACATGTATGCGGATGATGTTCAGATTTACACCCAGTTACCTCTTGAGAATTTGCCGAATGCAATTGCTACATTAAATAACGATTTAAATATTATTAATGAGTGGAGTAAGTCATATGGCCTAAATATCAATCACAAAAAATCACAGGCCATCATTATTGGTAGCCGGAGCTTTATCTCAAGAATTGACTGGTTCTCCGTAACACCTATCGAATTCGATGGAGTTGTAATCTCTTACTTTGAAAATGTCAAAAATCTTGGTATTTATCTCGATAATTCCTTAATTTGGACACGCCAACTGAATGAGGTAAGTAAGAAAACGTTTGTCGCTCTTTGTTCTCTGCGTCGCCTTCGATCATTTCTTCCCATTCCTACAAAAATTATGCTTGCACAGTCTCTTCTCCTTCCAATTCTCGACTATGCTGACGCAAGCTATGTAGACATAACTGAGGACCAGCTAAATAAGCTTGAGAGACTTCAAAACACTAGTATTCGGTTCATATTTGGATTGCGCAAATATGACCATATTTCCCAATTTCGATCACGTCTCAACTGGTTACCTCTCCGACTTCGCCGGAATATGCATATTCTTTCCACTCTGTACTGTGTATTATTTCACCCTTCTTCACCTCCCTATCTAAAGGAGAAGTTTAATTTTGTAGGGCTTCCAGGAGAACCTCTACGCTCTACAAGAAAATTCATTTTAAGGGTACTAACCAACTCACAATACTTCCTTTTTTAATAAATTTTTTACCGTCCAGTCTATCAAGCTCTGTAATTCCCTACCGTTGCGTATACGTGACGCACAAACTATTGTTATGTTTAAGCGACTACTAAAATAGTCTTTCGAACACCGTTAGAATAAATTACGTGATTATGTATCTATTGTATTTATCTACTTTATATTATTGTTTGAGGAATTTTGTTTTATGTATATATATATATATATATATATATACATATACATATATATATATATATATATATATGTATATATATATATATATATATATATATATATATATATTATATGTATATGTATGAATATATATATGTATGTTAATAGGTATGTGTGTATATATATGTATATATATGTGTATATTATATGTTTTACTTTATTTAGTTTTTTATTATATTTTAGCAATTTATTTAATTTCATGTATTAGTTATTTTATTGCATGTATCGTCTGTAAATCGCATGTATTGATATTATATTTTGTATATTTATATTGCACCACCTACCTAGTTTTCATTGTTCTAATCCTTTACACCTTTGGTTGCCTGGAAGAGATCGCTATGTAGCGATAAGGCTGCCAAATTGTACTTACATATTATAATCTGCTTTTGGTTTGTTATCTGTATATTTGTTTGTGGTGTACAATAAAAGTATATTCATTCATTCATTACAATGTACCTTGAACCGCCAACTGACGTAACCTCCATAGGGCCGCAGGTATCCGCGTGGATTAATTCACACGTTTTTGTGGTGACTTTTTCACTCTTCCCAAACGGCAATCTATGTATTTACCTTCTAGACAATTCTCACATTTTGTAACCGAAGTTTGTTTCACGTCAATGTTATTTTTCAACAGTACCTTTCTTACATAATCAAAGTTTTGGTGTGCTAATCTTTCGTGCCACTATTGCAATGTACTTTCAACTTTCTTAGCCACATTATCCACTTTGTTTTTATAGCGTAACTCCAAAAAATACGAACTTCCAACTCGTTTTGCAATTGCACAAACTTTATTGTTTTATAGAACTGACACGACCTGTCATCTGTCAATATAACGTATACTTTGTCCGATGCACACTTTACGGAGAATAGGTTTGTTTTCAATTACGGCTCGAACCGAACTTTGTCTATGGTTGTCTGTACCCACTCAGTACCGTCATACACCTCTACTGCCATCTGTCCGTTGCATAGAACACTAATCGCTGCTCCATTATCGACAGTAACAGACTCTTGTTCATTGTCGGTAAATGATGTAAATAATGCACGATCACGGCACATGTGTTCACCGCCCCCGAGTCCACTAACCACTGAGATTGACAATATTATTTTAATGAGTTTAACACCACAAATGCGTTACTTTTATTGTTACTATTCTTACGTACTTTGTTCTTCGTAAACCAGCACTGTGACTTGTTATGTCCACTCTTGCCACAATAAAAACATTTGTTATTATGTTCTTCACTTTTCATGTTACTTTTACACTCGCTGAGGTAATATCCCATTTTATTGCATTTAAAACATTTAATATTCTTCTTATCCTTAACCAGAAATGCAGATGAGCTTAAAGGTCAAAATTGTCTATTTTTCTCTTTCAGCCTTTCTTCTTCTACCAGTAATCTTGGAACTAAATTGTTCATTATTTGTTTATTGTCCGGGGCTGACTCCCAAGCCGACACAAAATGCTTATACTCATCTGGTAATGTTATTAATAATTTAGTTATCACAAACTTGTCAGAAACTTCTTCTTCCATTTTTTTTAAGCTGATTTTGTAATTTCTGGATTGTTGATAAGAATATTGACATTTCAATGCCTGTTTCAAACATATTGAAAGAAGCACTGTTGAATTATATGAATGTTTGTTTCTGCTTTTGCTCATAAACACTTTGCAGCTTTTTCCACATTTCAGATGAAGTAGAACACGAAATAATATGTAACATTACATTTTCTGTCATTCTTGTGACAAATAGCGTTTGTGTCTTCGCGTCTTTATTCTCCCAAGCGGTTTGTTCAGTGGGATCTTCGGGTTGTAAAGTTCTTCCTTCGACAATATCCAACCAGCCTTGACCTCGTAGCAAAACTGTAGTTTGGAACTTCCAGATGTTCCAGTTGTTAGCTCCTTCCAGCTTCATCAAGCTGTTATTTGTATTTAGGTTGACTTCCATTTCGCTATCCTGTCTTACGATCCACGTCCAAAAGTAACTTTTGACTATCTCCACGTTGTCGTGCAAACTTAACCTCACTTTCAAGCCGCACGTGTAACGCGAATGTTATTTTCACGGTAAGTTCCTCACTTTTTATTTTATTACTTTTGGGTCATGTGCCTGGGCCCATAACCAGTTGTAATAAAATAAATAACGCAGTTTTATAAAAGTAAATAGTTTTTAATTGAACAACTTGTGCACACCATGACAATTTATATTGAAGAAAGAGACAGGGTTACCAACACCAAAAATTAAATTAAGGTGAAATTACATTGCCATATTCTAACACTTAGCATAGATTTACCCTCTTTTCTGAGATGGTTTATTTAATATAATTAGGGTGATAAACGAGCTTTCACTTCACCAGATTTTAAGTGAATGCTGTGGTGCATAAGTATCTACATCTATATCGATTTAGAATCAAAATATTGATCCGTTGTGACACCAGAGGACTGAGAAGGAATGTTTTGCTGCCAGTAAAATGGGTCTCCGTTTCTCTACACTCACCGTATGAAATACAGCAGCATTAAACTGCTACTCTACCCTGGTATTATGTAAGAGCGTTTTATTTCATTTGTCTCGCCTATCCCCCCATTTCTATCACTGCTGGCCTTTGAGGAAGCTCAACGTTGCTCAGTGAGATATGGAGAGAGCTATGCTCGGGGTTTCTCTGAATTAAAAATGAGGATATCCGCAGTAAAACCAGATCAACCGACATAGCCCAACGGATTAATCGGCTGTAGTGGCAGTGGGCCGACCACATAGATCGAAGGAGGAAGATAGATTCTCGAGTGGACTTGTAGACGAAGTTTAGATCGTCTCCCCACCAGATAGAATGACGACCTGGTAAGACATGCAATATGTCTATGGAAGCAGGTGGCTCAGGACCGTGCTTTGTGGCATTCCTTGGGGGAGTCCTATGTTCATCAGTGGACTTGTGAAGGGCTGAAATGGTGAGGATTCCTTTAATGCCTAGAAGTCAGTCTGTGTAGGTATCAACCTCTTTTCTATTTCTGTCACCAAATAGCAGTGCCTAAACTGCTGTTGTAATCTGAAGGGAGAGATAGGGAAGAAAGAGGGATAGAGAGCTAGTATAATTACAGGCTAAGAATGTTCAATTAAGTCTTCAGGGATGAAAACTCATCCTTATCTTTGTTTGAAGTCGACTGCAGGCCTCCATGTTCTACAGTAACGACTTACTAACAGGTGAACTGTGATTGCGATTGTAATTTTTTTTTAATAAAAATTTAATTAATTAAAATAACTTTTATACTATGATGCCTCAAAGGCATTATACTAGTATGTTTAAACGATTTAATAAAATTTATTTATTTAGCAACACTGAACAAATGCTTCAAATAAAAGTAAGTTAAATTTTAAAATGAAGTGCTTTACACGAAACCGCTAAGGTAAACTAAAGTTTTGTATTTGTTACAATACGGCTTCATGAAATTACTCTTCTAAAGCAAAAGGATTTCGCCGTAATAATTAATCATAATTACGTCTTAAAGCTGTACCACGCCCTTTCCGGATCTAAACAACGAGTTTCTTAACGGTGTTCTTTACTTAAATTAAAGTAAAAGATGTTAAAAATTTGTTATTTGGCTTAACTTTAAACTTTTTAGAAATTTCACCTTAGATATAACTCTTCTGTCTCCTGTATTGGTATAGAAATAAATATAACTTTTAAGCAAAAGTAAAACTGACTTCAAATTGCTAAAAAATAAATTATTTATTGGCGGTGGAATTTTTACTCGAAATTATGAGAAAAAGAAGTGAAATCGGTTGAAAAGCGTAAGTACACATGATGTTTATATTTATACGTGAAGGGAAAACTTTGCACCCCTTTTTAAGCATATTTCGCGCACTGAGGAGTGTGAGATTTGGCATATTTTTAAAGCTTACATAGGAAGAATGCAGAAAGCTAAATTTATTTAAATTATACGTAATACATAAAATTAAATGAAATAAAAAGTACTAATAATACGTTCTTTTTAAGTTTGTTAGGTACAAAGCGAGAACGATCGTGTTCTCAAATTAAAATTCATTCATTCAAATTCAAAATTATTCTCAAATGCCAAACACGTTATTATCGCTTTATTAAATTATGTCGTTTTTTTCGTTCAAGCCAACAATGTTTCAAAGGAAGTTCCAAGGAGAATATTATTAATCCGTTTAATATATCAATGTGCAGTAGAAATCAAAACACTTGTTTGCTCCTAAAAATTTAATCAATCACGAATGAATTTCGATTATTGAACGACTACTTGTTAATTTAAATTCTTCCTTTTCAGGGACTTGCAAGGAATTATTAACAAATAACTTCACGGATTCTCAAAGTCCTAAAGGCCTCATACCAATAAGCAAAGAGTAGGGTGGCTCCCCACTAGTTGGATTGTTTAGCAATAAACTTGTATAACGCTGTAATGATGGTCATGATGAAGTTCAAATGTTATTTTAGTAAAGATCTATGTTTATCTGAATGTATTTTCGATTACAGAATATCTTACCAAAGCAAAGGTGAGAAACACTTTCGTTCTATTCTTATGGCGGAGAAGGATAAAATTTATCTTCATTTTTGTCCCGGTGGCGCTCGTTTCAGAATGCCTCGCAGATTGGAATGTCATGTTTGTATGCATGAGTTCACTGCATTCCATTATCATACATAACGTGTCACAGTTCGGGCTTCTATTGTTAATGTCGAATGTGGTAAATTTTCCGACAACCGTTTTCGCTAAATGTGTTGCTAAAACATTTTTAAGAATTTCAAATGAATAAATAAGATTGTGAGAAGAACTAAATGGCTATATTTAAATATAGTAGCAGACTAAGAATATCCATTACAACAGGACGACGTGTGTCATAAGAAACGATGGAGAGAAACTGAAACAGGAGATTGGCAGCAACATCTTCCCGATAACAACTCAAACTTATAAAAAAATGCGGTTGTCAACCATGGCAAAATACTTCATTTGGGGAAATCTTTGTGGAAGGCCTTTGTTCAGTAGTGAAACTTTAGAGAATGTAATGGTAATAGTAATAATAAACTTTTCTTAGCTAAAACTAAAGTTTGTTAGCTAAAGTTTGTAAGGCATTAAATAAATAAAATATATAAGGCAATTTTTAGGGAGCGTTATGGTTAATACTGGACTTTTGTTGCAGTAATGTTGGTGGTAATAAGTTATATCGCTCGCTACTGCCTATTTTTTTGGTTTCTTTCCCTTACTATTCTCACGGTACAATATGGGTTAGTGGATACTCTTACACCACTACATGGCCCGTACATCACATATACTTATCTCTATTAATTTTTCTCCTTCAATTAGTTGGGAGTAATATAATCATTTACGAGTATGTGTTCCTAGGCCAAATTATTTGACTACTTAAGTCAAACTACGGCCGGAAGGTACATCGTCGGATGCAACTCGTTCGTCGTCCCATACGGTCTCGCATATTCCTCAAAACTTAAAAACACGAGAGTAAGTTACTACAATAAGTACTGCCTTGAAGTCCATCAGAATAGCTTTTTACTTATTTCTGACTTCAAATATCAGTTGTACTGCTGTATTTCATTATGAAAAATATAGAGACACTTATAGTCTTTGAGGCATTCCATTTTTGTCCTCAGAAGTTACAAATTATCTTTAGCCTAAGGCTACACACACACATACACACACACATATATATATATATATATATATATATATATATATATATATATATATATGTAGCCCTAGGCTGCAGTAGCCACTTACCATCCTGTAGGGAAAAAACTAGCATCATTCATCATCATTATAGCCCTTCAAATTCCACTGCTGGGCAGAGGCCTGCCACAAGGAATACCATAAAGCACGATCTTGAGCCACCTACATACATCGACTTCCTGCATGTCTTACCAGGTCGTCACTCCATCTAGTGGGGGGTCGCCCTACACTACGACTACCGGTACGAGGCTGCCAGTCGAGAATATTTTTTCCCCATTGGTTTTCGGTTTTTCGAACATGGCCGGCCCATTGCCACTTCATCTTACCAACTCCTATACTTAATATTAAAATTGTGACTATACTCTTATAAAAAAATTGCTTTGAATATTATTAAAATATATTAATATTCTGTGATCTTCTTTGTTTTAAGATAGCTGAAGATGTCCATAAACTGCTATCTACTTACCGAGTTGTACTCTCTACCTGTTTTCTTCTGGTCGGTATGGTAAAAAGAGCCAGTATAGTAATTACTAGATGTGAGATATTCCAATAATATTAGTCCCCCAATTTATTAAATAAAAAATATATTTAAAGATAATAAAATTGAAGCGACTACTAAATGAAAAAATGATTGCGAAAGCAGGCCGAAACCGTAGCACACATCTATTTCGTTATATTTCATCGTATTAAACTTATTATGGCTTATGTTATTCTTTATATTATTTGTCAACACTGTGGCTGTAATTTTATTTTTAGGCCGAAAATAAAAAACCGTGCAGATTTTCACTTTACCCGGCCCGCATTAATCCGCCAAAAGCAAAAGTTCCTGAATTATTCATAAGTCCGATGTATGATGTGCGTAAACAAAACATAACAACACACATCAGGGAAACGGACTAAAAGAAAATGTTCGTTTTAGCGTCTTTAGTTTATTATTTTTTTATTAAATAAGGATGAAAAACGAGCACACAGTCCACCTGATGGTAAGTAGATGCTTTGGTTTATTTGGCATTGTATCTATATTTATCATCAATTAAGAATTAAAATGCAAATGCGTTGTCACCCCTGAGTACTGAGATAAAATGCCTCGTTTCCAGTAAAATGGTCTCCGTTTCTCTACATTCACCACACGATACAGAGCAGCATCTAGCTTTTATTTTACGCTGATATTCTGTGAGAGCGTGCTCCTACCCCGGTCGAGCCGACCTATTCGTGCTGCAACCACAATATAGCTGAAGCAAGGCTCTACCACGTCCAATATTTTAGAAAAGAAGTTCCCTGTATGGATCGTGTACGTAAAGTCTGTTTGTTCTAGAGTATCTCCGTCTTCTTTATTAGCCATTAAAAGTCCACTGGCCATTGTCCTCACCCGTTGTGCAGAGTATTGCCTCAATCGTCTAACTTAGCATGGATATTGACAATCTTTTTCCAGAAATCATGCAGCTTTGAGTTTGTGAATTTTGAATTTTGATTTATAATATCCACAAAGTTTTCATTTTTGACGGATTCTAAGATGTTTGACAGGACTGTTGGTCTAGTGGTTAGTGACCCTGACTGCTATGCCGGAGGTCGTGGGTTCGATTCCCACCCAGGACAAATGTTTGTGTGAGGAGCACGATCATTTATTCTGTGTCTGGGTGTAATTTATCTATAATATTTATGTATTTAGAAATATATAAGTATGTTTATCAGTTGTCTAGTACCCATAACACAACCTCTGCTTAGCTTGGGACTAGATGGCGTTGTGTGATAGTTGTGGAATATTATTGGGGTATCTATATAATTTTCTCACCTGGTTGGGTTCTATAAATATATAATTATAAATTAAAATGAAAAGATAAATATACATAAATATCAATAAAATAAAATAAACACAAAAACTACATAAATAAATAAGATCCAACCAGATGGGAGCCCTCGGCAGGGGAGACCAAAAGGCCGAGGGTTAGGGGGAAAGGGAAAGAAACCGGCGGACGATAAGGGCGGTATCGAGGAGCACCGCCTTCTGCATTTGAGCCCGGAGCGGTCCGTCACGGAGTCCCAGTCGCCTCAGATGACCTGAGAGGCTGAATGGGATTAGCCCATTCGCAGAGACGACTATAGGGATAATTTCGGTATCCCCGAAGAGATCACCAAAGCGTAGCCAGTGGAGGGAGACTACTGTGTCTACGAAAGACTCATGCAGAGCCTTGTAGAACCTCCGTGGACTGGAGGCGAATAACTTGAGGACATCCATATAGAAAAGGTGGGTCACTTTTGTCCCTCCTTTCCGTAGCTGAAATCCTCTCCCGGAGCCCTCCAGTAAGGTACTGAGAGGGTTAAGAGAGAGGCAGAACCAGATTGGACTCAGACAATCGCCCTGGATGATACCCCTTCTTATCCTTATGTGGTTCTTCACAGCCGTCATCCGCTCGCGCAGATGACAAAGGATCGTACTCTACTGCCCCATACACTGCTCGAGGAAGTCTCTAACTGTACAGTCAATCTTGTAAAGCTCGAGGACCCTCTTCAGCCATGTATGGGGCACCGAGTCGAACGCTTTTCTGTAGTCTATCCAGGCGGCAGAGAAGGGCAGACGGTTGCATTTCACCACTTTGCCTATGACCGCGTCAATGAGGAGTGGTTCCTTGGTTCCACGACCACCGCCCCGACATCCATTTTGTGCGCGTGACATCACCTTGTTTAGCTCCAGGTGACGAGTCTCAAAATGGATGTCAGTGTCTTATATATGGTGGGTAGACACGTGATGGGTCGGTATTTGCTCGGGTCTGTGGTATCCTGATCTTTGGGAACCAAGTGAGTGATCCCAGTAGTGAAGAGGCTCGGGAGTGACTTCTGGTCGAGAGCCTCTTGAAACTGTCGGGCGAGCACAGCGTGACACACTACGAACCCCTTCAGCCAGTAATGATGCAGCCCGTCGAGCCCCGGACTTTTCCAGTTCGGGCTAGCCACGTCTTCTGGCGTTATGGTGATGGGGTCCATAGGCGTAACACTCGCACCCTGGCTCGCCACAACTTCCATCCAAGGGCCCTCACTGTGGTTTACGGGCTCTGACCACAGGTCACGCCAGAATGCGATAATGTCAGCCTGATCCGGTCCTTGGCCCGCTCCACATACCTTTGGTCGTTCCAATAATTTATAGAGCCTCTTCTGATCACTCTAGAAGAGAATGAAAAGATTTTGGTTGAACCGCCTTGACCCCTCGGAAAATCGTCGAATCCGCTTCCCCCAAGCAGCGATCTTTTGCTTCAGGTCGTCTATGCGCTCCGTTAGTTTCTGCGTGATATCCGGCTGGGACAAACTGATATTTGTCCCAGCAAACGCCATCCTAACGGTGCGCATAATCCTCGGTCTATTATTACCCGACCTGAAGCTTGTCAGTTTGCCGATAAGGGCCCTTGCTTTTGCGATACGGTCCTCGATTCTTTTCCTCTAGGCTGGGATGGCGTTACTTTGTGTAGTAGCGCATCCAGCCATGGGCAGTTTGGCGCCAATAATACGGCAAACTGCCACTGCTGCCCAAAGAGAATCGAGTCCGTCTCGCAAAGGTCCCGGCTGGCTTCCAAATAGGTCACCATCATTGGGTTAAGAGCCCTCACGATAGCCCGATTTCGCTTGCTTAAGGGTATGCGGGGAAGTCGCGGTCGATTTTCGAGAGGGGTGCTGCGCGTTTTCTAATTCACCTCTTCCAATATACTCCTCATTTGCTCTGGTTCGTGGGAGACTATTTCATCGTCGTTCGAATCAACCACAACTGGAATATCCATGGCGGTTTCCACGTGTGGATGCTGGTCTGTCAAATGTGGAGCTGCATCTCCAGCCATAGCCGATTCATTCGACGACGGAATAGCCTCACGTCGTAGTCGTTCGAGTTCGGCATCATCAAATATTTTCGAGCGCATGATGTACCGAACTCGGTCTGCCAGGTTTTGTTCCGTGACGGCTCCAGCTCAGCAAAAAAGCAATGCATCCGAGACCTATACGCTATTCCCACAGTTTCTTCCCCTTTGCCCTATAGTACGCCCGCTATGCGTTTTCGTTCATGGATTTTGTCCAACGCATGCGACGTGCTCCACCAGCGGCGCGTGCCGCTTGCTGGGTCCGAGAAGACCCAGCCGACACCAAGCCTTCTGGTGGGGATGATGGATGCGAGGGGCTGCTAGGTGATCGTGCAGCCCCTCGCGCTCGGCTGGCGGCCCGCATGCTGCCGCGTCCAGCGCCAGCTCCAGACGCGCCCCGGCGACCCCCCAGGCAGCGGCCCTATGCGCGTTCCTTTTTGTGTTTCTTCCATCATCCATTTTGTTATTATTTTTGGGGTATCTGTATAGTTTTCTCATCTGGTTGGTTTCTATAAATATATAATTATAAATTAAAATGAAAAGATAAATATACATAAATATCAATAAAATAAAATAAATACAAAAAAAATACACAAATAAATAAAGATCCAACCAGATGGAAGCCCTCGGCAGGGGAGACCAAACGGCCGAGGGTTAGGGGGAAAGGGAAAGAAACCGACGGACGATGCGGGCGGTATCGAGGACCACTGCCTTCTGCATTTGAGCCCGGAGCGGTCCGTCACGGAGTCCCAGTCGCCTCAGATGACCCGAGAGGCTGACTGGGATTAGCCCGTTTGCAGAGACGACTACAGGAATAATTTCGGTCGGCAGACCACCCCACATGTCGGTCACCTCGTGAGCCAGGTCCAGATATTTTGTTTGCTTATCTGTTTCGGCTTTCACGAGGTTCTCGTCATACGGAATGGTAATGTCGACCAAAAATATCCTTGACTGTGCCCGGTCCATCAGCACAATATCAGGCTTATTTGCAAGAATAGTCCTGTCTGTGATGATGGCCCGGTCCCAGTAGAGCCTGGCGCGGTCATTTTCGAGCACGGCTTCCGGCAAGTACTTGTAATACGGCAATTTCCGGTCCACGAGACCGTATTTCAGAGCGAGCGCCTGGTGTAGAATTCTGGCTACTAGGTTGTGCCTGTGCAAGTACTCAGAGTTAGAAAGCGCCGAACAACCGGAGATGACATGTCTAAGTGACTCCCCGGGATGGCGACAAGCTCGACAGACGTCGACGGTGCCATCCTTTAGGATGTATCTCCGATAGTTGTTGGTCTTAATAACCTGATCCTGTATTGCACAGACAAAACCCTCGGTTTCCCCCGAAGAGGTCACCGAAACGTAGCCAGTTGAGGGAGGCGACTGTATCTACGAAGGGCTCATGTAGAACCCTGTAGTACCTCCCGTGGAGCTCCTTCTCCTTCCATACGGTCTCCCGGTCGGAAATGCTAAGCACTGCTGGGTCCTGCCATTGCTCGTTGGCCAAGGATAGAGGGGTAAGCCCTTTATCACTAGAAATGACGTCATTATAGAATGGATCATCCGATCTCGCCAGGAAGTAATGACGGAGGCTGCACACTTCACAATTATGCATAGTGAGCGCGCTTAGAAAGCCACGCCCACCATGCTTTCGCGGCAAGTACAGCCTCATTACCGACGATCTCGGATGATGCATCCTATGGGACGTCATGGTAGTGCGGACTTTTCTATCCAGGGCGTTAAGTTCAGTCTGAGTCCACCTGAGTATGCCAAAGGTATACATAAGGACAGGCATGACCCAACCGTTATATGCGTGTGTCTTATTCACACCGGACAAAAGGCTATTAAGCACTTTGGTCAAGCGTGCATAAAACACGTCGCAAACTGACTGTTTCACACCAGCCTCATCGATACCGATGTTCTGTGACATACCCAGGTATCGGTATGTTTCAGCCTCGGAAAGGGTCCTTAAGTTGACGGGCATAGATAAATCTATGCCCTCAGAGTTAGCAACCCAAACTCTCAACATGGAGGACCGCACACTTATCCGTCCCCAGCTCCATTCCAATGGAACTGCTAAACTCACAAGTGATTTTTAGCAATTCCACAAGATGAGAGCGACTGGAGGCGAATAACTTAAGGTCATCCATATAGAAAAGGTGGGTCACTTTTGTCCCTCCTTTCCGTAGCTGAAATCCTCTCCCGGATCCCTCCAGTAAGGTACTGAGAGGGTTCAGGGAGAGGCAGAACCAGATTGGACTCAGACAATCGCCCTGGAAGATACCTCTTCTTATCCTTATGTGGTTCTCCGCAGCCATCATCCGCTCACCCAGATGACAAAGGATCGTACTCCACTGCCCCATACACAGCTCGAGGAAGTCTCTCACTGTACAGTCTATCTTGTACAGCTCGAGGACTCTCTTTAGCCATGTATGGGGCACCGAGTCGAATGCCTTTCTGTAGTCTATCCAGGCGGCGGAGAAGTTCCGACGGTTGCGTTTCACCACTTTGCCAATGACCGCGTCAATGAGGAGTGGTTCCTTAGTTCCAGGACCACCGCCCCGACATCCATTTTGAGCGCGTGACATCACCTGATTTAGCTCCAGGTGACGAGTGATTCTCGCGCTCAAAATGGATGTCAGTGTCTTATATATGGTGGGTAGACACGTAATGGGGCGGTATTTGCTCGGGTCTGTGGTAACCTGGTCTTTAGGAACCAAATGAGTGATCCCAGTAGTGAAGAGGCTAGGGAGCGACTTCTGGTTGAGAGCCTCTTGAAACTGACGGGCGAGCACAGCGTGACACACCATGAACCCCTTCAGCCAGTAGTGATGCAGTCCGTCGAGTCCCGGACTTTTCCAGTTCGGGGCTCTACGGACCGCCTCAGCTACGTCATCCGGCGTTATGATGACGGGGTCCATGGGCGTAATACTCGCACACTGACTCGCCACAACTTCCGTCCAAGGGCCCTCGCTGTGGTTTACGGGCTCTGACCACAGGCCACGCCAAAATGCGACAGTGTTAGCCTGATCCGGTCCTGGGCCCGCTCCACATACCTCTGGTCGCTCCAATGATTTGTAGAGCCTCTTCTGATCACTCTGGAAGAGACGATTCTGGTTGAACCGCCTTGACCTCTCGGTAAATCGGCGAATCCGCTTCCCCCAAGCGGCAATCTTTTGCTTCAGGTCGTCTATGCGCTCCGTTAGTTTCTGCGTGATATCCGGCTGGGACAAACTGATATTTGTCCCAGCAAACGCCATTCTAACGGTGCGCACAACCCTCGGTCTATTATTACCCGACCTGAAGCTTATCAGTCTGCCGATAAGGGCCCTTGCCTTTGCGATACGGTCCTCAATTCTTTTTCTCCAGGCTGGGATGGCGCTACTTTGTTTAGTAGCGCGTCCAGCCATGGTAAGTTTGGCGCCAATAATACGGCAAGCTGCCACTGCGGCGCCAAAAGAACTGAGTCCGTCTCGCAAAGGTCCCGGCTGGCTTCCAAATAGGTTACCAGCATTGGGTTAAGAGCCCTCACGACAGCCCGATTTCGCTTGCTTAGGGGTATGCGGGGAAGTCGCGGTCGATTTTCGAGAGGCATGCTGCGCGTTTCTAAAATCGCCTCTTCCAATATACTCCTCATTTGCTCTAGTTCGTGGGAGACCATTTCATCATCGTCTGAATCACCCACAACTGGAAGATCCATGGCGGCTTCTACTCGTGGCAGCTGGTCTGTCGCCTGAGGAGCCTCATCCCCAGCCGTAGCCAATTCATTCGATGAGGGAATGGCCTCACGTCGTAGTCGTTCGAGCTCGGCATCATCGAATATTTTCGAGCGCATGATGTACCGAACTCGGTCTGCCAGGTTTTGTTCCGTGACGGGAATAGACGGCTCCAGCTCAGCAAAAAAAGCAATGCATCCGAGCCCGATACGCTATCCCCGCAGTTTCTTCCCCTTTCGCCCTATAGTACGCCCGCATTGCGTTTGCGTTCATATCCCTTGTCCAACGCATGCGGCGCACTCCACCAGCGGCGGATGCCGCTTGCCGAGTCCGAGAGGACCCTGCCGACATCAAGCCGTCTGGTGGGGATGATGGATGCGGGGGCTGTTAGGTGATCTTGCAGCTCCTCGCGCTCGGCTGGCGGCCCGCATGCTGCCGCGTCCAGCGCCAGCTCCAGACGCGCCCCGGCGACCCCCAGGCAGCGGCCCTATACGTTTTCCAATCTTATCCATCATCCATTTTTGGGCGCCAATTAGCGGGAGACGCCCAGGCCCGGCACCGTTTTATTGTATCATTGTACGGCCGTAAGCACAAACGGGCCTTTGCACCCTGAGTACTGCCGAGGCACGGCGCTCACACCTCTTGGCAAGGCGCTGACTGACTGCACCGACGTAGCAGTTTTGTCACTTAACTGTTTCGTCAGCGGGCGATGGGGTCGTCACTTCCCTACGCCTTTTTTTATTATTATTATTATTATTATGTTAGTTTCATTACAATTAAGTAACCTTCTTATTTGTAATCTCATTTTGTGTTTTATCTTATTAAGTACGTGTAAAATCGTTTTTAATATGTATGAAGCAAACTGCTATCTTAGAACTAACATGCTGGTTGAGGAAAGTTGACTTGAAATGTACGTAAAATTTTAGTTTTGACTGTCAGTTTTGTGTTAAAATATGTGTCATTGTTCAACTTTCATAGTTTTAGTACATTAAAATGAGGATAAAGTGCAATATTTTCAAAATTTTAATGTAAATACGCAATAGGTGCAATAGTGTCCATGTTTGAGACATCCGCAGTAGTGAATTCTAGTTCGCTGTTTTGCGGGTGGCGAAAAAAGAAACTAAAGTTTGCCATACTGCATCAAGTTCAAATTCGGTTGAATGGTTAGAATGGTAAAGAATCTAGCGCCCTCGAGCAGAGAAATGGAGCTTGGTTGACTCCACGATTATTCGATGATTTATGAAAAATTGAATGTGGCATTTGGATATGTCATGTATGTTAACACAAGACTTCGGAATTTTTTAATTAATTTATTAAATCAGAAAATTAGAAAGTACGAGGGTGGATTGAAAAGTACTCGGCCTAACCAAGAAAATAAACACATACTCAATCAGTTATATTTTTATTTTTCTACATAATCACCATCAAGTTCAATACACTTTTGCCACCTCCCCTTCCAAGCATTTAGACCGTTGAAAAAAAATTATTCTTCCTTAGAGTCAAAATATGCGTCTACAGCTGCTTTGACCTCGTCGTTTGTCGAAAATCTTTGACCTCCCAAGTGCTTTTTTAGGTTAGGGAACAGAAAGAAGTCTGATGGTGCCAGATCAGGTGAATACGGCGGATGCGGTAACAGTTCAAAGCCACAGTTGTGAATTTCAGCCATTGACTGTACTGACGTGTGAACATGGGCGTTATCTTGATGAGACAGGAGTTTTCTTCTGAGCATTCCTCGACGTTTTTCTTTTATTTCCTCTCGTAAACGACGTAGTAAGGTGCAGTAGTAATCAGAGTTTATAGTCTGATCCCTTTCAAGATAATCAATCATAATCACACCTTTCGAGTCCCAGAATACTGAAGCCATCACCTTATTTGCCGACAAAATCGACTTAGCCTTTTTTAGGGGTGGTGAACCAGGTCTTCTCCACTGTTTTGATTGTTGTTTTGTTTCCGGTGTACAGTAATGAACCCATGTTTCGTCCATAGTAACAAAACGATTCAAAAAATCATCTGCATCGGCTTCAAATAACTCCAAACAGTCGCGTGAAATAGTCAATCGCGTCCTTTTTTGTTCAACTGAAAGCAGTCGCGGAACCCACCTCGCAGACACCTTGTGGAAACCCAACTCGTTGACAATGATGTTTTGAGTTCGTTCATAAGAGATGCCTATAATCTCGGCTATCTCTCTAATTTTTAATCTGCGGTCTCCCATTATTAAATCAAGTACTTTTTTTAATATTTTCGTCAGTAGTTGACGTCGAAGGCCTTCCAGAGCGGGGTTCATCTTTCACACTCTCTCTACCACGCTTAAATTCTGCTATCCATTTTTTGACGGATGAATATGACAGAGCACAATCGCCTAATGTACTGACCATGTCATCATGGATGGCTTTTGATGATAGCCCCTTCTTATGGAGGTACTTAATGACGGCACGCTGCTCGATTTGCTCCATTCGCGGAAATTATGTCCGATTACTTTGTTAATAAATTTATAAAATCACAACTAATTATCGCACACGTTTCGAACTTCACACAATGAACTAGTCTGAACTGAACTAAATAATGTGGGTAGATTTGATTTTTAAAATTGAATGGATCTGTGTTAGGCCGAGTACTTTTCAATCCACCCAGGTATTAACATAATATGCTTTTTAATATTTTTATTTTAATATTTTTTAATATTATTTAATATTTGAAATTTTTATTTTTTTAATTTAATATGAACAGGTTGTGATTTTTAAGGTCACCTCAGACACATATTTCTTATATTGTTTTTTTAGTGTACATTTTATCTGTATGTACTTTGCAAATCGTGTAACGTTGCGTTATGTTTCAACCTAGAGCAAGATTGCTGCTACCTACAGTACCATTAGTAAATAAATTGTACTGTAGATACAGTAAATCCAACAAGTACCAGGAGCCTTTTAAAGAAATGAGTACCTATGTTATATATATCATCTGTCACTGAAGATTAAAAAAAAACATTCCTGTAGTGTTTATTGAATATTAACTGGTCGCTGCATAAGTAGTATGCATTTTTAAACAATGCACTAACAAGAATGACTGCTTTTTTATTCCTTACATACTTGTTACTTAGATTAAAGTATCACTCCTCTATGCTATTGAAGGTTTGGTCATTGATTAACATTCCCTAAACACTGGCATATAAAGACATGTATTTAAAACTTTTCCTTACTTGTACTAATTTTGAATAGGATCTAAATATAATTTATCGAAAAAACAAAAAATTTGCCACCATTTTTACAAATCATGTTTAATCATTTTTTATTAGAAATAAATTCCCTTTCATCCATTATCAATAAGTTTATGACAGATATACTAATTTTCATCATCTTCTTTATCGTCTATTATTATCATTAAATCCCATTTTTAATTAAATCAATACCTAATACTCACATTCGCAGATACTGGCCAATGAATGAGATATAGATCAACATAGTTAAGGTTAAGCCTAGTTAGTGATTCCTTCAATGCTGGCACCACATCTTTCTCAGCATGTCGATCATTCCATAACTGTGAAATAGAAATGTTAAAAATGTTTTATTTATGTTTAGAGTGATTCAATTTGTTACAGTTCGTTCATTCAAGTTGAATATAATTTTAAAGTGTGAAAGTAGTTTTTTAATTTAATACTAATCAAATAATATTTTAATTTCAATTTTATAAAAGAGGTTGTAGTTTTAAAACCCTGCAATTATGAGGAAGATAAAAGTATTGAAATATTTATTCAATTTTATACTTATGCCCATCCATCCATTTAGTTTTTATTGTTGCCTAGCTATAATTTGTTCAGCTAATTATTTCAGACTATCATCGTCGAAATTGTTAAGTTAGTTAAGTTACACAGCCTATTTCCGTCCCACTGCTGGGCCTTCCCTCACTTCTGAAAAGGTTTTAGGGCAAAGAAGTGTCCGCTGCGCTGCCCATATGAGTGTTGGCGAACTGCACATGCCTTGGAAATATTTTTTTTTATTTCGCAGACAGTCAGACTTCCTCATGATGTTTTCATTCACCGCCGAGCAAGAGGTAAATCAGCACTTAAAATTGCAATTAATAATTTCGTTGATGCCGGCGAGGATCGAACCCGGTGTGCTAGCGTACTGTGAAATTTAACGCGAGAGCTAACAATCTGAGCTACCAGGGCTCTCTCATCGTCGAAATGAATACTTAAGTTAGTTATGTTACAGTCTTTTTACGCCCCACAGCTGGGCAAAGGCATCCTCTTATTTCTCAGAGGGTTTTAGGGCAAAGAAGTTTCCGTCGCGCTGCCCCAATGCGTATTGGCGAACTTCACATGTCTTCGAAATATTTTTTTTTCTTATTTCACAGACGTGCAGGTTTCCTCACAATGTCTTTCTTCACCGCCGAGCACGTGGTAGATCAGAATTTAAAATTGCAATTAACAATTTCATTATTGCTAGCGGGTATCGAGCCCTGCTTGCTAGCGTACTGTGAAATTTACAGCGAGAGCTAACCATCTGAGCTACCACGGCTCTTCTGAGCCACCACGGCTCTCATCTTTGAAATGAATACACCTATAGGATAGGGTGACAAAAGAGCACGCAGTCCACCTGTGGTGGTTGCTACAGATATCTACATCTATCCTCGATTACAAATCAAAATGCAGATGCGTGTCACCCGTGAGGACTAAGATAGAACGCCTCGTTTCCAGTAAAAAAGGCTCTCCGGTTCTCTACACTCACCATACGAAACACAGAAGCATTAAGCTATTATTTCACGCTGGTATTCTGTGAGAGCGTGGTCCTTCCCCGGTCGAGTCGGCCTATTCATACTACAACTATACTACTAATATAACTGCAGCATGGCTCTACCACGTATAAAAAATGTTTTAATGAACTAGTACATGATGCACAAAAAAGTGCAGAATCGAACTTTAATTGTGGCATATTTTTGTATAATGCATAAGATGCAGAAAGAACCCATCTTTAAAAATATACATAAATTATATTTTTTTATTTCAGGAAGAGATATATTTATTTTAAATTTTATTATTTATTAGCTATTATTTGTGTTTAAGAAAATATGTTACCTTTTGGAGAAATAATGTTGTTGGTTATTGGAAATGTAACATAACCGCTGAGCACCTCGCGGCGCCTCTGTCACTCGACACATATTATGGTGCATTGAGTATTGTTTACAAAAAACGTTATTTATAACTCTTCATCAGCGGGAGTGACCCTTGAGTGGTTTTATGTTTTTTTAAAGGAATGAATGGATCTTTATTTCTGTAAAAGTGCTGTTAAAGTTTGTTTGCTCAAATAAAGTAATTAATTTTTCAATAAATATGGCACTTACTGACTCATTATAATGAAATAAAAAAAAAACTATTTTTATTGACTAAAGCATTACGCCACACTATGCCGCATCTGGTCCGAACTACATTCTACATCGGTGTACTCGTAAGTTGATTGTGGGTTCTTGTAAGCTTATTATTAATGCGTTTTATGATAAAAAAATTGTATTGTAGCCTATGATTTTGCACGTAAAATATTGTAAACAATAGATGTAAGATTAAAATAAAATAAAATTGAACTATTAAAAAACTTTGTGTCATTGAGAAATATGAAAGTTTTGACTTTATTCAATATTTAGTTATACTAATTACTTTAAAACTTTATTAAATATATGTACTCGTTTATAGGAAATTTCATAGAGAATTCAGAAATGTATACATATTATAGTATTCGATATACCAAAATCAAGATATTTGTGTTTAAACTGATTGGGCCCAATCAGCCGTCCAATTTATTAAACAGCTCCGCAGTCAACGGAGTATTACGGTTAGAGTCTCCGCAGCTGAAAGGATAGAGGATCCGATCTCTTTACATTTGCAGCGTCTGGAGTCTAATACGTCCACGAACTTCAAATCCTACGTACTCCAGGTTCCTACAAAATACAAAGAGACATTCATTGTTCCGGATTTCTGGTCCTCTGTGTTTAGCCAAAACAGGGACGCGCCATAGAAGAAAGTTCCCTAAATAGTGTTATATTTATATTTTATATATATATTTTAGGTTAAGGTATATATTGCTATGGGCCAATGTTCTTAATTTTTAAGTTCTTGACGCCTGAAATAAAGTTATTGTAAAGTTATTGTACTGAATAAAACTATATTTACGGATTTTTAGCGTTTAATCAACTATTTTAACTTAGTTTTTAATACCACACGTTTCGGGTGCTTTACAGAACCCATGGTCACGGGGGGGGGAGCTGAGATGTTTGACGTCCCAATGTCATAGTTAGTCCGGCTACCTTCAGTTTTTGTATATTAATTTTTGGTCCGATTTACGCAAAACGAGCTTACAGTGTCGTGAATTCTTGCAGTGGTATGCTTGGGTTTGGGTTTAATTTTGGTAATTATACGATCCCAAGTAGATGGCAGCACCCATCCATCTTTTCTATTGAAATTTGGATTTTTTTTTATTTCAATAGCCTCGCGTATCATCCTTGTTTAGAATCGGTGTTCTTTTGCGAGGATTTGTAGTTTATCAAATCTAATGTAATGGTGGAGACGATCTTGACCATATTCGCAGATTGCAGATTTCCCGGAGCGTCGGTCCTTCACGTCAGCTATATGTTCCATCACGTGGGTTTTTATTGATCTTTTTGTTTGACCTATGTAAGAGAGACTACATTCACAATGTGGCTTGTGTACACCTGCATCTTGTAGAGGAATATTACATTTCAAAATTTGGTAAAAATTGACTAATCTTCTTCGGCGGCTTGTAGTATGTTTTAATGGAAGCTCGCTTAAAGATGTAGCCAATCTTGTCTGTGACTCCTCTAACTTACGGTAGTACAGCAGGCGCGCGCTCGAATGTGGCCGGCTTTACTCGTTTACTTTGACGTAGGCGCGGGATCCGAAGCTTGTTGTCATGCAATACTTGCTTGATGTACTGAAGCTCTGCGCCCAGATGTTTTCTGTCACAGATCCCTCCTGCTCTTTGAAACAAAGATTTACCCACGGCTATCTAACTGTGAGGGATGATGGTGAGATTCACCATTTATATATCGGTTGGTATGGATCTAGGTGTGTATAGGAAAAAGACAAAAGGAGATATTGACAAATTAAAGAACTCCGAGAAGCTTGTATCTTCTGGCCTTACCATGGAAGAACCGATTAAACGTCGTCCAATGATTTAAATTGTTGTGTCCTTATAGCCCTTACCGATAATGACGTGTTCAAGTGCATCTTCGAATAAAATATTGCTGATAAATTTCCCAATGTCACGCGTGAGTCCTTCCTGGCAACAGTCAAACTGAGCCATAAATCAGTTAAGAAAAACCTTCCTACTTGCAATAGTATTGTCAAATTGCCACCTGGTATCAGAAAGGCCCTTATCAATCAGGGATGAATATATATAAATTGAACCTCATGTCCAGTTAGAGACTTAACAATAGTAACAAGATGCTTCAACTGTCAGCAATTTGGTCATTCAGCAAAATTTTGTCGAGAAACTACTGTGGAGACTACTACGTGTATCTACTGTGGAGAGCTCAGCCATTCCTTTAAATAATGTAAGAACAAATTGCATGCCCCCGTTAGCGAAACGACCACACAACTGGTGATGAAAGATATCCTGTACGTAAACTCGCAGAGGGCAATTATATCAACTCCATAGACTCTGATAGCGCCTAAGAGTGCCGCATGTTATTTTATTTACTTAGCTCTTAAACATTCATTTTAGTTTATTTTTAAGGTGATACCTCGAAAATTTTGTGGTTTTTCTATTTGACATATTTTTTAAAGTTTTATGGATTACAAATAAAAATTTTGGAATATGATTTTTGACTATATGGCCTTGGAATGCATAAAAGGAAAACTCGATACCATCTAATTTTCTCGATAGAAAAAAATTGCAATTAGGCTCTAATTAGTAACATTTCTCCATGACACCACAATATTTTTACGAATAAGTTCATGGAATTATTTTAAGGCATAGTAAATAATTATATCTAAGTTACCATAAACCATTTTTTTAATTCCATAAAGAAGTTTTGTTGAAAAAAAACGTGGTTTGGCGCTTACTTAGTTTTTTCCGTGCGTGTAGCTCGGGAAAAACTATATATCTGGGTATAGCTATCTCATAATTTGCGTAATATGAAGTCATTGCATCACTTTCATTTCGACACTCCCTTAGTCGTTCGTGATCTTCACCGACAAAGGGAGAAGCCATGTCCCCAAAACTACGATAAATTTTCTAGGTATCCTCTTAAACTTTATTATGACGAATCAATTACTCAATGATCTAGACAACTTTTCTGTGTCTGACGCTAAAATATGTAGTGTTGAAGACTGTAAACACAGGAAGTGAAAATAAATTAATCTTACTTACTAGTACAAAACATTACGAGTAAAAGCATTAATCGGAAAATAACAGGGTTTGAAGTTTTGTTACATATACTGGATATAAAATGTAATATTATTGTCTTTACAGAATGTTGGCTGTAAAACCTCCCACCCCACCTTCCTCTCCTAGATGGCTATTCTTCACACAAAACTGAAAAAAAATCAAAGTGACGGTTTAGTAATCTATATTAAAAATCATTTAAAAGTAACTGTTACAGAGCCAACATTCCAGGATAGTAATTGCTTAATCATTCGAATGAGTTCCAAGACCATTGTTATTTAAATTTACAGACCTCTTTCTCAAAATATTGATAGATTTCAAGTGTCCCTTGATATAACCTTAAACAAACTTAGCAAGTATAAAATATCGTCCTAACTGGTGACATAAATATTAACGTTACTCCTGGAAAAACAGATAACCACGCACACAACTACCTAAATATCTGCTCTTTTTATGGACTATTACTATCACATTACAACCCAACACATCAAAGCGGCTCGTGTTTATATCATTTTGTGATTAAATCAAATAAAACTTCTTTAACATTAGTTACTAATTCCTCGCTCGAATTTTAATAACGTTACGTTTAACCTTACCTTAAAAAACTGCATACGTAGCTACACTAAATCCTATATGACGAACCTTCAAAGTGACATTCGCAGCATTAACTTTGACTTTATTTGTCGCTCTGACGATGCAAATTCGTCCTTGAGTTACTTTATAAATTCTTTAAAACACGCAATAAAGAATAATATATCAACAATAAAACTGTCACTGTTAATTGTCAAGTAATATAATATTTGGTGGGTACCTGTTACGTACATATGCTTGTAAACAATTACGAAATATATCATATTGATCTATATTACTAACGTATAGACAAGACATCCTGAACCAAAAGTTTGCTTCATTTTGGTAAGAGTTAGAACTAAAGTTTGCTGCAGCACTAAAATAATAGTTACGTCGTCTAATCAAAGTATTAAAATATGCAGCGCTAGTTTGCATTAGGGATTAGTTTTCTTGCTACCAAAACATCATAAGCTCCTATAGATTTTACAACGCAGAAATGACATAACTTTTGTACCTACTTCAAAATAATACTCTACCTTGTCATTAAATAAATAAAAGAAGTGAAATAATCTGCAATTTAATATAAAATTTATTTATTACACATTCTAAATAATTCAACACAAATTAATATTCAATTGCATTTAATATAAGTTTAGTGAGCGTTTGCGCATATAATAATTTGTTATCTTTGCCTCGTGTTGCAATCGAACAGTTGTATATAGATATAAACAATATTTTTGTCTCATAGTATATGTACATAATTAGCAAATAACAAAGTAAGAAATATAAAATATTAAACACGAAATTTTATTGGAACTATATATGTCTAAACCACCCTTACCGATATTATTATGGTGTTTTTAACGTATGGTACAGCAGTTTTCTTAGGATAAACTCGTCTTGTTTTTGTATAATGCTTATAAGTGCAAGGAACATACATATGTATGAGGAGTCAGAAGCCATGCTTATTCATTCCGATTATTTTCCACAAATTTTATCCATGTTTCTCTCTCTTTTCTCATGACCCAGCCGTAGAAACCTTCAAAATTATTTAGATTATTTAGGTCAAAGTCACATCTTACTTATTTTATACAATAAAAACACACAATAATAATTAACACAATATATACTATTGACAACAAATGTATGTTGCATATCTGCGTCTTTTGTTTTCGTTACTCTAAGATTATTACTGAAAAATGGCGGCGGTCGATAGCCCGATTCTCGGAGCATTGTAATAACTCGATAAACTTTAAATCAAAGAGTTTTAAACGTTTTAATGTCTACTTACCGATGAAATGTTGAACCATCACTTTTTATTGATGTTCTGGAGAGTTTACTGCAGTCTTTAAGAACACAACCAGGCATTTTGAAGTTCTTATTTATGCGAAGCGAACACGATTCGTCTGTTCGCGCGTTGGAAACTCACTAAACTGTTGCGGTACAGTGTACCGCAATGCGTGGCGCAAAATCGTGCAAGGCGATGTCTTCTCTATACGTAGTAGTAATACCTCCATGATATATAGTGTTTTATTTGCATGCGGTTGTTTCACTCGTGCCACTATGACGATACTTACCAGTAACAACAAATATCCACATATTATTTAAAAAAATGGCCATAACGCAGTTCGGAATTTTGTCAATTTTCGACCACAATATGCAGTCATGGAAGTCATATATAGGCCGCCTTGCGCAGTGGTTCATTGCGAATAATCAGCACACACACAACCGTACACAGTTACTCAACATGGTGGGTAACTGTGTACGGCTACGTACACGCTTGTCAAAAGTTAACAAATAGCATTAGGAAAGAAAACAACGGTATGGCCATGGCCGGCCAGTGGCAGCAGTGGCCTAGAGCGATTGATCAATCTCGGTTGTTTAGCAGCTACTTCCTTTTTCATGGTTTGTCGTTGCTGACAATAGATATCTGTCGTAATCGTTTGGCCAGATTTTAGAAAACTGTAGTGAACGACACCGGCGCTGGTCCACCAAACACTCACAAGTAACTTCTTTTGAGTCTGAGGATTTGGCTGGGTCTCCAGGGCTCCAATAGCTGAACCATTGCGACGAGCGCTTTCGATTATCATACTGTATCCACTTTTCATCGCGTAATGTAACACATCACATATTTACATCAAGTAATGATTTGATTTAAAATCCCTTCATTTTTGTGTCGGTTGAGCAAAGTAACACAGCAGTCAACGCGTGTTTGCAAGTTCGAATCACTCAATTCATGAGGTACCTATCGTTCAAGTTTTTTTAATTTTCCGATTTGTTCAAGTGGATTAATACAGTTTTGTCACTTATCCCGAAGCTTGTAGCTATCTCTGAAGTGCTTTAAGATGCATCCGCTTCCACAATAGCCTTTAATTCTTCATTTTCCCCTTTTGTCTCCGGCCGTTCAAGGGGTTGCTTTTGAAGCTCGAAATTTCCAGAACAAAAACATTGAAACCAAAGTATTTTCTCTTGCAACATCAGTGCCGTACACATCATTAATCCTTCGAGCTGTTTCTGCAGCACTGGTGCCACGGTAGAACTCGTACTCGTAAATATACTGATATTTTATATATGCGATAATTAGCGACGCCAAAGAAATAAATAATGAAAAAAAAAAACAAATGAATGATTATTTTCAAAATTAAAATGTACCAGCTAAATAAATTTATAAATATTTATTTGGAATTCTTAATCAAAGAGGAGATTTTTCAGATCAAAGTGGTCCGTACAACAAAACGCTATTTTCATATGTAAGGACCCAATAACTTGAGTTCAAAAACTCTTTGACCCCCACTTGAACTACTATCAGTAGACAAATGCCCAAACAAAGAGACTAATAAAGTTAATAATTATTTTAATAATGTTGGCAAAAAAATATCAGCAAAGAATTTAAAATAAAGCAACACACGGAATACAATTTTTATGGCCACATACTTTTCTAAATTAAATCCTTTTGTATTGTTACGAGCTTAGTGTTCGTAAAAATAAAAACTGCCAACTGAATTACTGCCATAGCACCTAGGGCTCTATCCTGTATTGCAGTCGCGAACTGTAGTTTCTGCAACCTCCCTGATGCGATGGGAACGACAATTCTGCCGCACGGCTTCCACCTCCAGTGCATGAACCAAGGCTCCCTTAAGCGTCACGTGGTACCCGAGCTTCACAGCAGCTCTGAGCTCTTCAAGGTAGCGGATGCCGTCGATGAATGTCTGCACCAGGTTCCCTTCAATGAGCGCAGGTACAAACCGGTATGCGTTTCGAAATAGCTTCTCCACCTCAAGAGCCCACTGCTGCTTTCTTTTTCGTTGGTGCATTGCACGCAATCATTAAGCTGCGAACGAAAGACGTGTTCCAGGTGAGCGTCGCCATATTTCACCTTCAATGCTTCAAGGAGCTGCTCATAAGTCACTTCCTCACCGAGATCTTCCAAATCAGTTAAGGCCTCGTCGTGCAGGCCTAGTGTGAGAACAGTCATGGCTTGACTTTTATTCCAGCCGTTCGCCTTGACTTGACTTTTATTCCAAGTTTGAGTTCGTCCAGTGATTTCTAGATGTCAGCCATTACGTTTTTAACCCGATTGTTCACTTGGTACATTCGGGTTTCAGCTTCCGACAAGCAGTTTTCATGTTGAGTAACCCTATCCTTCACCTTTCTTATCTCTTTCCCGATGGTAGCGAAAATGTCCTTCATGAGAAGCATCTGCTCTTCCTTATCGCGTTTGAGCTGCTCTTCTAAACGACGGGCCTGTTCCTCCTGCTGCTCTTTCAACCAATGGGCCTGTTCCTCCTTTCGGCGAGTCTGCTCCGTGCTGCCTTCGCGACCGGCTGCTTGCCCTCCAACGTCTGCGGCGTCGTACCACCAAATCATCTCTGGTCCGTCTCTTGATGGCATTGACTTCGGGTACGGACACCCTACTAGTCGTCATTAGGTAAATTCAACATGATTTTATACCACTTTTAACACCAATTGTTATGAGCTCGTGGTTCGTGACAATAAAAACGTCCGATTGAATATCCAAAATTTACACTTTTTACTGAACACCAATTTAAACTTCAACAGACTAATAATTAATCACACTTAACACTTTAGTTCACTTCATTTCGCTCCAAAGTCTTCACTCGTATCGCCAATTCAATACTTTCTCCATACCAGTCGCGCTCTATACCGACTTTATATAGGAACTTTTCCACCGAAAACATCTAGAATTTGAGTAAAATGTCGAAAGTTCCAGCAAAGAATCCTCCAGAAAGCCCTCGCTACTCGACACTAGATAGCGCTAGTGGGAAAGTTCCAGAGAGATCTTGACGCTCCTATTTCTGCTACTTAATACTATATGGCGCTAATAATCACCCGCTACATATCGGACATCAATTATGGCACGCAACAGTTTTGATAAATACCCACACGGATGAGAATTCAAATAAAGTAATTGGCTTAAATGAGGTTGTGCAGTTGGATGGGAAAATATACCTAATGGTATACTCAAAAGAATTGACCATTTACTGGCTGCCCCGTTGACACATATCTTTCAATTATGCATAAATATATTCCCAAAAGTATTTTCCCAAAAGTTTGTAAAAAGCTGAGGTTTCTTCTATATACAAATCTAGCGATAAAAACTTAGTAACAGAAACAGAAACAGAAACTTTTTTATTCAATGTAGATTATAGACAATATTTATTGAAAGTCAATTTTTTCATTTACCACTGGTTCGCAAAAAAAAAAACCTCTGTCCTGGGAAGAACCCAGCGAGACTATTTTTTTTTTCTTCAAATAATAGCTTACAATTATGTTTACAATTAACAACACACGACAAATTAGAAATAGCTGGGTAGCGATCACCCTTCCTAGGGGTTATTATCATCCATAAATTCCTTAATATTATAATAACCCTTTTTATACAAACTTAGTTTAATAAAATTTTTGAACTTTGCGTATGACAAATATTGAACATTTTCTGGGATTTTGTTGTAAAAGCGTGTAACTGTAGGCTGATTTCAGTTTTAACTAGTTTATCTAAAATATTTGAAAAAGCATAAATACCTTAATAAAATACCTGAAAACTAACAATTTGCTGTCAGACAGAGAACTTGGTTTTAGACCTAAGAGTATCATGTAATGATGTCTTGTGCCAATTGACAGATTATGTCACAAGTAATCTTGATAATGGTCTTCACTCAATTAGGATCTTCTTAGACCTTGCCAAAGCATTTGATACTGAAGAACTTTTGAAGTTTAAACATTCTCTACGTGTTTATTGAACATTCTGGATATTTTCTTTTTTTACTTAGTGTTTGTGTTATTTGTGTTTTTAGTTTTATTTCTAGTAAATTAATTGGTATTTGTAAATATCTCTTGCCCTATACAATTGCAAAAACTCGAAACACTTGGCATAAGGGGTACTCTACTACAACTTTTTACCGATTACCTTAGTAATCGCTCTCAATGTGTTAAAATCGGTGAGTATACAAGTATTGAATTACAAAACAGCTCTTATGGCATCTCATAGGGCAGTATCCTGGGGCTTACATTGTTACTAATTTATATAAATGACAAGCGATCTCCAACTTCAAAATGGTGTCATAATGTCATATGCGGATGACAGTCCTGTTGCTCTCAGCTAAATCACTTGATGAAGTTTATAAATGCGCTCATCAAGGCTTTAATATAGTATCTTATTGGCTTCTTAGCAATCTCCTAAGTTTAAACGTAGATGAAACACAATATATGTTATTTTTAATGAGAAATAATAACATACCCACTCACATAAATATTTTCGCTCATAACTGTAGCTCGTATGATGACACTGCATTTGCATATCCCGCATTAACAAAAACAGACAATATAAAATATCTTGGTATCACCCTTGACACAAATTTAAATTTCAGCAAGCACATTGATTTACTTTGTGCTAGAGTTCATAAATTAATATATATTTTTTTTTTTTTTTAAATATCTCCGTACAATCGCTGACTTTAAATTGATACGACAGGTCTATTTAACTTCGTTTCAATCAATACTCACTTATGGCATTATTTCCTGGGGTGGTGCTTCTAATAAAATATTGCTCTTACTAGTAACCACTTTCAATCCTTTCATGTCTCCTACACACAACTTTACGTAGCATGTAGTGTACTAACTGTCCGTCAGTTGTTCATTCAGAATATCATATTAAAACAGCATACCGAACTTCCATTTAACTTAAAATACATAGACAGTAGAAGAATGGACTTAGATTGTGTGAACCCTCAAACTAAACACGCATTTGTGAACGGATTTTACATATCTTTAGGATCATTTCTATATATCAAGCTCAACAAGTCACTCAATATATATTTAGTCAGGTCACCAGATCTGTCAAAAACTTTTTATAACATTAATGGTACACTTTTTGATAATTATAATATAGACATCGTATATGAAATGAAAGGTAATTTAATTTAGGATACAATTTCATTTACATTATTAAAAATGCCCTCCCCTATTTTGAATACATGTCCTTAATCAACGTGGCCAATCATCAATTGCAGCACGCACCATTAGACCACTCCATATTTGAAACTTAATGAAAATTAATGTCTTTTTTATTATCGGCAAGCGCAAGAGTTATATTTTTAAAATTGGAAAAGTTCATCTAGCCAGTATTCAATTTTTTTTAAATAACAAGGTTTTGACAGAACTTATGATCCGGCTGAGTATAGATTAAGTTAAAAAAATGTTATATAATTTTATGGGAATTTCTCAATAAATTAAATTACCAAGACACAGAGTTGTTAGAAATTCTAAAATAGTTTTGTATTATTTGTAGGCTTCAAATAATTGTTATTTAGTTACTTTATTTATTATACAGGGTCATTTTTAATTTACTAAAGGCCTTTTGGGAATATAATGGTGGCATAGTTACAAACGATTTTAGCGAGATCACTCTTTACAGAATGTAATACATTTACATATAAGCTACTTTTAAGTTTTTATTGTCATGTCTGACTCCTTTTAATTCTGTATTTTGTAGTACCTAAACAATTTCAGAATACATAGTCACATAAAATGCCTTTTTTATTTTACACTTGATATCAGTATCACACGTCGTGTTGAAAAATCAATATACACAATTAAATAAGCAAATAATATTAAAAAATCGTAAATATTAAAATGAGCAACAGGTACGTAAAGTATGACCTCTTCGACGCGCCGCCGCGCCGGTCGACGCTCGCGCTCAGCTGATTGTGTCGCGAGTGCCAACTTCCCACAGAGTATTTTTTATACTGCCTACTAAACTTTTCACCACTGTGCCTTTGGTACCAGGGTGCCACTCCAAATGACAAATTTACATAAACTTTTCATATACTCCTTTTTTGCATAAAGCAATTTGATTAAACTATTTGATTATTTTATTAATTTGTTTACGAATTTATAGACATTTTTTAATAAACATTTAGGTAGTTTGTTATGATCACTGCTTGCCAGTAATGCTGCCTTTGGATGGCAACGCCGCCTCCGGCGGTTAGCAACGCCTCAACGTCGCACGTACGGCAGCCCAAAGCCAAGCCAAAGGTATATTGACGTTGATACAGGCGTTATCAAAGGCGCCGCCTACCCTTTTCGGTTCGCAGCACGTGCAAATTAAATATCGACTATTATTAGCTATTTTTTATTTATTAAATGTAAGTTGTATTTAAAAAATGGATGTAGGTTAAAATAATTACAAATATTACAATAAAATATTTATAATGATTAAATACAGATATTAATCTCACAACGAAAAGACAAGCGTCGCGGGCGTAGGCATGTCGATCTTAAATCGATTAATCGAAAAATCGATTCCTTAGCGTAAAATAATCGATCTTTTAGATCGATTCCAAGCACCGCATCGATTCACTGAATCGATCCAAAAACCTCTCGAATCGGACTGATTCATCTGATTCAAGAACCAGCGATAAAATTCCCAAACTGGCTGGGTCAGATACCGCAGTTTTTTTACTTGGTTGATAATTTGAACTCAATATATATTTGAATAAAATAAATATTTATGAACGCATCCAACAATATCGAAAAGTTGTCATTTCATTTTCATTTCTAAAATTCTAATTCTAATCTTACATGTGGAATGTTGGTCTAACTTAATCTGTGCTGTGAACAAAGACTACATATACATACTACAATATAATATTATAGCTGTGAATCTGTTTGTACTGTGAACTTGTGAATTTACTTTATTTATTATCAAAAACATACATACTGTGAGCTGTAAGTACAGACGGAGTACTTTTTAAATACCTAGATACTGTAAATAAATATTATATGTTGAAGTTTATAGAGGTTTATAGTAGAAATAACCAGTATTGTGTTCGTGTAGCATTCACTTCAATTTGATAAATAGTGAGTTATTAGATTGAAACAGATTTAGTTGCAGTTTGAACTTTTGTTAAAGTATTGTTGTTGTATCTAGATTAAAATGTCAAATAAAAGTGATACATGGAATCACTTTGTAAAAAAAGATCGAGTGACTTATGTGCAAACCACTACTAACACAAGCGTTTCAAGCTTACCAGGAGTGGTTAAAAGGAATATTAATAATGTTAGTTATTAATAATATTTTATTTTATTTACTAATATTTTATTAAAAAAAATTAAAGTTCAATTAAAGAAAAAATCGCAAATTCTTGAAATTTCATGTTTGAAAATGTCGCGATTAATCGAAAATCGATCTTTTAATCCTCGATTTAATCGATAATCGATTCTAGTGCTTTCGATTCAAATCGATTCAGAGATCGATTTTTTTAAGAGTGAATCGACATGCCTACGCGGGCGCATTAAAGGCGACCAGGGGGGGGGTACACTTCCATACTTTAGGTTGGGGTTCAATAATTTGCACACTGTGCCATCTTGTACTATATGCATAATTTTTCTAAAAGGTGCGCTAGATGGCGACTACACCAATTCTGGTTATTCTCGAACTGGCAAGTAGCAACTTTATATGACATAATGGATACCGACGTCTGAGCAAGTTGTTGTTTTATTATATTTTATAAGTGATTTTCGGTTGCTGTTACAATAAGTTTGGTTGAGTTGGGATTAGCCCTCTGTTTCTTGTTGTTTGTTTAGATTTTCATGCTGGAACCACATTGTATGTTTGTGTAGTGTTGTGCGAAATAGACGCTTTTGTTTTGGCTTTTACATCGTGTATTTTTTTTTTTTTTTTTTTGGTGGTATTTAATTTGATTTGGTGTTAAATATATATATATATATATATATATATATATATATATATATATATATATATGGTGTGTGTGATGGGGTTAGGTTGCGCATTAAGCAATCTAATTTAATATAATATGTATTTCTTGTGAGATTTTCATGCGATGGCCAAGTCAATCTATACATTTAAAACATAAAAGATTTTTAACATTGATATGGTCACTATAAAATTTTGTTAGATTAGCTAATTACATAATTACTAAAAACAGAACGACCGTTAAGTAGGAACTGAATAAATTAACCAACTTGGTATTACATGGATCTCACAACTTTTTACGGTAGAAGAACTGAGTTGCGAGACTTGGTTTTTTTTATAAGTTATGTTTTTGATGGGATTATATTTTAATTATTTAAATTATCTTGTGTCCTATATTATTAAAACCATAGCGTAAGTGATTGACTAACACACAGGTACTCAACCTAGTTCAGGCAGGTAGCCAATAGTATAAACTTGAGTTTTCAATTTTTCTTTTGTAGATTCTATGTCAAGCTACACATAGTTTTAATTTTTATTATTGCATTTAGTCGGCTCATTGTTACTTTTTTAATTGTAATCGTATTTGTTCCTGTATGTAAATATGCGTAATTGTAAATGAAATAAACTTTATTTATTTATTTCAATTCATACAAAGACGTTATGTATACTGCTAGACGTACACTATGGTACTAATAAATATAATTAAACCTACAATATCTAGTTTCATTTTAAATGTTACCCGACTTGACTAAGAATTTTGTCGTGGGCCTTTTAAATACATCAATTACACATGAACATCTAGATTCGGTAAAATAATTTTTTGGCTCATAAAAACATTTTATTTCATGCGAGTTTCGAACTACTTGCTAATGCTTAGATATTGCGAAATTGATCCATCGTGAAATTCTCCTAAGAAATTTAAATCTATTATCTTCCGATCGCAGTTTCCGTCAATAAAATTTTTAATTTGTGTGAATTTATGGGTCACAAATCGCGTTTTCCGTTTTATTGAATAAATTGAAAGACAGTTAGGAAACTGAAAGAAAGAAAAGTCGTTGTAGAAAACTGTTATGTTTTCACTTGGTATTCGGAAATCCAATTTTATATGAACAGTGCCGTTAAGGTATAGCAATTTGTAAACAAATATCGATACTTTGGACATGCGATTTGAATAACAAAAATATGAAAACTGGTTAAAGTAAACGTTTTTGAAAACGTGCGCATAACTGCAGTACGATGTTGAAATTAAAACGATATTCAATTTAACGCGTAGTAGCGCTTGGCTGTAGCTTTTAAAGGTCACGAGTTCAAATCTCTCTTTTCTCTCTCTCTCTATTTATATATATATATATTGCACATATGCAAATCTGAAAGATTAGACTGAAAATTATTATTTGTAGTCAGTAAAAATCGTTTTTTTTTTTGGTTTCTGGTTTAGTTTCTTAAATTAATATATTTTAATGTAAGCGAGACAAATAATTTAGCTGTTATTTAAGATCTGCGCATGATACAGGTGAAGAGAATCTTTCAAAGAATCGCCTTTTTACGACTATTGTAAAATACTTCTGAGACTAAAATTATCCTTTAAATAGTAAAAAGGTTCCACACACCGTCGAAAATTTGGGAAAGATGTCGTGGGATTTGCTAATATTTGTTTTAATGGTCTTATGTTTTTAATTACACTGTTACGTTAAAAGCATTCTGAATGTGTCTGAGTAAATAAGTACTGGTTATAATTGAGAATAGAGCTGTAACTACATTGGACGTGAATTAATTTCAACCCAATTTTCTATTTTTTAAATCTCTTCATCTACCATGTGAGAAGCCATGGAATATAAATGGCTGTTTAATTTTGTTTCGTTTAGTCATAATAATTTTTTTTTCAATTAAGAAATTCCAAAACTTTGGTTGTTCCAGTGGCGTTGTATAAAATATTTTACTAAACCGCCATCGTGAGTGGGTTACATTTGTTTACAGCGGCACGTGACGAAAAATATCGATCGCTGTAGAAATACAAAATATTTCAAAAACCAAATTTGATACATAATTAATCAAGATCAATATTTTTATTATTTTTATAATCACAAATTTTTATTACAACATATTGTTTCAGAAGGGAAATCGGGCTGTAGTTCTTCAAGAGAGCGTCGCCTTTCTTAAAGAACAAGACCACCGCACTTCTGCTCCACGCCTCCGGAGTAGTGCCACCATGGAGGACGGAATTGAAAAGCTACTGAAGGACTTCAAGTACCGGTGTTCCACCCGCTTTCAGAAGCTCCGCCGTAATTCCATCCTCGCCTGGGGCCCTGCCGTTTTTAAGGTGCTGGAGAGCCATTGTAATCTCGCTCAGACTGACGTCGGGGATATCATCGGAAAAGTGTCGGGTAAGATTTGCTCTTAGATCGTTACTCACACTTGCGTGTGGCTCCAACGATGACGTGTACAGCTGCCCGTAGAACCACTTAATCTCACTCAAAATCTCAGGTGTCCCGAAAACGATGCTGCCACACTTAGTCTTCAGCTTTGACAGTTGGCTCTTTCTGGCAGACAGATCTCTGGCAAAGACTTTGGAGCCCTGGGTCCGCTCGATCGATTCTTTAATACGAGCAGTATTAAAGTTGCGTAAGTCTCGCCGCATGCATTTGGAGATCTGTCTGTTCAGTTGCCTGTATGCTGTCAAATCTGTTGACGATTGCAGCCTCATCTCCCGTCTAACAGCCATGAGAGTGATCGGAGAGTTTTTGTGTTCTTCTGCAGCGGGTCTTTCAGAACTTAGCTCCAACCGCATGGACAGTTTCCACGAGCTTGTCATTCATATCGTCCACTTCATTGCTATCTTCTAGGCACTGAAAGCGGTTACGTAACTCGAGCTGAAAAGTTTCGGGATTCTGGATCAGAGCACGAGGGGGACGGAGCGTTGACTTCATTAGACGAGAACTCTCCAACTTAACGTTAAAGTTCAGTGTGCCTCTAACCATTCGGTGATCGTTGCCGGTTTTCACCCTTGTGATCACTGAGACATCACTGAAAAGTTGGCGTCTGGTCGTCATAATGAAGTCAATCTCATTTTTTGTCGAACCGTCGGAGCTCGAACAGGTCCACTTCCTGTGGGGCCGCTGCTGGAAGAAAGAGTTCATCATAAGGAGTTCCTCTTTCTCCATAAAGTCAGCCAGCTGCTGGCCCCTACGGTTCCGTTGCCCTACTCCGAATTTCCCTAACTTCAGCTCACCGCCTTCTCTTGTGCCTAGTTTTGCGTTGAAGTCTCCCATCAACACCGTGTAGTGGGTTTTGGAGGAATGCATGGCTCTAGAAATATCCTCATACATTTCCTCCACCTCCTCACCGGGATGTGCCGAGGTTGGTGCGTAGACCTGTATGACCTTCAGCGAATACCGTTTGGTGATTCTGAGTATTAGGTACGCGACCCTCGTCGACACCCTCCCAATCTTTACAACGTTGTTGACGAGAGACTTGTGGACGATAAATCCGACACCTCCTTGGGACAGATGGTCGCCCTCCCGGTGATAGAACAAGTTGCCGGACTGGAGGATTACCGTGTCCTCCCCCCTCTCTTCGGACCTCAGATAATCCAATAATATCCCAGCGCAACTTGTCTACCTCTTCTTCCAGCTCCAGTATCTTCTCGTCAGTGCTCGGGGTGCATGCGTTATACGTTGCCAGGTCGAGTCGTCATAGATGGCAACCGAACCTCCACCGGGGATTATTAGCACCCCCTGCCCCGCCGTTACCATGGTCGTCACCGTAGCCAGGAATAGCGGGGCTGCCGGGGACTGGGGGCCATTTATTTGCGTCATTGCTCATTGGGGGATATTTGCCATAGTTGCCACGCTTGGCGAACGGGTTGGCGACCGCAGTTATTTATTATGTTATTGTTGTTATTAAGAAGATGCTTCTGCCCATCTCCTTTTTGTGTCCCTTTGTCGCCTCTTACGACACCCACGGGAAGATATGGGGTAGTGAATATTCTCAACCGCCACTACACGGCTAAGCCGCGTCTACGTGCTGTTTTCGAGAGTCATTACGAATCGTCTCGCACGCAAACTCGACGACTTTCAGCCTCCCGAACAAGCCGGTTTCCGAAAAGGCTTCAGTACCATAGACCACATACATACCCTGCGGCAGATTGTACAGAAGACCGAAAAGTACAATCTTCCACTTTGCCTGGCGTATGTGGACTATGAGAAAGCTTTTGATTCAATCGAAGTTTGGGCAGTGCTGCAGTCCCTTAAGCAGTGTCAAGTTGACTGTCGGTATATCGAAGTGCTGAAGTGTTTGTACAGTAGGGCTACGATGGCTATCCGAGTACAGAACCAGAGTTCGAAACCTATCAAACTGCAGAGATGTGTAAGACAGGGTGATGTTATATCCCCGAAACTCTTCACCGCTGCGTTGGAAGACGTTTTCAAGCTACTGGACTGGAAATGATACGGTATTAACATCAATGGCGAGTTCATCACTCACCTTCGATTTGCCGACGATATAGTTCTTATGGAGAATCGCTGGAGGACCTTAGCACTATGCTCAATGACCTCAATGGTGGCTCCCAACGGATAGGTCTTAAGATGAACATGGACAAAACAAAGATCATGTTTAATGTCCATGTCACACCTATGCGGGTAGTTGTTGGGAGCACTATGCTCGAAGTTGTTGACGAGTACGTTTACCTGGGACAAATTGTCCGACTAGGTAAGTCCAACTTCGACCGAGAGGTCAATCGACGGATTCATCTCGGCTGGGCAGCGTTCGGGAAATTAAGACACATCTTCTCGTCAGGTATACCTCAATCTCTGAAAACTAAAGTGTACAACCAGTGCGTGTTGCCAGTGATGACTTACGGATCAGAGACGTGGTCCTTCACTGCTGGCCGTATGAGGACGCTCAAGGTCGCTCAGCGAGCTATGAAGAGGGCTATGCTCAGAGTTTCTCTGCGTGATAGACTCAGAAATGAGGATATCCGCAGAAAAACCAGAGTGACCGACATAGTCCAACGGATTAGTGAGCTGGAGTGGCAATGGGCCGGCCATATAGCTCGAAGAACTGATAACCGATGGGGAAGAAAGGTTCTCGAGTGGCAGCCTCGTACCGGTAGGCGTAGTGTAGGGCGAACCCCCACTAGATGGAGTGACAACCTGGTAAGACATGCAGGAAGTCGATGGATGCAGGTGGCTCAGGACCGTGTTTTGTGGCATTGCTTGGGGGAGGCCTATGTTCAGCAGTGGACTTGTGAAGGGCTGTAATGATGATGATGATGATGATATTGTTTCGCTAAACAAATTAAAATAAAAGTAACTTATAAACCAAAATGGATATCACATGGACTAAAAATTTGTAGCAAAAAGAAAAGAGCTTTATTGTGGAAATATAGAAAATCACCAACTAGTGCTAATAAACTTAACTACAAAAAGTATACAAAACTATTTAAAAAAATTATATATCTGTCTAAACGAGCCCAAAATAATTACAAAATAAAAACAAGTGACAATAAGTCTAAAACAACATGGCAAATTATTAATAAATCGAGATTAAATTTACCCACTCAGTCTATATCAAAAATAAGGGTAGGCAAAGAGCATATAACTAATACTGAACAAATTGCTGAGGCATTTAACAACTACTTTATTGACAAAATTAAACCATTAGAAGGATGTGGAAAAAATATTGATAGAAACCTCAGACGCATGCTCGGCTCTATGTTTTTGGCTCCAAGTCTACCACTACATATATTTAATATTATCAAAAATATGAGAAACACAAGTAGCGTAGGGCATGACGGCATTGCTACTAAAATAATCAAGTCCGTAAATAAAGAAATTTGCCATCACCTGAGCTATATCATGAACCTGAGCATAGAAAGGGGTATTTTTCCCGATGAACTTAAAGTCACCATCGTGAAACCTGTATTCAAAAAAGCTGACAAAGAATCAATGGAATGTTATAGACCTATAGCCTTAATATCAATATTCTCTAAAATATTTGAAAAATATCTTTATAATGAACTTAATGATTATTTGGAAAAAAATGACATTTTGTGTAGGGAAGAAAAAAGGATTTCGCAAAAATAAAACAATAAATATGGCACTCTATGATTTTTATAAAAATGTAATAACACACGTTGACAACAGAACACCGGTATGTTCACTATACTGTGATATGACTCATGCTTTTGACTATGTTGACCATAATATTTTAATTCACAAACTCGAGGCATATGGTATTAGGGGCAATGTATTGAGTTTGTTCCAGTCTTATCTAAATAACCGTCGTCAAAAAACGGAAATATGTGGGTTAAATGTAAAGACCAAATCTGAGAACATAAGCTCATCGACAGAGCGTTTGGTAAAATACGGTGTCCCACAGGGCAGTGTCTTAGGGCCTCTCTTATTTATAGTATATGTAAATGACCTCCCAAATGCCACTAAGCAACCTATGACCTTATTTGCCGACGATAGTACTATAACTATTAACTGTGATGACATCTTTTCTTATAAAAATGACATAAATGAATCATTAATATCAATAATAACATGGCTAAATAATAATAATTTGAAAATTAACCTAAATAAGACACACATTATGCATTTTAGCCAAAGACCAATCACCCCATCTAATATTAAAGTAAAATATAACGACACTGTTATTGCTGAAGTAGATACAACCCGATTTCTCGGATTACAAATTGATCAAAAACTAAATTGGAAAGCCCATATACTAGAACTAAATAAAAAAATAAATAGTTCGGCTTATGCCCTGTTTAGACTTTCTGCTACAGTTAACATTGACGCACTTCTAACAGCTTATTATGGGATAGTCGAATCTGTCCTTAGATATGGAATTATTTTCTGGGGTAACTCAACTGACAGAGAAGTAGCATTTAAAAGTCAGAAAAGATGTATCCGTGCAATGTTTGGTCTTCAGGCTACCGATAGTTGTGCGCCGTATTTTATTAAACACAGAATTCTTACACTTCCGTCCTTATACATAATGGAGACGGCTCTCTTTGTCAGGGCCAATCCCAACCTATTTCCACGGTTAACTGACAAAGTAAAGCGCAACCGTCGTGACGGAAGTAAATTGTATTTGCAACAAGCAAAAACGGCTCTGCTAAGAAAGAGTGTAGTATGCATGGCTCCTAAAATCTATAATAAAATTCCTCAGATGTATAAATCATTGAACAGCAATCTTTTTTAAAAATAAATTCAAAAAACTTCTAATTGAAAAATGCTACTACACTGTAACGGACTTTCTCAATGATAAATTTTGACATTATATAATTGCCTTATACATACATATATTTTTAATTATGACTGTTGTAAGTAATAATCTCGCTGACTTTGTATATTGATAGACTTTGCCAATGTTAAATGAAAATTAACAATCTAATCACTTTAAATTTTACACACCGAATATGACGGTAAGACATGTTGACACTGATAACACTAACACCCAAGAACATATCTCTGCCCATGCATTGTATATCTCACACATGTTTGAGTAAATAAAAATATCTTATCTTATCTTATCTTATCTTAAATGTGCGTAGAATTTATATCTGGGGGCACGGCAGTGCCCCGCCAAGTTGAGCAAATAAGCGGGACGATCGTACCATACTTTTCTCGAAGCAAATCAGGACATTTTCGATCCCCTATAACTTCGTAGTGGATAAAACTAGAATCCTGAATTTTCAGTAACCCATTAGGCCTTGTATACATATAGTATATTTCAAATTTTATTCAATTTGTACTAGTAGTTTAAGAATTTTAAGTAGTCCAAATTTCTTAATTTTGTCAGCTACTGATATCCAAATATGTACATATATAGTAACTGGATGGCCGAGCTTTGCTCGGTTTTTTTTGGAAATTATATTTAGATACAAATTACATACTGATGAAACATAAATAATATTTTTTAATCTTATTGACATAATAGAAAAAACTGAACTGGTTATTTGAATAAAAAATCATGAGTGCAATTAGATTAATTAAAATTTTCGTGTTTTTAAAAAATACTGTTACGAGCTTGAGGTTCGTGACAATAAAAATTGCCGACAAAATTACCTAAATTAACACTTTAATATACTTTACACAAATTAAAGTTAAAAACACTAATAATTAAACACACTAATTCAATTTATTCCGCTCCGAAGCTTCGCTTTTCTCGCCAAATCAACACTGCCTCGATCGCATCTTGCAGCGCCTATATATTTAAATTAGCAAAGAAATATCCAGAATGTTCAAGTAAACACGCGCAAGGTACCGAGCGTTCGATTTTCGACTAGGCGCTGTCGGTTGAGTGATTTGTGATGTCATTTTCTCAATGCTCCCCTCGCTCTCGTTCCTGACACTAGATGGCGCTAGTGTATCGTCGAATTGAGCGCGTAACACTGCCCCCTCCTAAGACATGCTCGTCCCGAGCATTATCGGCCCCATAATAACGCGCCAAGCGATTCACATGGACGATCTTAGGAGTCCCTCTTGCGCCTTTCTGTAACGACTCCGCAATGTCAAGGGCTGTTCTATCCCGTGGTGCACCAACATTGTACAATTTCGGTGCTCCTCTACTACGTGTCTGAGGTCCCCGCACGGCCGCACAACTTGTACATATACGACACCAACCCTCGACATCGTCACGATAATGGACCCAGTAAAACTGTTCTCGGACCTTCAGTAGAGTTCGTTTAACTCCCAGATGGACTCTTGAACGACCATTATGGCACAGCTGTAGAACATTCGGCACTTTAGCTTTAGGGACAACCATTTGCAAACGACAGCTGTCCCTTCGACCATTGTCCCATTTACGGCACAGGACTCCATCCTGAATCAGAAAGCTGTCCCATTGGGCCCAATAGCTTTTCGTGGTTGAACTCATCGCTGAGACGTCCCTCAACTTAGGCTTGGTAGCACGGGCCTTCATCCATCCCAGAATCGGCTTGATGTCCGGATCTTCCTGCTGTGCATGTCGTAGGCTGTCCTTCCACCCGTTGCTGAGGTGGTCTGTACTGAGCATCCTCACGGATACCACTTCCTTACTCTCTTGCCTACTACAATGGTTGCAATCTTCAGGACAAGGTCTTCTTGTCAATGCATCTGCGTTGCCGTGAGATTTCCCGCTGCAGTGTCTGATAGTAAAGTCGTATTCCTGCTGCTGCTGGGCGGTGCTGTTAGCCGCACTTCCTTTCTGAGACCGTTCACCTTCCGTTCCTAGGGTGTGCTTAGGGCAGCTGGACCGAAGATAGCCCCTTTTCCCACAGCCATAGCACCTAGGGCTGTATCTTTTATTTTGGTCGCGAACCGTAACTGCTGTAACCTCCCTAGCGTGAGGTGAACGATGATCCTGTCGCCGCCAGGCAGTGCCGTTAGCTGTACTACCCTCTCGAGATCGATCAACTCTCCTTTCCACGGTTAGTTTAGGGCATCTGGATCGAAGATGGCCCCTTTCCCCACAGCCATAGCACCTTGGGCTGTATCCTTTGTTGCGGTCGCGAACTGTAGCGGCTACAACCTCCCTGACGCGATGGGAACGATGATCCTGCCGCACGGCTTCTACCTCCAGTGCATGGGCCAAGGCGTCCTTAAGCGTCTCGTGGTGCCCGAGCCTCACAGCAGCTCTGACTTCCAGGTCGCAGATGCCGTCGATGAATGTCTGCACCAGGTTCCCTTTAATGAGCGCAGGTACAGACCGGTAAGCTTTTCGCACCAGCTTCTCCACCTGTAGAGCCCACTGCTGCAGGTTTTCGTTGATGCGCTGCACACGATCTTTAAGCTGCGCACGAAAGACGTGTTCCAGGTGAGCGTCGCCATATCTCGCCTCCAATGCCTCAAGGAGTTGCTCATAAGTCACTTCCTCACCGAGAGCTTCCAGAACTGTTAAGGCCTGGTCGCGCAGGCCTAGTGTGAGAGCAGTCATGGCCTGACTTTTATTCCAGCCGTTCGCCTTCATAACAGCCTCGAACTGGATTTTGTAGGCTGACCAGGAAGAGATACCGTCGAACGGTGGCACCTTGAACCCACGTAGCGAAGGTGTTGTAGCTACTACGGGAGCTGTAGCTCCATCTCCAAGTTTGAGTTCGTCCAGTGATTTCTTCATGTCAGCCATTACGTTGTCAACCCGATTGTTTACTTGGTCGATTCGGGTTTCAGCTTTCTCGATTCGGTTTTCAGCTTCCGACAGGCGGTTGTCATGGTGAGCAACCCTATCCTTCACCTCCTTTATCTCCTTCCCGAAGGTAGCGTGAAGGTCCTTCATGAGGAGCATCTGTTCCTCCTTTCGGCGGGCCTGTTCCTCGTGTCGGCGGGCCTGTTCCTCCTGCTGCTCTTTCAACTGACTGGCCTGTTCCTCCTGTCCGCGCTTCAGCTGCTCTTCGAACCGACGAGCCTGTTCCTCCTGTCGCCGGGCCTGCTCCTGAAGCATCACCATCAGGGCGCCCAAATCATCCAAATCAGACGGATCGGCCTCCGTTGCCGGCCGCTGGCCCTCCGACGTCTGCGGCGTTGCACCACCAAATCTTCGTTGGTCCGTCTCCTGCTGGCGTTGACTTCGGGTACGGACACCCTCCGTTTCCTCCTTAGGTGAAATCGGCATTATTTTATCCCACTTCTGACACCAATTGTTACGAGCTTGAGGTTCGTGACACTAAAAATTGCCGATAAAATTACATAAATTAACACTTTAATTTACTTTACACAAATTAAAGTTAAAAACACTAATAATTAAACACACTAATTCACTTTATTCCGCTCCGAAGCTTCGCTTTTCTCGCCAAATCAACACTGCCTCGATCGCATCTTGCAGCGCCTATATATTTAAATTAGCAAAGAAATATCCAGAATGTTCAAGTAAACACGCGCAATGTACCGAGCGTTCGAGTTTCGACTAGGCGCTGTCGGTTGAGTGATTTGTGATGTCATTTTCTCAATGCTCCCCTCGCTCTCGTTCCTGACACTAGATGGCGCTAGTGTATCGTCGACGTGAGCGCGTAACAATACTAAAAAAAGGGCTCGAAATAATAGATTTTCTCAAAAAAGAAGGGAACTTCAAAAAAAGGAAAAAAGATTGGACCGAAGACAGGACGCCAACCAAGGCATTACGATTTCGCGACCGCTCGATATCCACTTGAGCTATTACGATCATTAATACAGTGTCAAAATTTACCTTCTTATACTGAAGCAGTTTTTCATTGCCTGCAAACACAGACAAAAAGATATTTTCCAAAAAATAAACCCTAGCTAGATCGATTTTTTACCCCCGAAACTCCCTGGATACTAAATTCAAATCAAAATCAAATCTCTCTTTTCTCTCTCTCTCTCTTTATATATATATATATATATATATATATATATATATAAGACATATACACGTTCAAGCGGGCGTAAAACAGGGTTGTGTCATGTCTTCCTGGCTGTTCATACCGTATCTCGACAGCTGTTTACGGAAGCTGAAAAATAGCTGTTTGAGTGTGAAATTGGGTGCCATTAAAGTTAATTGTCTGCTGTATGCTGATGATGCAGTGCTTATTGCACCATCAGAAGCAGAAGTGCAGGCATTAGTCACGTGTATGAAATAGGAATGTGAAATTAAAGGTCTCCGCTTGAATGCTAATAAAACTAAGGTTCTAGTATTTGAAAAAGACGAAGAGAGAACGAAATGTGAAATATGGGTAAATCAGGAGTGTCTAGAACAGGTAAATGAAATTGTATACTTGGAGAGTGCTTTCAGCCGGGATGGAAGATGTGATTTAGATGTGGACAGGCGTTTCGCTGCCGGGAACAAAGTCAATGGTGCCCTGAATACGTTAGTCAAAATGCAAGGCGTAGTGAAGTGTGCACGCCTTGCAATACATAACGCAGTGTTGGTGCCGACTTTGTTACAGCGAAACCTGCTTATGCCAGAAGAAGCATAAAAGCAAGTTGAATGCAGTGGAGATGCGATCTCTTCGTAAAATGTGCGGCGTTACCATAGCCGACCGAAAGCGAAACGAAGAGATTGAAAGATGACCTTATCACAAATATTGATAGGGGCGTACTCCGATGATTTGGGTACGTTGAGTGAATGAGTGAAGACCGAATGGTGAAGAAAATATATAGCGCGAAAGTAAATATTAAAAGGTGTCGAGGTAAACCGAGACTAACTTTCGAAGACCATGTGAGCAAATTACTCGAAGAGGGGAAGGTCAAGAGTACTTGGATACCTAGACGTGCATGTATGAAGAAGTTAATGAACATGAAAGAAGCGAAAGAGGTTTGTAAGGGTCGTTACACTTAGCGATCTGTTCTCTCTGGCTACCCCGTTAGGGATTGTGCGTTAAGATAAGTAAGTATAAAACATATAAGATTTTTAACATTGATATGGTCACTATAAAATGTTCATAGGTCAGCTAATTACGTAATAATTAAAACAGAAGGACCTTTAATTAGAGACTGAATAAATTAATCGACTTGGTATTACTTGGATCTCACAACTTTTACGGTAGAAGAACTGAGTTGAGAGACTTGTTTTTTTTACAAGTTATGTTTTTGATGGCATATAAATATACTTATACGTCTTTCACTTTATGAAATGACCTGAGTGATTGCTAAATTAAAATACTGGTTAGATATGGCTAGATAAAAATATATGAAAACGAATTGACGAGAAAAAAATTAACGATAGGTCAGGTAAAAAAGACTAGCTATTACGATAATGACTTCTTATTTTTTTAGAAACGTTATCCCCACTCGAGGATTTTCTCCCGTACCTTGAAGACAGTATGCATACATAGTGGAATTATATTTCTGGATGCAACTGGTAATATTGGAAAAACATTTTTTAATAATTTGATCCAAGCTGTAATTCGTGCAAACAAAGAAATTGCACTCTCTATAGCATCATCGGGAATATCAGCTACACTTATGGATGGCAGACGAACATCATATTCCGCACTAAAATTACCTTTGGATGTTCCTAACTATGAATTTCCGATATGGTACATTACCAAATCATCAGCACGCGAGCGAATATTGAAACAGTTCAAAGCCATCCCATAGGGTTAAAGCATAGTGGCTCACCGAAAGTATTTAGTAGCACTAAATAGAACACTCAAAGATAATACAAGCTTAATGAGAATTAATATTGTCATTTGATATTTTCATTGCCTGTCATTCCGAAATCAACACCAGCGGATAAAGTTAATGCCTACTTAAACAAATAACCCATACGGCAACATGTACAAACAGGGAAGTTAACAAAAAATATGAAAGCCAAAATTTCAAGACACGTAAAAGCGCAAGAATTTTCTGAAAATCTACTTCGGATAGAAGAAGGCACCTTTACTACCTCATAATGAAAATTATGGCTAAATCGTACTGCCAAATGAATTATGCTATGTTGTTGAAACATCTAAACAACTCATTAATGAGGTAGGTATACCCGATAGGTATTTTGGATAATTTAAATAATTCAGAATATTTACATATGCGAAAAAACTATTTTAGCGACGAAAAACTAAATTGTCAACAAAATTAACAGCACTGTTCAAGAAATGATTCCGGGAGAAAGGATAAATTACATGTCGATCGATAAAATGATTGATGAAAACGAAAACGTCAATTTCTCTACCAAATTTTTTAATTCGTTGAATATAACAGGAATGCCATTAAACTGTCTTAAATTGAAAGTTCGTTCGTCAAACTTTTACTACAAAATCTGAAATCGCTAAAACTGTGCAATGGCAAAAGGGTCTGGCATCAAACAACTAAAAAATAACATCACCGAGGCAAGTATAATAACGGGTAAAAAAAGGGCAAACTGTTTTTATACCGTGAATACCTTTAATATCAACTGAATTACCTTCCAATTTTAAGCGATTACATTTACCAGTCAAGTTGGCTTATAGTATGACCATTATTTATTGATGTCACACTCATACATCAACGTCACGGTATTGGAATTGCAATATGAAAGGCACAGGGCCAAACATTCCAATATTGTGGCGTTAATTTGAGAGAGCCATGCTTTCCACGACGTCAATTGTACGTAGCATGCTCAAGATTGTTCATTTACAACCCAAATATTAAAACAACAAATATAGTATATAAGCAAGTGTTGTGAGCAAAAGTTGAAAAAAACTATAAAGTTTATATTCATTTAAAAACATTAAATAAAACTACTTTTACGCATTTTATCGCGTGAAATTTATATGATTTTTAATTCCTGGCTTTTCGTATACTTTTTAGCAATCATGGTTACGGGTCACTGACGTCCCGATGTCAGGCTTAACGCAATGTACCTTCAGATTTTTAATTACTATTTATGGTCTAATCTACGCAGAAAGAACTTACTGTGTCTTGCAGACGTATGCTTGGGCTTAGTTGTAATTTTATTAATTCTGAGCGTGACGGTCATGCCAGTTAAGTGATTTTTCATCATCCTAAAAGTGCTCAACGTGCCTAAACAAGTTTTAACTTTAAAATATGCTTATCAGTCTATATACGAGTATGTTTGTTCCTTTATGGCATTCTAGAGACCAAACGCGTTAGCCGGTTTTGATGATTTTTACGTTATTCAATTTGTCTTAATATTTTGAGTGAAAAGACATGACAGTAATCAGAATTCAATATGGAAAAAATCCTGACGCCATATTATTAAAAAGTAAAAAATAAAAATCGATGAACTATGTCAAATAGGGTAGTATCATTGATTATCATTTTTATGACCATTTAAGATCTAAAACGATTTAAAGCTCGTTAGCGACTATTCTTGCTAAAATTTTAAAAGTTTTGAATAAAGTTATGATAAGATTCTTATATAATCGTATAATGGATATTATTAGTATTTTTTTACGCAGTTGGGTTCTTTTTAAAACAGGGTCTCTGTAAAATCTTAATATTTACAGGTAAGATGTACAAGAGACTTTTGTGTTTCTTGAGAAAACTGTCAAATTACGTGGAGCACGAATTACTTAATAATAAAACATAATAATGTCACGTACTGACTATTCTTTCTCGGGAGAGTACGATCAGGAGGAGTTTGTTTTTACTCGCGCTCTTCTAGGGGATTTCTGAGACTAAAGACTTCTGGATTATTGTTCAGTCTTTACGGCGAATAATCGTAAGAGGCTCATGCTGTAGTTATATTATATGAATGAGTTGGCTTGACGGGGAAAGGACCACGCTATCACAGAATACCGATGTGAAAGAGCAGTTTATTGTTTTGTTTTATTAAGGTTGAAATTGAAGACTGATTTTACTAGAAACAAGGCATTCCATTTTAGTCATCAGGGATGACAACGTCAACACAACAACAATCTGCATCTGCGGTTATTTAATTTCCATAACTTAACACATTCACGACACCGTCATGGGACACAAACTGTGATGCGATCGAAAGATAATGCATTTGAATGAATTGATACGTGAGCACACAACGTAGCGTCGCTGTGCATAACGGATTCGTATGCAATGAGTGTCAAATTGGAAGTAAGCGAAACAATGAAGCTTAACCGTATGCATATATATATATATATATATATATATATATATATATATATATATATATATATATATATATATATATATTACGTGTCACGTTGTTTGTCAGCGATGGACTCCTAAACTACTTAACCGATTTTAATCAAATTTGCACACCGTGTGCGGTTTGGTCCAACTTGAGAGATAGGATAGTTTTTTTTGTCCATGAGTGACCCACAATTTTTTTTTGCGAATTTAAGGATTTTTCATAGGGCATTAATTGATTGAAGTAGGACATGACAAAGGGTCGCCGAAAAGGACAGAAAAACGTCTGCCTGGCAAGCTTGTTTATATATATATATGTATATATATATATATATATATATATATATATATATATATATAGTTTCAATTTTGCGATATCGCTGCGTTTGCCAAAGTTTCGACGATAGCCTTGGAAGTCATAACTGGGTGGCTTTCGATATCCAATAATTCAATATATAACGGTTACAATGTGACCAATTTCCCATTATGACACTCTATATTCTGTCACAGATGAACCCTCAATTACATTTTTAATCTGATTATATAGTTCACTCAGTTCAATTTGTTTCAAAAAAACAAAAATCCGAATATAATGATGTTTTGAAGGTTCGATAGCGTAGCGGTTTCAACTTTACCGGCCAGGGTTTCAAAATAGGCATGGAAAAACCGATTTTTATTGACTACAAATAATAATTTTCAGTCTAGAGATTTGTATATGTGCAATATTTTATATATATAATTATATACTCCTATTATAGTAAAAAAAGTTGTACAAAAACCCTTAACTCTCTTCCTTCCACAATAGATAGCCAGATATGTGGCAATATCTGAGTAGTGCTGCATATTTTACTGACGTGTTATTTTCCTCTAGTTTCCTAGTCCCTAGTTATAATTTTGATGCAGTTTTCAACAGGTATTAACTTCAAGTTCAATGCGGTCTATAGCCTGTCAAAAAAAACCCCTGACGACGCTACAGTAAAAGTATTATCGAAAGGTTTTAATTTCGCCATAACACCGCGAATAATCCCGTAGAAGACATTTTCTCTGTAGTGTTGAGAATTTTCTGTATAAAACTAATATTAGTAATGAAGATTTAGAGACATTTCGTCTATTTTACGTCGAAGTTCAGCGCCAAATTTAAATCTTCCCAAAAATGAATTTACCGCGTTTAAAAATTTACGCAACAGACCAGAGCTTACGATTCTCCGCGCAGATAAAGGTTATGACACGGTTACAATGGATATATCAGATTACAGTTTTAAAATACAACAACTTTTGTCGGATTAAATTACAAACAGAACGGTTAAAAAAGACACCACAATACCTAATACGACTAAAACAAACATTTTTTTTGTAGGATTAGGGTGACAAACGAGCACACAGTCAACGTGATGGTGAGTGGATGCTGTGACCCATAGACATCTATATTTACCCTCGATTAAGAATAAAAATGCAGATCCGTTGCCGGCACTGAGGACTAAGATGAAATGCCTCGATTCCAGTAAAACGAGTCTCCAGTTCTCTACACTCACCACACGAAGCATCCAGCTGCTATTTTACGCTGGTATTCTGTGAGAGCGTGGTTCTTCCCCGGTCGAGTCGACCTTTTCGTGCTACCACCATAATATAGCTGCAGCGTGACTCTATCACGTGTAAAACTATCTAATAAGTAATACTCCGTGTAATTAAATTTAGACGTTAATTAGTTAATTGATCAGGCGTTACTTTGCAGAAATTCATTATAATAAAGACATTAACAACCATCCGTTTAATTAAATACAATGATGTGTTTTACCTGGATTGAAGAGCACCTACCGCCCTCCCTCAATTGCATGCACTAATCCCGTCACCACTAATCCCAGCAAAACTACTCCCAACACCACTGCTCTCGGCACCTTTTGTAATCATCACTGTATCACTATTTGTAATAATTTATAATATTTTTAATAATTAAAGTTATAAGAAATAAAATTTATTATTTATTTATTAGTAAATAATAATAATAAATAATTTCGTTATTTTTTTTGGATGATATTATAATCATCTCAAATTATTAATAATTATAAATTATAAATAACTAGTATTGTATTTAAATCACAGACTAAAATAACATATTTCATGGGCAGATTTTTAATAAGAATTAATATTGAATAAGAAATCCGCGAAGCAGCACAGGTGTTCACCGTCGTCTGCCTCCCTGTTGCTTGTAATTAATTGTTGCTAGCTTCCTGAGATACGTAACTGTGATTAGAATGTACGAGTACAAAGCAAGAACATTATAGCACTCGATTCGAAAATTACGACTGACATTAAACACTCATTTGCTACTTGCAGATATAAATTATTGCGTTCAACGTTTGTCAGTACCAGTATATTTGGACCATCATCGCTAGTATATTTAATAAAGGCAGTATATTTTAATAAATTTTCCAGGATTAATCTGTTACAGATATCTAGCTTAGTCGTACTCATCAGCACTTTCTACAATTATCAATGCTAATAATAAAGTAATTACCATGTAGTGGCGATGAACGTATATCCACTACCCTTTAACATCCCGTGGGCGCCGTAAGTGGCGTCAGAGGAAAACAAATCAGGAGATGGGCAGCAGCATCTTCCTAATGACGACTAAAAATACAAAGTTGTGCTTGCCAACCCACTTGCTAAGTGTAGCAAATATATCTCAAATATGGGGCCAATCTATGGGGGAGGCCATAGTTCAGCAGTGGACTTTAATAGGCTGTAAGAGTAATAGAAAAGAAATAGAGATGACAATCGTTAATTGTTACACAATCCTCTCATAAATGAAAAGAGGTCTGTGCTTACTTATATTTAAATCATAGACTACGATACAGTACAGTCCTATACTAACCATTTTCTGCATCCACTTCAGCAGTGCGCCAATGTAATTCTGATGGAAAACTGTACCAGTGGTAATCGCTCCGTAACTGCGTTATATTTTTCATGATAACACTTTGTAACCTTATGTAAAATCTTGATGTATAAAATTCTACTGTAAATGTGTGTGCGTAACCTTAAACTCCTTCTAAACAGCTAAAATAATTTTGACGAAATTTTGCTTGTGTGATAAAGTTGATTCGAAAATGGTTTAGATTTGCAATTGAACACGGTTGATTGCGCTGTTGTCGAGATCCAGAAATCACGTGTGCAAAGTCGGGACGTACCGCTATTATAATATAAAATAAGACATTAATAATAAGAGTTATAGACAAAAGGCTGTAATGATGATGATGATAAAATGACATAGATTTAACATGTATACTGAATAACATATTCATAAAATAAGGGTGACAAAGGAGCATACAGTCCACCTGATAGTAAAGCGATGCTGTGGCCCATAGACATCTACATTTATCCTCCATTAAAACTAAAAATCAGATACGTTCTCCCTTATAACTATGAATGTACTAAGATGGAATTCCGTTTTCCACGCTCACCATACGAAATACAGGTTCATTTAGCTGATATTTTACGCTGATGTTCTGTCATTATAGAAAAAACCAAACCAAATGGCAAACACAAAAGAAAACTAACTACGATGCCGACCAGAGTCACATAGTCACTTCATCTCGCACGTACTAAAACTCCTTGGTTCTTCACCCAAAATGGTATTCAAGTTTTAGTTTTAGAGTTCTAAGATGTGACAAGGAAACTGAAAGAGGAGATGGCTGACAGCATATTCCTGATACACCAACTACGGTTACCAGGCCGCCTATCAAGCGTAGCAACTGTGGCCAAATATATAGTGGGCTATAAGGCAATATATGAGGGAGGCCTATGTTCAGCAGTGGACTTTTATAGGATATAATAAATGGATAGTTTCATTTTCATCGCATATTGGTAGGCCATGGTTACGCTCTCGCAAACTTTCGTCTCACCAGCGCCTCCGTCACGTGGCAGTCCTCCTCGGAAAGTCCACCCATTTTACTTTCTACACTTTTAATGTTTTCCTAAAATATTTGTAAGGTATTCTGTGCATAATTTCTTGTTAGATTAATGTAAAGCTATAATGAAATATTCTATATGTTAATATATGATCAAGGTTTGCGACTTAATTAACAGTATCTACAAACTAAGAATAAAATTTGGACAAAATATTACAACGGAATTAATAATATCGTAAGTCAGCTGAGTAAATAATGGTATGTTCATTAAGGAAGCTTGAGATTTTGTCGTTTAAAATTGTACATTTAGACAGAATAAGCCAACTGATTTCTTAATGAATGGCGCTAATTAAAACCTCATGCGTATAATATGATTCACTACAGACAGACTTTTAAATAAGGCTGTACTAGTAAAGATCGAGTTCTGGGTTGGAATTCCAGTCATGTAAAACATTTGCGCCCACGTTTTTGCGCTAATTTCTTTTTTAAATGTATTCGGATGCACACCATGTTGTGGTGGCGTTAGAGCATCCACTACGTCATATACTTGTTCCGTATATGTATTAAGAGGCAGCAAAGAGAAAATGAAACTGGAAATGTACAGTAGTAACTTTCTGATAACAACTCAAAACAATAAAACCCTGCAGTTTCAACCCCAGGGGGGTTGTACCCATGGGAATAATGGGGGATATTAGGAGGCAATTTATGGGGGTGGCCGGTATTCAACAGTGGAGTTTGATAGGTTGTAATGATGATGATGATGATGACAATATGGGTATCTTTAAGGCAAAAGTGAAAAAGCTTTTTTTACGCTAGGATAGTGCTATTTACCATCCAGGGCTTCATCAACGCTTACTATCTTGTAGTCAAGCACTGAAGACTGAAGCTGGCCTGGATTACAATGACATCACAAAGTCAGACACCTCATAATAAACGATTTTGTAAGGAACTGGAAATATCGAGAATTTAAAATCAGGTAAAATCCATGAAATTAGTTTTAACCAATAATTTCTATTTAGCCTGACGTGGTGGTGTTAGAATATCCACTACCCCATATCATCCCGTGAGTATCGTAAGTTGCGACAGAGGGAAACAAATCAGGAGATAGGCAGCAGCGTTTTTGCAACAACGATTAAAAATAAATAATTGCGGTTGCTAACCCGCTTGCCAAGCGTGGCAACTACATCAAATATTCCCCCTATGAGGCAATCTATGTGGGAAGCCTATGTTCGGCAGTGAACATCAGTAGGTTGTAACCATAAAGCGACAAGGGCCACCGGTGGACAGGAGAGAAGTAGCCTTACGCAGGGTCGTCTCTAGTACACATCCACGAAGTTCTGTGTGTACAATAAAACTAGATGCAGCCGCACTGCTTACTAGACTAAATCTAGGTGCGTAGCTGAATCGATATCCTGAAATATGCTGCCGTATTTGTTGCAAAGAAGGGATCTACCACGTCAAATTTACAAAAAGATAGCATTACTTTTATTAATTCTAATATATAAATCGTTAACGTTTAACCGCAATATCACTATTTACTTAATTTAAAAACTAAAAATCACAATAATTACACAGGCCACATACAATATGCGAGTCGGTCGAACTCACTGCCACTGCCTATTTATGCATGTAAAGGTAAAGTTTCAGCCGATATACGTCCCACTGCTGGGCACAGGCCTCCCCTCATTTCTGAGAGGGTTTTAAGGCAAAAAAGGGTTGAAACTGCATGGTTTTATTGTTTTGAGTTGTTATCAGAAAGTTACTACTGTACATTTCCAGTTTCATTTTCTTTTTGCTGCCTCTTACTACATACACGGAACAAGTATATGAGGTAGTGAATGCTCTAACGCCACCACTACATGGTGTGCAGCCAATTACATTTAAAGAAGAAATTAGCGCAAAAACGTGGGCGCAAATGTTTTACATGACTGGAATTTCAACCCAGGACTCGATCTTTACTAGTACAAACTTATTTAAAAGTCTGTCTGTAGTGAATCATATTATACGCATGAGGTTTTAATTAGCGCGATTCATTAAGGAAAGTTGGCTTATTCTGTCTAAATGTACAATTTTAAGCGACAAAATCTCAAGCTTCCTTAATGAACATACCATTATTTACTCAGCTGACTTACGATATTATTAATTCCGTTGTAATATTTTGTCCAAATTTTATTCTTAGTTTGTAGAGACTGTTAATTAAGTCGCAAACCTTGATCATCTATTAACATATAGAATATTTAATTTTAGCTTTACATTAATTTAACAAGAAATTATACACAGAATACCTTACAAATATTTTAGGAAAACATTAAAAGTGTAGAAAGTAAAATGGGTGGACTTTCCGAGGAGGACTGCCACGTGACGGAGGCGCTGGTGAGACGAAAGTTTGCGAGAGCGTAACCATGGCCTACCAATATGCGATGAAAATGAAACTATCCATTTATTATATCCTATAAAAGTCCACTGCTGAACATAGGCCTCCCTCATATATTGCCTTATAGCCCACTATATATTTGGCCACAGTTGCTACGCTTGATAGGCGGCCTGGTAACCGTAGTTGGTGTATCAGGAATATGCTGTCAGCCATCTCCTCTTTCAGTTTCCTTGTCACATCTTAGAACTCTAAAACTAAAACTTGAATAGCATTTTGGGTGAAGAACCAAGGAGTTTTAGTACGTGCGAGATGAAGTGACTATGTGACTTTGATCGGCATCGTAGTTAGTTTTCTTTTGTGTTCGCCGTTCGGTTTTTTTTTTATAATAACAGAACATCAGCGTAAAATATCAGCTAAATGAACATGTGTTTCGTATGGTGAGCGTGGAAAACGGAACTCCATCTTAGTACATTCATATTTATAAGTGAGAACGTATCTGCATTTTTAGTTTTAATGGAGGGTAAATGTAGATTTCTATGGGCCACAACATCGCTTTACTACCAGGTGGACTGTATGCTCCATTGTCACCCTTATTATATAAATATGTTATACAGTATACATGTTAAATCTATGTCATTTTATCATCATTATCATTACAGCCTTTTGTTTATAACTCTTATTATTAATGTCCTATTTTATATTATGATAGCGGTACGTCCCGACTTTGCATCTGTGATTTCTGGATCTCGACAACAGCGCAATAAACCGTGTTAAATTGCAAATCTAAACCATTTTCGAATCAACTTTATCACACAAGCAAAATTTCGTCACACACACAGTTTCAGTAGAATTTTATATATCAAGATTTTACTTAAGGTTACAAAGTGTTATCATGAAAAATATAACGCAGTTACGGAGCGATTACCACTGGTATAGTTTTCCATCAGAATTACATTGGCGTACTGCTGAAGTGGATGCAGAAAATGGTTAGTATAGGACTGTACTGTATCGTAGTCTATGATTTAAATATAAGTAAGCACAGACCTCTTTTCATTTATTAGAGGATTATGTAACAATTAACGATTGATATCTCTATTTCTTTTCCATTACTGTTACAGCCTATTAAAGTCCACTGCTGAACTGTGGCCTCCCCCATAGATTGGCCCCATAGGGGATATATTTGAGATATATTTGCTACACTTAGCAAGTGGGTTGGCAAGCACAACTTCGTATTTTTAGTCGTCATTAGGAAGATGCTGCTGCCCATCTCCTGATTTGTTTTCCTCTGACGCCACTTACGGCGCCCACGGGATGTTAAAGGGTAGTGGATATACTTTCATCGCCACTACATGGTAATTACTTTATTATTAGCATTGATAATTGTAGAAAGTGCTGATGAGTACGACCAAGCTAGATATCTGTGACAGATTAATCCTGGAAAATTTATTAAAATATACTGCCTTTATTAAATATACTAGCGGTGATGGTCCAAATATACTGTTACTGTCAAACTTAACAAATTGAACGCAATAATTTATATCTGCAAGTAGCAAATGAGTATTTTATGTCAGTCTTAATTTTCGAATCGAGTGCTATAATGTTCCTGCTTTGTACTCGTACATTCTAATCACAGTTACATATCTCAGGAAGCTAGCAACAATTAATTACAAGAAACAGGGAGGCAGACGACGGTGAACACCTGTGCTGCTTCGCGGATTTCTTATTCAATGTAAATTTGTAATAAAAAAATGTAAATTCAATTGAAATGTAGTGTTTTATGTATTTGAAGTAGGAGATTATATACAATTTATGTAGTAGCAATTAAGTTAAAAGTTTAAAATCCGCCCATGAAATATGTTATTTTAGTCTGTGATTTAAATATAATACTAGTTGTTTATAATTTATAATTATTAATAATTTGAAATGATTATATCATCCAAAGAAAAAAAAATAACGAAATTATTATTTATTATTATTATTATTGTTTACTAATAAACAAATAATAAATTTTTATTAGTAAATAATAATAATAATAAACAATAAGAAAAAAATAAACTTTAATAAAATAAAAATAATAATAATAAACTTTAATTATTATAAATATTATAAATTATTACAAATGGTGATACAGTGATGATTACAAAAGGTGCCGAGAGCAGTGGTGTCGGGAGTAGTGGTGTTGGGTGTAGTTTTGCTGGGATTAGTGGTGACGGGATTAGTGCACGCAATTGAGGGAGGGCGGTAGGTGCTCTTCAATCCAGGTAAAACACATCATTGTATTTAATTAAACGGATGGTTGCGAATTAAATTTTAATGTCTTTATTATAATGAATTTCTGCAAAGTAACGCCTGATTCTATCAATTAACTAATTAACGTCTAAATTTAATTACACGGAGTATTACTTATTAGATAGTTTTATACGTGATAAAGTCACGCTGCAGCTATATTATGGTGGTAGCACGAAAAGGTCGACTCGACCGGGGAAGAACCACGCTCTCACAGAATACCAGCGTAAATTAGCAGCTGGATGCTTCGTGTGGTGAGTGTAGAGAACCGGAGACTCGTTTTACTGGAATCGAGGCATTCCATCTTAGTCCTCAGGGCCGGCAACGGATCTGCATTTTTATTCTTAATCGAGATTAAATATAGATGTCTATGGGTCACAGCATCCACTCACCATCAGGTTGACTGTGTGCTCGTTTGTTACCCTAATCCTACAAAAAAATGGTTGTTTTAGGCGTATTAGGTATTGTGGTGTCTTTTTTAACCGTTCTGTTTGTAATTTAATCCGACAAAAGTTGTTGTATTTTAAATTGTAACCGTATCATAACCTTTATCTGCGCGGAGAATTGTAAGCTCTGGTCTGTTGCGTAAATTTTTAAACGCTGTAAATTCATTTTTGGGAAGATTTAATTTTGATTTAATAAAACTTCTACGTAACATAGACGAAATGTCTTTAAATCTTCATTACCAATATCCTATACATTTAAACGAGCAATTCTTGTATATATATAATCGGAGTCTCGGAAACGGCTCCAACGATTTTCATAAAATATTGTGTGCAGGGAGTTTCGGGGGCAATAAATCGATCTAGCTTGTATTTATTTTAAAAAAAATGTCTTTTTGTCCGTGTTTTTAGGCAATGAAAAATTGCTACAATATCGTTAGAATAAGAAGATAAATTTTGAGAGTTTATTAATGATTACAAATAGCTTAATTGGTATATTGGCCTAATCAAGATACGACAATATAATCAAATGTAGACCTGGTCTAAATAAGCGATATGTAGACAAATCGTGTATATTTTAACAAGAAAGTTGCTATGATTATTTTTCGTCCTACTGAAGCTGAAAGACGTAGAGAAGTAAATCGATATGTTGTCTACCAATCAGTGTTTTTAAATTATGGATAAAAAAAGAAATATTGCATCAAAAAATAAGAAAGACACTGACCTCAGTTTCTTCAACAATCTTTTAATAGAAACATAACAGGAAAAACACTAATGCTTACGCTCATGGTATAATGTCTAGTACAGGAATTTCATCTGAGACATGCGCGTCAGGTTAAAAATTCCACCACCTGTTCTTAAGCTTTCCTTGTTTGAAGTGCGCTGCAGGTGACCACGGGCTAGAGCAGCCAATCGTCATCCGATGGACTGATAGTTCGCTTGTCACTAAGTTTTTTTTAATACGGGTATATCCATAAGATTATTACATAACATTGACCAACAGTTCACTCTATGAGAGTATAATGTAACACAGCTTTGACTCGATGAACTTGATCATTTATCTCCAAGTTTATACGGGTTAAGGGCTCTAAGTGTGGCTTAAGTGCGCTCATTAAGCGTTCAACGCTCATAAAGCTTTTATCTCACATAAATTCACATTTGATTCACTTAGGTTTTTACTTGTACTATCTCAAAATATATGGACAGAATTACGATATTTATTCCGATTTACGTGCCGTGCTGTGGTAGCAGAGCTGTGGTAGCTCATGGGGCTAAGCGCTCGCTGTAAATATCATTGTACGCGAGCAACCCAGGTTTGATTCCCGCCGGCACCAATGTACTTACATATTAGAATCATTTCGAATAATATATATATATTTTTTTTTATATATATATATATATATATATATATATATATATATATATATACATATATATATATATATATCATATTGTTTCGAATACGTATGGAGCCGGCCAACACGTATTAGGTTATCGCGGTGGACATTTTCTTTGTCTAAAACCCTCTCAGAAGTAATAGGAGGCCCAGAATGGCGTATGTGTAGGTGCTCTTATTTTCGTGTAAGTACGAATCCTCGAGTGTAAGACATTGAAGGATTTATATAATTTTATATCAGACGGGTAAGTTACATTTACTACGTAGTAACGGCTTAAAGGAATCCACTAACTGTACCATCCTGTGGGTGTCGTAAGAGTAAGCATAGGCAACTGAAACAAGAGATCAACACCATCATCCCCTTAATAACAGCTCAATAATAACAATAATAAGCCGCTGGTGCCCATCCACCTGCCAGACGTGGCAACTGTCATCATGTTATCCCGCAGTGTGAGAGCTCCATGTAGGATGTGCTGTTTACCCAACGTTCGGTGCGCAGAGCACTACTCTATCTGGACACAAACAAGTCGAGTGGGCCTGATCGTGTCCCTCCTATTGTGCTGAAGACGTGTGCTCTGGAGCTGGCACCGTTCTTAATGCGTCTTTTCCGGTACTCCTACTCCCTAGACTTAGTCCCAAAATCATGGAAGACAGCCTTCGTGCACCCGATCCCTAAAAAGGTAACCGCTCTGATCCGTCCAACTATAAGCCTATCACCATCACCTCCTTGTTCTCTAAAATAATGGAATTTACAATTAACAGCCAGCTCATGCGGATCACCATCTGATTAGTGATTGTCAGTACGGTTTCAGTGGATGGTGATTTTCTAGGTTACCTAACTCACAAATGGGCAAAGGCAGTAGAGTCCAAGGGGGAGGCGTTGGCCGTTAGTTTGGACATAGCGAAGGCCTTCGCTCGGGTTTGGCACAAAGCGCTTCTTTCGAAGCTCCCTTCCTATGGGCTTCCCGAGAAATTGTGCAATTGGATACCAGTTTTCTTATTGATCGGAGTTTCAAGGTCGTAGTAGACGGTGCATGCTCCGATTACAAGCCCATTAACGCTGGTATTCCATAAAGCTGCGTGCTATCACCAACGCTGTTTTTTCTGCATATCAATGAAATGGTGCAAATCGGTAGCATTCATTGCTATGCAGACAACAGCACTGGTGATGCTTTATATACCCGCCGTGCCAATATTTCTCTGGAAAACTTCGCCGAGTACCGGGACAAACTTGTGTCAGAATTCGAGACTGCTGAACAAAGTTTCGGACTGGGGGCGACTAAATCTAGTCCAGTTTAAGCCACAGAAGACATAAGTTTCACTCTCCTTGTTGCTTCCGCCAGTATCGAAATTCTCAGCGTCGACATATCGAGTGACGTGCAGTTTCGTGGTCACTTGGATGAGAAGGCCAAATTGGCCTTTAAAAAGCCTGGCGTGCTCAGCAGAGCGGGACAGTATTTCATGCCGACTCACCGCCTGCAACTTTTCAAGGCCGGCTGGTTCGGCCGCACATGGAATACTGTTCCCATCTCTGGGCCGGGGCTCCCCAGTGCCAGATCCTTCTATTCGATTGCATCTAGCGCAGAGCAGTTTGAATCGTCAGCGACCAAGCTCTTTCCGATCGGCTTGACTCACTGGCACTGCAAAGAGATGTTGCATTTATTTGCGTATTGTGTCGCATATATCACGGGGAGTACTCTGAGGAATTTTTCGGAATAATTCCAGCCGCACAGTTTCACCATCGCACAACGTGACAAAACTTGCAATACCATCCGTACCATCTGGATAACTGGCGGTATACGACTAAGCGATTTAAAAGAAGTTTTAAATTTTTCCGGACCGATATGACTTAGGGACCTTCAAGAAAAGAGCCTATTCTTTTTTAAAAGGGCGGCAATGCATCTGCAATCCCCTGGTGTTGCAGCTATTCGTAGGCGGCGGTAATCACTTACCATCAGGTGAGCCGTATGCTCGTTTGCCCCCTCTGCTATATAAAAAAAACCGTCGCACATGGCTCCGTATGAGGCAGTCTATAAGATAGCTCTATATTAGCTGTAAACTTTTTTTATAACTTGTCGTAGACTAGATTAACTGCTCCGATATAACGCTCTATGATTAATTGGTATTACATTATTTATTCTCTTTAATTGTGGAATTTATTAGAGGGCTTTTAGCATGTATGAGTAATTCGAAGTATACAATATAATAAAATTTCACTGTGAGGCACGGTTCTCCCCTCATTTCTGAGAGGGTTTTAGGGTAAATAAGTGTCCGCTAGGTTGCCCCAATGTGTGTTGGTTAATTCACATGTCGTCGAAATATTTTTTCTATTTCTCGGACGCGCAGGTTACCTCACGATTTTTAACTTCAACGCCGAGCACGTAGCAAATCAACACTTAAAATTGCAATTAAATTTTTCATTGGTGCCGACGCTTTACGAACCCGCGTTGCTCTCGTACTGTGACATTTACAGAGAGCGCTAACCATCTGAGCTACCACGGGTATATACAGTACAGTATAATTTCCCCAAATATGTTTATAATTTCACCAAAATATATTGATGCGCCACGTTGCAAAATATTTGGGAAATTTTGATTGCAGTATAAGTCAGCAGATAGTTCATGACGATACTATCTAAAGGCGTCTAAAAAGATAAAATAACTTGAAGTTTTTATGGTACTATCTAAGCACTCTTCACTGTTTCATCGATTTCACTGACATCCGCAGAAAATATACATAAAATCTCACCAACTTACATATCGAAATTCACTTTAAACCATTACGTAAGGAGTTAAAAGTGCAGCAAAACCATGCCTTAAAATAGTGAAGCTAACATATCGTTACTTCATCATCGGCAGTTATACCTGAAAAATCGATTAACCTGTGGATAATGTCTAATATGTTGTAATTAGTGTTGCCCAAAATCCATTTTTGCAAGACCAAGACCAAGAACAAGACCGCTTAATTTTATCAAGACCAAGACCAAGACTGACCGTGCAAGATTTGAGCACGAACAAGACTAAGCCTGCGAGACTCTTGCGTCTTGCAGTTAGGAATGAGTGTCGTTTCAGGGAGTATAGGAGTTCGTGTATACGCTTAGGGACTCTATGAGACGCAAAAAATATATAAAAAAAATTTGGAAAATTGGACTTATGCGCATTACTAACAATACCATAAACATACATAGCGGATGAAAATATCCAATTTAAAAGAAAAAACAGTGCATCCCTAGTTTTGACCATTGGCACTTTGATAGTGCGCGGCGTCTTGTTGTCGGCATCATCAAGGGTCGAATACTGACCTGTCAAAGAAATTTTGCAGCTATTCGGAAGTACAAGGTCAAGATACATGCGCCGGCGATCTCGATGCCATAAAAGGAACCTACCTTACAAACTTCAAGTTTGTATGTTTTATAGTTCCTGAGATATCGTTGTACTTAGTCAGTGAGTGGTAGTTATATATATATATATATATATATTTTTTGTGTGTTTTTGTGTGTTAAATATGTATTTATAATTCACCCATACTTTCATTTGTTTTTGTAATCGGCGAGACACATGATTTACTGTTTTATTTCAGTCTGAAAATAGCAGAGACAACATCACGACAGCTACAGTTGATTGGATGGTTAAAAAATATCTTCCCTTCTCATTTTTCGATGACGAAGCTACACAAGTATATTTTCGATCAATTTGCCCAAATATGGTGTTTTCTTAAAGGCCCACACTTAGAAGGAAGGTCAAAGAACGGTTTGAAGAGCTTCAATTGAATCTTAAGAAACGGCTACAACAATTTTCATCTAAAATGTCTTTTACCATTGATGGATGGACGTCAATTGCTGCTAGGAGTTACTACGGGGTCACTATTCATTATATAGACAACGAATGGAAGTATCGATCTGTAGTCCTCGATTTTATACCATCACGCGGTCTACATACTGGCGAAGATATTGCAACAATTTTCCACGAATGTTTATTGGAATATGACATAATTGATAAAATAAAGGGTATCACGGTCGACAACGCAACTGGAAATACCAAATTTATGTATGACTTGGACAAACAGCTGCCACACTTTGATTCAGACAATCAACATTTCCGGTGCTTGGCTCACATTTTGAACCTTCGTGTACAAGATTTATTAAAGACCTTAGCATTACACAGTGAAACTGACAATAAGGGACAAGAACAGCAGTATGAAGATAATGAAGACGAAACTGAGGAAGATGAAGAATATGCGCCAAATATTGCTGACTCAGTACAGCTAAACAAAATGACACAGTATTTGTAAAATAAAAAGAAGTGAGATATTGAAGAGGAAATTTCAGTCTGCTTGTGAAGCAGCTGGCGTGTCATCAAATCTGAACTCCATACTCGCCTGTCCAACGAGATGGAATTCCACACATGATATGATTGGATTTGGTTTAAAAGTGAGAACTGGCATTAACATATTGTGCACTTCTGTCACCGAATTGAATGATTTTCAAATCACAGATAGTGAATGGCAAATACTCGAAAAAATACACAAGTTTCTAATAAACTTTAAACTTCTATCAACGAAACTTGGTGGAGAAAATATGTTATATTACCGCTAGTCATTGTATCATTCAATCTCTTGCTCGATAAAATTGAATCCATGGTAAAACAATTAGATGAGAAACCTAATCGATACGAAGTGGATGAAAGGCTCATTCTGGGTTTTCAAGCAGCTCGAGACAAAATGCTTAAACATTATAAAAAGAGCAACTGGATTTATTGTACCTCTTTAATTTCAGACCCAAGGCATAAGACTCAGACTTTTGACATGACATTATGGGGGAAGCAAATTAAAACAGAAAGCCTGTGCAAATTTAATGAACTTTATAAAGAATATAAAAGTATACACTCAGTGAATACATCTCTAGAATCACCAAGAAATGAAAAGAAATTATGTGAATATGATGAAGATGAAGACGTAATGACTTTGAGAATTTTATGCGTGTCCCTCGACGTCATCTGGATCTGGATCTTTTCATCAAGGCTTAGTTATAGACGAGTTGGAGGAGTACCTAAGTAAACCCAGAGCCGTCAGTTCGGAAGACATTTTAGAGTGGTGAAGGACGCATGAGACAGAATATGCGACTTTATCGAAGATGGCCCGTGATTTTCTTTCAATACCTGCAACTTCAGTACCTGCTGAGAGATTATTTTCTAAAACATCATTAGTAATTAGAAAACATAGAAATAGGTTAAGTGATGAGTCAGCCAGATGGTTACTTTGTATTAATTCTTGGTCAAAAGAATTTATATAAAGTAAAAGTAATGTCAAAGCTGTTGTGTACTGTTATGTAATTTAATTTGTATTATTTTTTTTTATTTAAATAAATGGTAAATTGTATAACTCTTTTATTTCATATAAGGGTCTATCAATATCTTTCTATACAGATAATGTTCTTTATAATACGGTCAAGTTAATGTCATTAATTTGTTTTTTATAGGTTTTGACTAAGTTTTAGCACATGTAAGCTTATTAAATGTAAACGTTTATTAAGATTAGACAGCTCAGTTGATTAGAGCATCGGCACGGATCGCTTAGGTCGTGGGTTCAAACCTCACCCGGTATTAGTTGATTTTTTGAATTTCTCATTAAATGTTTAGACATTTATTAATTTGGTTGGTCTTTCTATGTCTATGTTAATTCAAGCTCAAAATGTGCCTACTCTGTTAAGTTGTTCTAAGATCTAAAGTAACGTTTAATAAATAACAATAGGCTAATAGGTAATTGCGAGACTTGCGAGACTCTTGCTGCAAGACCAAGACCAAGAACAAGACTGAGAGCGCAATACCAAGACCAAGAACAAGATCAGGTGTATTGGCGCAAGACCAAGACCAAGACTGGCTAAGTCTCGTCTTGTTCTTGCATTTGGGCAACACTAATTGTAATGATAGCGTGAATCTTAATTATCCTATGAATGACTAACAATAGTCACTTAGTCATGGATATGATATTATCCATAGTAATACGGTGATAAGATAAAACGGTGGTTGTCAAATAAAACATCTATAAATATTTGCAGGAAAAAAAAACATCATTACTCATAAGAGGGGATTAACGATCTTGCGGCTTATCTCATGGTAAGTGATTACCGCCACCATCCTATGAGCTTTCTTCTTGAGCAGTATTGTTGCGCGTAATTTCCACTGGTCACACACTAGTAAACTACCGTATAAACCGGCATAAATTTATGTATAAATTTCGTGCACTTTATTATTATACGAGTCATAACTCCACGCTATTTGACACGCTTGTCAAGTTAAATTCGCGATGGTTACCATGTGATAACGAGCATTTTGAAGTTTTATATCTCCCGATTATATGGTGACAGTGGGGTGTACATCTGCAGGACATTTATTTGTATTTTTAACTTCCCCCTAAGTAAATTGAAAATTTTCAGGTGAAAGAAAGTAAAATAAATACACATACAATTGATAATGATATAATATTGTAAGTAAATATGTGTATATCTATATACACATATTAATATTTATAAGCAAAAATATTTTATTTTATTTATTGTGACGATCCTCAGCCCGTTAAAAGTGTGAAGGGAAAATTGAAAAAAAATTGAAAAAAAGTTTACACACAATATTGAATAACATAGGATACATAACACGTCATGATACATCGAGTTTTTTTAATACTCCTTATACTCAGTAACTACTTGCTTAAGTAATCTTGTTGTTAGAGGAAGTATATTAATTACCATTCATATGGCAAAGAATTCAAAGAAGTGTAGCCTAAACAGTAAAGAAGTTACCACAGAATTCGGTGAGATGAGAAGGAATATATATCTTGTTGTTAGAGTAAGTTTATTAATTTCCATTATAAAAATCTACAATTAAAAACTTACATTGTTTTTCTCAAACGACTCAAATGTATGGTTTTAAAGATTGAGGTACATGAATATATGCAACCAGCTGATATAATGGCCACACATATAAGTATTGTATGAAATTTTGGTCTAGTTCAAGCGGATGAAGGTCAGAGGCGTAATAATAGGTTTTTATAAACACTCACGCCTCTTGACGGATGTCAGTTCTACTTTCGCATACCCGCCAGTTTCTTCTATTTTTTCCCAGAGGGTAAAAAAGTCATGCAGTATAAAGTGCGATGTAGGTACAAAATATAAAAAACATATTAATTAAATCAATAAATAACAAAAACTTTAGCAGTTTTGTCTTCATCCAGAACTTTCTTAAGTCAATTTAAGTTGCATAGAGTTGAGACTGCAGGGGACAGTTAGAGGCCAGAGAGTTATGTCTTGAACGAAGTTTATAGGACTTGATCTGCTTTGCTTGGTGTTGCATTTTGTGTGTTATTTACGGTCTTTGATAATATTAATCATTCATTACGATATTCTGCTCAATCACATCCCATATCCAGGAAATATTGCTTATTATCAGTTGTTCTTGTTAATTAATAACTTTCTAAATATTTTGGGATTTCATTCGTACTAATGATTATTAATTATAATTGGACGGCTCCGTGACGTAGTGGCTCGCAATGAGTTGCAGGACCGAGGTGCACGGGTTCGAATCCCGCACGGAACAAGTATTTGTATGGTCCGCAAATATTAAGAGAGTCTAAATGTTTGTCCTCGGGAAATTTATGTAAACTACCTCCGTGATATAAGAGAAAATCTTAGTATGGTAGTAACGTTTTAAAAAATGATATTTTTATTGAATAAAGGTAGTAAACGAGCACATAGTCCACCAGACGAAAAGTGGAAGCTGTTGCCCATAAACATCTACATCTATCCTCAATTAAGAATCAAAATGCAGATGTGTTGCCACCCCTGACGACTAAGATGAAATGCCTCGTGCTGATATTTGATGCTCGTATTTTGTAAGAGTATGAGAGAAGGTGTAAGAGAGAAGGACCTCCTTCCTCGGTCGAGCCGATACTTTCGTGCTGTAACCATAATATGGCTGCAGCATGGCTCTACCTCAATTAAAATTATTTTTTTTAAATAATTAATTAATTTTGGCAACGGTTTAAATTTGTCTCTTGCAATATGTTCTGAAGTCCCTCGCAAAATTAATAGCTTTAAATATAATTATCAATTACTTACTAATCGTATGACTGATTTAATATTGCCAAAATTCTATAAAAAGTGGTCATATATTTTAAAAAGACGAATAACGAGTCTATTGATAATCTATTGCTTGCGCGCGGTAGAGCCAAGCTGCAGCTATGCTATGGTTGCAGCACGAATGGATCGGTTCTATGTTAGTAAAACTACGTTTTCATAGAATACCAGCGTAAAATAATAGCTTAATGTTGCTGTGTTTCGCACGGTGAGTGTAAAGAACTGTATTCCCTTTTTAGTGTAAACGAGACGTTCCTCTTAGTTCTTACGGGTGAAAACGCATCTTCATTTTGATTCTTAATGAAGGATAAATGTAGGTGTCTATGGGCCAGTGTGCTCGTTTATCACAAGAATTCTATAAAAAATATGCTCAGCGGTAAAGTCTAGTCTAAGTACAGAGCTTGACAGCCTTTTTGAAGTAATCTTCCATTTGTCTGTTTATCTGTCTGTTATTATTGTTTGTTCGTTTGTCCGTACATTAGTTCGGACAGACAAACAGACAATAATTATACAACTGATGACCAGTACAGTACACAAAAGGCCACTGTTAAGCTCATACCTTACCATAGATTGCCTCAAGCGCGTTTCAACGATGCTAAACATCCCCATCAGCTAAAGTTGCCGCACTAGGCAAGCGGACTGATAACTGCAGTTTTTTTCAGCCATTATCGGGAAGATGCTCCTGCCCATCTCCTGGTTTACTTTTTCTCTGTCGCCTCTTAAGACACCCACGGGATTATATGGGATAGTGGATATTCTTACACCGCAAATAAATGCGTAAATAAAAAGGTTATTCTTGTATTAATGGTATACAAATAATGCCTTCAGCTCAATAAAATGTAGATACTTCAGTATTGCAGACGGACAATTCAATTTTATTTACATATTAATGTTTAATGTAATATGTTTATACCATGTGTATTGTACGTGTATTCAGCAGGGATGGGAGATATGATAAGGATATTGAACGACGAGTGAATGCAGGAAATAAAGTAAATGAGGCTCTACACTCTATTGTGAAAAGTCAGAATGTGTCAAAAAAGGCACGTATGGCAATTCACAATGCTGTAAGTCCCTACTTTAACATATGGTAGTGAAATTTGGGTGTGGCAGAAGAAGCACGAGAGTAGAATAAATGCAGTAGAAATGCGGTCTGCGGTCGCTAAGGAGTATGTTAGGGCTGAATCTGAGTGACAGGTTGAGAAACTGTGTGATAAAAGAAGAGTGTGGTTTGTAAGCTGATGCGGTGACCAGGATTAAGAAAGGAATGCTTCTGTGTTTTGGTCACGTAGAAAGAATGAATGCCGAAAGACTGACAAAGCAAATATATATTGCAGAAGTGAATGGAAGAGTCGGAAAGGGACGTCCTAGGCGGAATTTTGTCGAACAAATTGGCGATATACTAAAAATGGACCAAATTAAAAGTACCCTTAACCGACGAGCATGTATGCGTAGGTATATGGATGTGGAAGAGGCGAGAGAGGTATGTCAGGATCGTGCTAAATGGAAATCTGTAGTCTCTGCCTACACCTCTGGGTGACAGGCATTAGTGTTTATGTTATGTATTATATTATGTTTATACCACCATCTACCGGAAGCCTAAATGAATAGCGTTGTAATAGATAATATAATATGACCATGAATAGAAAAGTAAACAAAGCAACAAAATAGACCAATACATTTTGCAGTAAAACTCTGTGACTTAATAAAGTTATAAAATTGACTTTAACATTCCTTCTTGCCTTTTCATTTTTTATCTTTCCAAGACATTTGGCAGTGTTTTGGGTTTGACCTTTTTTCGGATGGAAGCACACTTTCTGAGAAAACCGTTATTCGCTTCAAACTGATTTATATTCTTATAAAGAAAGGTTAATTGAATATTAATCAGTTCAAAACTCGAACATTTCCTAGCCTTTTTTTACAAGTAAGATTGGCAAGAAAGCACACTCGTGATGTCGTCTACGTGTACCAAGTTGCTATGCAGCTATCGTGCCTCGGGGTATACCCCATTGCCCGGACTTTCCTCATGGCCCACTGCTATGGGCCAGTCCTGGGTGCCTATATTAGGCTAGTTGCACGCGGAGACTTTCCATAGTATGACAATTTATTTTCCCGTAGTTAACCGACTACGGGAAAAAAGGAGGTTATCCGATAAAAAGTTGAAGTTGGCCTATCAGCGGCATTGAGGGTTGTTACTCGACTCTCTAATCGCTATAGAGAGGAGTTCTCTTAAAGGTCGCCCGTCCGGAGGCCGGGTATACAACGGCGCAAAGCCGTTGAGGTGTTCATGTGGCCCGTTGTCGGCGCGGTCGAACATGCCGCGCGCCAGCCGGGCCACAAAGTCGGTGATGTTCTCGACCTTTAGATCGGCCGCTATAACGTCGTTCCGGACGTAGCGACCTGCTCCGACGATCGTCCTTAATGTCAGATTCTGCTGGGCCTGCAGTCGCCGCCACAGAGGGTCGCTCAGAAGCGCGTACCAGGCCGGAGCAGCGTAGGTGATGATGGTCCGGATATACATCTTGTATATCCGGAGCTTGGTCTTGATCGGCAGCTTGGATGCCAGGACCGGCAAGAGCGTCGCCCGCGCACATCGGGCTCTGCGGACGACGAAGTCGAAGTGCGAGGTCATGCGCAGCGTCCTGTCGATCCTGCACCCAAGGTAAGTTACGGACTTCTGGTACGCGATCTTCTGGCCGTTGAGGGTCAGCGGAGGTGGAAATTTCCTGAGACGGCGAGTGAACAGAGCGGTCGTCTTACCAACGTTGACGACCATCCTCCACTCGTCCAGCCATGGTGGCAACAGGTCCAGCAGACGCTGCATCCTGGCAGTGGCTATGTGGGCTCTTCTGGACGAGGTGAAATAAACGATATCGTCCGCGCATAGCGCCAGCTTAACGTCGTCCTCCCACTCTTGCAGCCTGCCTGCCAGTGTTGGGATAGCGTTAGTATAAGCCGCGTACAGGACTGGAGACAAACAGCTGCCCTGTGAAACGCCGGACTCTGATGGATCTGGTTGCGGACTCGGCGTCCTCTACGCAGACGTAGAATTTCCTGTCTTCCAGGAAAGACGCCACTAGCCGCAACATAGCAAGAGGGACACTGGTCTGTTCGTACAGCTTGTAAAGCAATCCTGAGTGCCACACCCTGTCGAACGCCTTCTCGATGTCGAGAAAGACGCCCAACGATATGCGGCCACGATTGTACTCTGCCGCAAGTAGGTGCATCACTCTAGTCAACTGTGTGACTGTAGAGTGACCCCTCCTGAATCCGTGCTGCTCCGCCCGAAGCTGGATGCACGGACGGAGACGTCTTAGCAGCAATCTTTCTAGCAGTTTAGCTATGTGCGGTAATAGCGTGATCGGCCTGTAGCTGGCAGCTCTACGCCTGTCCTTCCTGGGTTTCGGCAAGACGATGACTGCCTTTCTTCCAGTCCTCCGGGAAGTGGGATGTTCGCAATATCCCATTGTAGAGTCGACCAAGCTCTACTGGGACTCTATTGGGCAGCTGTCGGAGTGCAGCGTTGGTAATCCCATCGTACCCCGGCGCCTTCCTCGGTTGCAGGCGGGTTACTGTCCTCCGCAGTTCTGCGGGGGGAGATGAACCACTCTCCTGCTAGAGGCGGCGTGGTCGACGACAGGAACTCCTGTACGCGACTTTCCTTACGGGCATGAAGCTCCATGAACTCCGCACTTGCTGGGTTCGGCATAAATTGCTGCTCGAAGTGCTCGACTAGAATATCCGCTCTGCCCTTGGCATCGTAACGTTCACCCGCGCTGTTAATCAGCGGGCAAACGGGAGGTCTGGTGTTGGTCAACTGTCGGTTCAGTTTATAGAGCGACGCATCTTGCTCATCCACCTTCCAGATGCGCCGGTCCCAGGCCTCTCCTCTGAAGGCCTTGACTGCAACCGACAGTTCCTCCGATACGATGTTAAGTTGCTTTTTTATCCTGGGGCAGCGAGTATGTGCACGCATATCTCTCGCAGCAGATCGTCTCGCCTTGCTGTGATCGGGACGATCGTAGAGGCCGCGTGGCCTCCTGGATGTTCCTGGTAATTCTAGTAGCAGCGGCCTCTACGTCGTCCGCTGTGCTTATAGACTGGTGGACTGGAGGTCTCTCCTGTAAATGTTGGCAATAGAGCCTCCAGACGACACGCGGATGTGGAATGTGTCTTGAATGCTCTGGGCGGCGTTGTCACCGCCTTTAGGCCAAGGGTTGTCAGAATCGGTATATAATATATATGTGTATATATATATTATATGTATGTGTAGCATGTAAATTTTGAATTGAATGAGATCATGACATCTTTACTGCCCATAACTCACTCTCTGTTCTACCCAAGGTTAGCTGGTAGAGAATGCCATATAGCAATAAGCTCGCCTTTTGTACAAAATCTTTGGTGCAATAAAGAATAAAATAATAATAATAATAATAATCGGGAGGTGCTGTGAGGAGAGGTCGTACAGCACTTCTACCACTATCGGGTAGTTGACGTTCTTAGTGAGCACGATGTCTAATACATCCGGATGTCTCCGTGAGTCAGATGGAACGTGAGTCGGTTCTTCGGGACCTAATACATCATAGCTATTGTTTTCTGCATCTTCATAAAGTTCAAGACCCGGCGGGTTGATCACTCTGGACCCCCACGCCGGGTCTTTGGTGTTTAGGTCCCCGGCGATGATAGTGGGTGTTTCGCCTTCCATCACCGTCCGGATGTCTGAGGAGCAGAATGGAGTCCCTGGCGGGCGGTATGCTACGTAGATCCTTAGTTCCTCGCCCGCCGCCTCCATTCTTATGCCGATAGAGCGCATAATCTGGTATGATGGTAATTCCAGCTCTTGGTGGACGATGTCCCTCCTCACTAGAACCGCCGTCCCTCTGTAGGCGGCCCCTTGAGAAGTGACTTCGTCCCTTCTGTACAAATGGTAATTCGGCAGCTTAATATGCGTCTTTGGATTTAACTTCGTCTCTCCCAGCAATATGATGTGCAAGTCCTGTTGCTGGGCGACAGTGCGGAGTTCATGCAGCTTCTGCTGTATTCCGTCCGGGTTCCAATAGAGGAGGCGCAGATTACTCTCCTCTGTAATGCCGGGCTAGTAAGTTTGCCAGCGCCTTCATTATCGCCGTTACTGGATCTGTCCCGGCTCTGATGTCGGCCAGGACTTGTGTGCAGACCTAGATGGCAATACCAACCAAACTTTGGATTGCATCTGCTGTTTCGAGGCCGGCAGTAGATGGTCTCCTATAAGAAGGCGTTGGCAATTGTCTCGGGTGTTGATGGTCCTGGTCCTGCACTCTTGATTTATGGGTAGAAAGCACACAGACTACCTTGTGGTAGGTGCATGCTCTAGCTAAACCATATTTACAACCACCAGACCAACGAGGCAGTCAATTGTTGATTATAATAATTTATGTCAAACTGTTTCTTGCATTAATAATTTTGTTCAAAAATATGTAAGATTTTTAAAAAGTAGAAATTTTCGCAACAAAAACATATTTAGTGTACTAATTTGCCAGGGTATTTATATAATTTTTGGAACCTATAATTTTTATATTTTTTTTTTAATTTTAAGTTCTTAGTAAGACATATGACTATGGAAAGTACAAAAAAATCTCATGTCGTTAAATATACTAGGCTTAAAATAACCACAATAACGACATGAAGCGGCGTTAAAAGTACGAAACATCTGGTGTTGTAATCGCCATTCCAGTGGAATTGTTTTTATAAAATAAGGGTAACAAACGAGCACGCTGTTCACCTGATGGTAAATGAATACATATAAAGATAAAGTAGATCTTACCCTCGATTAAGAATCAAAATACAGATGCGTTGTCACCTCTGAGGACTAAGATGGAATGCGTCGTTTCCAGTAAAAAAAGGGTCTCCGGTTCTCTATATTCAAAATACTAAACCCAACATCATTAAGCAGTATTTTTAGCAATTATTCAATAATATGGCTGCAGCGTGGCTGTACCTCGTATCAATTACAGTTAGTAGTAAATAGCTTTTACTACTATTTAATAGAAGCTTCTGCTTCTGCCCGCGACTCTATTTCCGTGAAAAGAAGTGAGTGCATTTTAAGTTTTAGTTTCGATTTTGTTAGGTTCGTCAATTCACGTTCAGTTCAGGTCACTGTTCTTGCAACTAATATAACCTACTTATCTAGTAATGCGAAATCAGGTCGTAAAAACTATATATTAATACGTGAAGGGAAAGCTTAGTCACCTTTTTTAAGCATTTTACACATACGGAGAAGTATGGGGTTTGGCATAGTTACAAAGTTAATATGAATAAGGAGTTCAGAAAGCTAAAATTTATATATAATATGTGTAACGAATACGTTAAATAAAATAAAATATATCATTCATTGCTTACGCTTATACTGCCTAAGTTAAACACATAAGTCTGTAGTTTGTTTACAATTGTCAATGTAAAACACATAACAGTCCGTGGTCAAACAGTCGCAAAATGTAGTCGCAAAATGATAGCCGCCAAAGAATTATAAAATGTTACCAACAAATAATGAATATTTAATTTTGTGCGATTTCAATTATTACTGTTTCAGTAGCCTGTGGAGTGAATATTAAGGCAATAAGACGTTTATCTCGGGGCACGGCAGTGCCTCCGCCAAGTCGAGCAATAAAGCGGCACGGCCGTACCATACATTTCTCGAAGCAGTTCTGGCCATTTTCGAGCCCCCTGTAACTTTGTTGTGGTTACAACAAGAAGTCTGAATTTTCACTAACTATGTAGTATTTCAGTACATGAAAACAATTTATCTCACAAGAATAATAACATTAATACATATTATATTAAATTAGATTGTTTGGTGCGATTGCCAAGTCAGTCTTTTTATTTAAAACATAAAAGATTTTTAATATTGATATGGTCACTATAAGATGTTGTTAGGTTAGCTAATTACGTTACAACTTAAAACAGAAGGACCCTTAAGCATGAACAAAATAAATTAACCGACTCGTATTACGTGGATCTCACAACTTTTACGGTAGAAGAACTGAGTTGCGAGACTTGTTTTTTTTTTTGTTGCGAAGTTATGTTTTTGATGGCATTTTATATTTTATAAATAAGACATTTTTGTTTCAATGCGCAGCTTAACGTGAAATACAGCTTATATATACAAACATAAAATTTTTATAAATTACCGTCGAGTTCCGACCATTAGACGACTGCTTGTATTAATTAAATAAATAATTTTACTATAGGTACTTGAATTATATGTTAATATAAAATTATTAATTATTACTAAAATATTTTGTTCATTGTTTTATGTCTATTTATAATACAGAATGTTTCGAAATATCCTGAACACTAATATGGAAACTAGTTAAATTACAAAATGAATGGTGAAATGTTGGCTTTGGTTTTTAATTTAAACTGGAATCGAACCCGTTCCACGTTACATAGTAACCAATAAGTCACATCCACGCCCAACTGTTGTCACGAATATTAAATTGTATAAAAATATACACTATTAATAATACTTCTTCATGATAAAGTAACAAAGGTTATTGCGCAATACTTTATAATATTTTATACCCTTAAAATCTCTTCTTTAGACGTATACTTCCCTTACTCCTAGGCAAGTAATCACTAAAACCATTAATAAATTTTTGTGTTTTTATTATACTCGTATGTCTCTTTATATATATATGGTACCAGAAATGACAAAATAATTAAAAAAATTATAATTGAACTTGAAAATTAACAAAAAAATTGTGACGATCATAGAAACAAATTTTACAAAAGGGCACTTCACAAACAGAACATTTGGTTACCACTTGGGAAGCGTTAGTCGTGCAGCGGCGGGGGATAATTCTGGTTGAGAATTTCTTGAGAGAAAAATTCAAAAACTGATTTTTTGCCTAACACGTAATTTTAACCTAGGACCCAGCATCAGTAGTCTTGTTTACGACCACTGGATCAACAAGGCAGTACAAGGTGTCAGGTACAAGAGAATTGACAACACCAGTCTTGTCGACCACAGGTGCAGATTTAGTGTACATCTCTTGTAGCTTTTATTCCTGCGGCAGATATATACGCGGTAAAGCCATGCTGCAGCTAGTTTGTGGTTGCATCAGTAATGGGTCGAATTGACTTGATGCTATTTTGTTTCGAATGGTGAGTATAGATAATCGCATACACTTTTTACTGGAAACGAGGCATTCCAACTCCGTCCTCAGGTGTTGTCAACGCATCCGCATGATTAATAATTTAAGATAAATGCTTGGAAGTGTGTTGACGAGGGTCGCGTACCTGATACTCAGAATCATCAAACGGTATTCGCTGAAATTTTTTTGTGTATTTATTCATTGGGGGGTATTTGCCATAGTTGCCACGCTTGGCGAGCGGGTTGGCAACAAAACAAAATTTGGGCGGTGCTACAGTCCCTTCAGCGGTGCCAAGTTGACTGTCGGTATATCGAAGTGCTGAAGTGTTTGTACAGTAGGGCTACGATGGCTATCCGAGTACAGAACCAGAGCTCGAAACCTATCCAACTGCAGAGAGGTGTAAGACAGGGTGACGTTATATCCCCGAAACTCTTCACCGCTGCATTGGAAGACGTTTTCAAGCTACTGGACTGGAAAGGATACGGTATTGACATCAATGGCGAGTACATCACTCACCTTCGATTTGCCGACGATATAGTCCTTATGGCAGAATCGCTGGAGGACTTAAGCACTATGCTCAATGACCTCAATAGTGCCTCCCAACGGATAGGTCTTAAGATGAACATGGACAAAACAAAGATCATGTTCAATGTCCATGTCACACCTATGCCGGTAGTTGTTGGGAGCACTATGCTCGAAGTTGTTGACGAATACGTTTACCTGGGACAAATAGTCCGACTAGGTAAGTCCAACTTCGACCGAGAGGTCAATCGACGGATTCAACTCGGCTGGGCAGCGTTCGGGAAATTACGGCATATCTTTTCGTCAGGTATACCTCAATCTCTAAAAACTAGATTGTACAACCAGTGCGTGTTGCCAGTGATGACTTACGGATCTGAGACGTGGTCCTTCACTGCTGGCCGTATGAGGACGCTTAAGGTCGCTCAGCGAGCTATGGAGAGGGCTATGCTCGGAGTTTCTCTGCGTGATAGACTCAGAAATGAGGATATCCGCAGTAAAACCAGAGTGACCGACATAGCCCAACGAATTAGTAAGCTGAAGTGGCAATGGGCCGGCCATATAGCTCGAAGAACCGATAACCGATGGGGAAGAAAGGTTCTCGAGTGGCAGCCTCGTACCGGTAGGCGTAGTGTAGGGCGACCCCCCACTAGATGGAGTGACGACCTGGTAAGACATGCAGGAAGTCGATGGATGCAGGTGGCTCAGGACCGTGCTTTGTGGCATTACTTGGGGGAGGCCTATGTTCAGCAGTGGACTTGTGAAGGGCTGTAATGATGATGATGATGATGATTCGCTGAAAGTCATACAGCTTTATGCACCAACCTCGGCATATCCCGATGAGGAGGTAGAGGCAATGTATGAGGATATTACCAGAGCCATGCATTCCTCCAAAACCCACTACACGGTGTTGATGGGAGACTTCAACGCAAAACTATGCACAAGAGAAAACAGTGAGCTGAATTTGGAGTGGGGCAACGGAACCGAAGGGGCCAGCAGCTGGCCGACTTTATGGAGAAAGAGGGACTCTTTATGATGAACTCTTTCTTCCAGAAGCGGCCCACAGGAAGTGGACCTGGTTGAGCCCCGACGGTTCGACAAAAATGATTGACTTCATTATAACGACCAGACGCCAACTGTTCAGTGATGTCTCAGTGATCGCAAGGGTGAAAACTGGCAGCGATCGAGCGGAACCAGGGCGCGAACTCTTTGCCAGAGATCTGTCTGCCAGAAAGAGCCAACTGTCAAAGCTAAAGACTGAATGTGGCAGCATCGTTTCTGGGAAACCCGAGATTTTGAATGAGATTGAGAGGTTCTACGTACAGCTATACACATCATCGTTGGAGCCACACGCAAGTGTGAGTAACGATCAAAATCAAGAGCAATTCTTATCCGTCACTATTCCGATGATATCCCGGACGTCAGTCTGAGCGAGATTAGAGTGGCTCTCCAGCACCTTAACTTTTTTCCCGAAGCTCTTCAATTCCGTCCTCCATGGTGGCATTACTCCGGAGGCGTGGAGCAGAAGTGCGGTAGCCTTGTTCTTTAAGAAAGGCGACAACGCTCTCTTGAAGAACTACAGACCGATTTCCCTTCTGAGGCGCGTCTACGTGCTGTTTTCGAGAGTCATTACGAATCGTCTCGCACGCAGACTCGACGACTTCCAGCCTCCTGAACAAGCCGGTTTCCGAAAAGGCTTCAGTACCATATAACACATACATACCCTGCGGCAGATTGTACAGAAGACCGAAGAGTACAATCTGCCACTTGCCTGGTGTATGTGGCGTTTGTGGTTGTATGTGGTGTAGAAAGCATTTGATTCCGTCGAAATTTGGGCGGTGCTTCAGTCCCTTCAGCGGTGCCAAGTTGACTGTCGGTATATCGAAGTGCTGAAGTGTTTGTACAGTAGGGCTACGATGGCTATCCGAGTACAGAACCAGAGTTCGAAACCTATCCAACTGCAGAGAGTTGTAAGACAGGGTGATGTTATATTCCCGAAACTTTTCACAGCTGCGTTGAAAGACGTTTTCAAGCTACTAGACTGGAAAGTATACGCTATTAGCATCAATGGCGAGTACATCACTCACCTTCGATATGCCGACGATATAGCCCTTATGGCAGAATCTTCTCGTCAGGTATACCTCAATCTCTGAAAACTAAAGTGCATAACCAGTGCGTGCTGCCAGTGATGGCATACCGATCTGAGACGTGGTCCTTCACTGCTGGCCATATGAGGACGCTCAAGGTCGCTCAGCGAGCTATGGATAGGGCTATGCTCGGAGTTTCTCTGCATGATAGACTCAGAAATGAGGTTGTTGGCGACGCGTCTATAAGAATATTTCAATTTATTGGTTAATCGTTTACGAACAGCTTCTAAAAACAAATTATCGAGCAATAATATTCTAATAAGAAAACACTTAGTTGAATCTTAAAGAAATATCGAATTAATAATTTGAAGGTCTGGGTTCGATTCCCAGGCAGGACTAGTTTGTCGTTTTCTTAGTAATATTTTCTTAATAAATTCATATAGGGAATTTTTAAGATATAAATTATGTTTCCGAGTTCAGTTCCCCGGTTGAAATCACCTTTCCAATAGTATTGTTAATTTAAAGGAATATTAAAATAAAGTTAGAGACCAGGATTTGTTCCCGGTCGAAATGATCACTTCGTGAATAAATAGAATTAATGGAAATTAATTGCATAAGTATTATCTTATATGAGTTTGATACGTTTTGTATGAAAACAAAATGTTTGTTTTCAATGTTGATTCATAAAATATTTTGTCTATGTTATCTGATAAGAGACATGATAACTGATAAGAATCTAGTTAGAAATAATTTCCTACAATTTGAGAGTCGTGTAGAATCAGTTGTTCACCTAGTATTGGTTGATAGCCGTGTGTGCTAAATTTGCCATTTTTGCCGACAATTGAAAGTCGTGTGAGAATTAGTTGTTCAAATAGCGTGAGTTCATAGCCGCGCGTTAACTTAGGAGGTCAAAATAGGTAGAAATTTAAATATTTGCAAATTTCAGCAATTTATGTAAAATTGACTTGTAAAATATTCTAGATTGGCTGTATGAACATAATAGGTGAATTCTGTGTTATTTTCATGTGAAAATTCCTTTGGATTAGTGAAATACTGATAGTTTTGTGTCAGAAATTTAAAAGTGTTTTTAATAGTAAAATGTAAAGGAAAAATGTAAATTAAACTATTGTATTAGTTGAGATATTTTATAATTTCAAGTGAAGAACATTGTTTCAACCTTATATGTTGGATATTTAAGAATTCTAACTTGGTGCATATGTTGTAAAATGGGCATATTTTGTTGAATAAATAAAAGGTTTTTTGTGATATAAAAATGTAATGTATATCATAGTATAGATATTTTTTGTGCTATCTTTATAAATAAAATGTATAAATGTATGTCTTATATAAATAAAGATATTGGGCAAACCGTGAGAGAGTGATAGTACAAATTGATGTAATTAAGTGGCGTAATCGCACAGAGGGCGCGGCTCTCTTTCGCGTATAGTTTTGTGGTAGCTCAGTAAACGAGTTTTCTTACAAATCGTTTGGGAAACTTCTCGGGACAGTTCGGGACCAGCAGTATATATAATAATCAAGAAAGAAAAAGTGTATAGGGAAGTGATAGGGAAAGTAATTACTCTCTCACGGAACGGTTTGAAGATAATTACTGTTTTATTCCCAAGGAATCCTTCACCTTAAACAGTAAAATACAGTCCACTGGTATCCCTATTGCGGCACATATTGAACAATTAAGGCGTTGGGACCGGGACGACTTCGGAAGACCCGTAATCCCCGCCTGACCCTATTTGAAGAAAAGGAAGAGGTCGACGCCCTTGTGTGTTACTCCGTTGCGGGGTTCACATACGTTGTTCCCGAAACCAACGTAGGTGTCATAGGAGGTTAGGAAATCCGCTGCTGAACCAGCCGGAACAATCGACCTCCCTCCTCCTCTGGTTCCTTTTCAAGTGGTCCTTCGCAACCGGATCTAAAGATCCAGCTGTGAACTGCTGGATACCATTCAAGTGGACCTTCGGAGCCGAGTGAAGATCAGCGACCGAAGGAAGCCGGAGGTTTGAGCTGAAGCAACAGGACCAAAGGCAAGAAGACCAGGCCAGCGCAGTAGGCCCATCAGGGCTTAGGCAGGACCGGACCTGGAATACTGGTAGCTACCGGAAGAAAAAAACCGGGATTGCGGCTTGGGGCGTGTGCTCGCATGGGGCACGTATCGCAGCCAGGCGCAGGTACCTTTTGAAGGCGCTCGTCGTGACCAAGCAGGGCTTGGCATTTTTCCCTGTCGGGCAAGCGTGCTCGGCATTATTTTCCACTGGACGGCCAGTTGTTGGCATTTCCTGTCGGACGACCGTGTCCGGCATTTCCTGTCGGGTCATCAGGCAAGGGTGCAAGAAAGAAGAAGAAGCATCCACCGCTGCTGCTGCCAGGCGAGGGTGCTCGTGTGGGCACCTGACTGCATCGCGGTCGGAGGAGAGCGCCTGGGCGAGGCGTCACCGGCGACTGCGCGGCGAGCACAGCATACATCCCGACCCCCTAACGGTGCCAAACCGGTCGGGCTCTGGCACAACACCTTCGGGTGGAGCAGTTATTTCGAGCGAGACTGCGCTTGCACTACTGGCTCAACTGTTTCGCCATATTCCTTGGCGGGACAGTTCCTAAACCCTTCCTCCATTCCATTCCTGTACGACTCCATCCCTGGACGGCTCACCACGGTAGGCCCCCGTCCAGGATTGGTAGGGCTGATAGGGCTGTTAGGATGGTAGTAGGGTTGTAGGGTTGGGAGATAAAGGGGGGAGGGGTAGTGGGGTTAGGTTGGGGTGTAGAAGGGTTATAGATAAGGGGTTCGTAGGGACCGTAGGGACAGTTTGGGACCGTAGGCCAACTATCACCTTCCTGCAAGATGAAGAAGGCACAAGACCAGACAGAGAGGAGCGAAGGAAACAGGACAAGAACAGGGCTCTCAAGAAGGGCTAAAGAGGTGGAATCATCTGGAGCGACCACAGCTACTGCTTCGAGTGGGGCAACTCCTTTAAGTGGAGCCACCACCGATACGTCCACATGCACGTGGGACTCAGGGGCGTCCGTGGCAACGACAAGCAACAGGACGGACACCAGTGGTATGCAGACCAGCACCGCACAGAAATCCGTTATATCCAGGAGTGAAACGATAGTCGAAAAAGTTGGTCAAGGGACCGAAGAAGCGGCATCGTTAAGAACAGTAATCGGGCACACTAGTGACAAAGGGTCACAGGGAGGTAGTAGGTCATCGCGATCGGCGAGGCTGAAAGCCGAATTAGAGGCGCGGATTAAATTCGAACGCTCAGAGCTCGAACGAGTACAGGCAGCTGCTGCCTTGGCCAAGTCTCAATTGGAGTTGGCACGTCTCAACCGAGAAGAGGAGATCGACTCGAGTGAGGATGATGAAGAGCGGAATACTCAGGTGGAACCTTTCGTAAGGAGTTGGGTTCAACAGACCATAATGAGCGCGCCGGTTAGTGTAACGCAACCCGACATTACTGATAAGGGCGCGTGTAAGAGATCACGACGCAAAGGGGCGGAGGTCGAGCGCAACCTAGGAAATGCACAGAAAGCACACGAGTGTGAGGTGTCAGAATTGACCGAAGCGATTGTGAGTGCAATAAAGATAGCGGGTAAAGATAAGTCTTCCCAGCTTCATTTCCTCAGGAATACCGGTTTCTAGGAGACCCGGGTGAATGGTAATTTTAATGGTGTTTGAAGACATAAGAAGCCAATTTTCGGGGGTGCAGAATGTCGCACGCCTTAGGAGGGCATTAAAGGGCACCGCTAAGGAAGCGGTAAAGTCATTGTTGTTTACTTTGTGTGAACCCGAAGAAATAATGAAGGCTCTCGAAAGAAGATTCGGTAGGGTTGAGATGCTCATTTTAGCCGAAATCGAGAATGTAAGACGTATGCCAAGATTGGCGGAAGATTGCCGAAATATAGGTTCTTTTACAAGTCGCATTACGAACGTGGTTGCTGTAATACAAGCGTTGACCCACCCACAGTATTTATACTCACCGGAATTAGTAAGCCGTATAGTGGAGAAACTTGGAACTATGATTAAATTTAAATGGTTCGAATATCGAGCTCAGCATCCTTTGGAGCCAGAGTTAGAGAAGATGGCCAAATTTTTGAATTCATTGAGTGAACAATTTGGAACGTCCTTAAGCAATGAAAATGTGCCTGAAAAACGGAAACGTCCTGAATTCAGGAAGAAAACTGTACACACTGCAAAGGGGTCTGTACGCAACCGTTTTAAAAGCGAGCGTTATGAACGCCTAAATAATAAAGGGCACAACCGACAAGTGGTTATGATAACCCAGGATAAGCCTGTAAGTCGGGTAACACATAAGTGTGTTATATGTATGTACAAGGAACACTCTATAGTGAGTTGTTACAAATTTAAGGATATGAATAATCGCGAAAAAATGGAAAGCGGTTAAAAAGGCGAAAGTATGTTTCCAATGTTTGTCACCTAACCATAGGAGGTTAGAGTGCAGAGCGAAAAAATGTGGTGTAGAGGGATGAAGAATGGCACATCATCAAATGTTACATCGATACCCCAATAAAAATACCTCGCCGCAAGGGGACGAGGGGGGTAAAGAGGCTCAAATTACAACTGTTAGTACAGTGAATGCACTGGCATGTGCATATTTAAAAATTATAACGGTCGAGTTGTATGGACCTAGAGGAAAGGTCAAGACCACAGCTCTTCTGGATGAAGGATCAACCATGACACTCATAGAGGAGTGGATGGCTCAGAAGTTAGCACCTCGCGGACGCAAAGAAGAATTACGTATTGAAGCCGTAGGAGGTAAGCGAATTAACGACGACAGTTTGTATCGCTTAAACGTTAAAATAAAAGGCATTTTCTCGAAAGACTTAGAGGAGATAAGTGTACAAACAATTAAGTCACTTAACCTTTCTCCGCAGTCAGTAAGCCGAGAATTATTGCAACGGTGTTCTCATCTGACACCGATTAAGGACGAGTTGATTTATGAGAGGTCCAGACCTACCATATTAATCGGCCAGGACAATTGGCATCTCATAGTTACTCGTAAATTAATTTCAGGAGTTAAGAACCTACCTGTAGCATCGCTCACCAAACTTGGATGGGTTTTACATGGTCACATTTCGGGTGGCATTAAACCAATCAAGATTGTTAACCACATTTCCACCAAGAAGGAGGAGGACATGGAGAAGTTAATCAAGGATTATTTTAGTTTGGAATCTCTGGGAGTGTCTGCGCGAAAGCCCGCGAACGACCCAGAAGAACGAGCTTTAAAAATTTTGAACAAAACGGTACGTCGTATACCTAATAATAGGTACGAGACTGCTTTGTTATGGCGCACAGATAATGAGTGCATGCCGTCGAATAGAGCGCAGGTTGAAAGTCGCCTGTTTAATATCGAAAAGAAGCTCGATAAAAATAGCGAGTTGAAAAAAAGAATATGAGAAGCAAATTGAAAATCTCATCGTTAACGGTTACGCAGAGAAAGCGAACCATATTTCCATTTCCCCACGCACGTGGTATCTTTCTCACTTCGCGGTGACTCATCCACAAAAAAGGAAAATAAGAATAGTTTTCGACGCCGCCGCAAGGACGGGCGGACGTTGTCTCAATGATGCATTGTTAACCGGACCGGACTTATTGAAGTCGTTATTTGGCGTTCTGCTACGATTCGGGAGGATTCGTGGCAGGTGGCATTAAAGAAATGTTCCTGCAAGTGAAAATTCGGGAAGAAGACAGGGACAGCCTTCGATTCTTATGGCGCCACAATCGTGACGCGCCACCGGAAGAGTATAGAATGACGTCACTCATATTTGGAGCGGCATCATCACCATGCGTCGCTATATGTGTGAAGAATAGAAACTCGCAGGATAACGCACTTATCTATCCAGAAGCAGCTTCCGCGACGGAAAGCAATTTTTATATGGATGACTATCTACAGGCATTTCCCGACCTGACGACGGCCGAAAGGATAGTAAACGATATGTATGAATTGCATAAACGTGCTTCTTTCCAACTGAGCTGACCCGAGGTTTTATGTAAAATAGAGAATAAATATAAGAGCGATAGTGCTTCACTGGGAGATAAGGAGCACACAAAACGCACTTTAGGTTTGATCTGGAATATCAAACGAGATATAATAAGTTTCTCCATAAGTCTTCGTAACACACCGGAAGAGGTGATGGAAGGTTTACGACCGCCGAGATAACTAGCGCTGTGATGTCAGTCTTCGATCCTTTAGGACTCGCATCACCATAAATGGAGATCGGAAGTGAAGAAATTAGGTCATTTAGAAGTACCTAGACCCGTTGCTGAAGGCGTCGGCAAGGGAGAGTTACACACGTTCACGGATGCTAGTGAGAAAGCATACGCCGCCGCGGTGTATTATGTCACCACGGACGAGCTAGGAGAAAGGCGGATTACGCTAATCGCCGCAAAGGCAAGAGTAGCGCCGCTGAAACCAATTTCCATTCCAAGGCTTGAATTACAAGCAGCTCTTATGGGCAGCCGACTAGCTGCATCAGTTAAATAAGAGAGCAAGTACGAGATATCCGAGCGAATATTTTGGACGGACTCACGTACAGTGTTAGCGTGGATTAAGTCGGATCCTCGCGCTTTTAAACCATTCGTTGCTCATCGATTGGCTGAGATCGAAGATCACAGTAAACCATGTGAATGGCGATGGGTTCTGACGTCACAAAACGTGGCAGACGACGCCACTAGAAGTTTTCCTTCCACCTTCTCTGTAAGTCATCGCTGGTTTCAAGGACCTGAATTCCTCAGGACAAGTCCTGATTTATGGCCCAAACAAGTGGACACCATAAATAGCTTAGAAACGTGTGAAGAAAAATCGCCTAAAGGCGTAAACGCGCTAAGAAAGCAAGAGCCGTTAAGTCTACCTGACTACGGACGATTTATCAGCTTTAAGAAATTCCTGGGGGCAACTACACGCACCTTACAAGCGGTAGACAAATTCAAGAGTTTAAGAAAGTCGGTTAAAGGACCCGACAATACAGCTGAAAAGTCGGTTATGTGTTCTAACGAAATTTTAGCAAAGTCGGTTAAAGGACCCGATGGCGCGTTGGACATAACGCTCTTAAAAAGAGCTGAATTATTAATTTGGAAGTTCCTTCAAGACGAGTGTTTCCATTCGGAAATAAAATGCTTGAAAGCAGGCAAAAGCGTTGAAAGAAGTTCACGCTTAAGTAAATTATCTCTGGAAATAGGAGAATATAACTTACTCCGTTTTAATGGGCGTTTACCTTTGAAGTCTAATTTGACTGAGGAAAGTAGAAAACCTGTCGTATTAGACGGTAAACACGAAATCGTTAAAATGATGATTAGAGAAGTTCATCATCATTTTGGACATGCCAATCACCAGACCGTGATGAATGAGGTGAACCAAAAATTTTATGTCTTGAACTTGCGTAACGTAGTACGAAGTGTGTCACATCACTGTCAGTGGTACATGTCTTTGATGACATGTCTTTCTCGATATCGAGAAGGCGTTCGACCGGGTGTGGCACACAGGATTACTCTTTAAATTAGACGATCAAACAAGTATCCCTCCTGTTATATTGCAGCTAGTGGCGTCTTTCCTGGAAGGCAGGCAGTTCTACGTCTGTGTAGAGGACGCTGAGTCCGCAATAAAACCCATTACAGCTGGTGTGCCACAGGGCAGCTGTCTGTCTCCATCCCTGTACGCGGCATACACTAATGACATTCCTACCCTGGTAGGACACTTGCACGAATGGGAGGACGACGTTGAACTAGCGCTTTTTGCGGATGACAGCGCATACTTCACGTCGTCCTGAAGAGCCCACATCGCAGCTGCCAGGATGCAACGTCTGCTGGACCTGCTGCCACCATGATTGGTTGAGTAGAGGATGGCCGTCAATGTTAGCAAGACGACCGCTCTACTCACTCGCCGCTATAGAAATCTACCACCACCGCTAACCCTCAGAGGCCAGGAGATCGCATATGAGAAGGCCGTGACCAACCGATAACCGATGGGAAAGAAAGGTTCTCGAGTGGCAGCCTCGTACCGGTAGGCGTAGTGTAGGGTGACCCCCCACTAGATGGAGGACGACATGGTAAGACATGCAGGAAGTCGATGGATGCAGGTGGCTCAGGAGCGTGCTTTGTGGCATTACTTGGGGGAGGCCTATGGTCAGCAGTGGACTTGTGAAGGGCTGTAATGATGATGATGATGATGATGATGAAAATGTCTATAGGCCAGAGCATCCACTTACCATCAGGTGGATTGTGTGATCGTTTGTCAACCTTATTCTGTAACAAAAAACACATTTTGAAGGAAAAAAGAAAGAAATAGTATTTATGAGAAACGAAATACAAAAAACATAATTTAATTAATATTGAGCTACATTGACTGCAGCCCAGTACCATTATTCTGCCGGTGGCGTGGACAAAAATAAATAAATCTTAGGAGTACTAGAGAAAAATTCCGATATCTACGACCTAAGGTATTTTTTTTCAATCTTTTAAAGTAAATTTGTATTTAACTGCGCCGGCAGAGTCGTGAAGGAACACCCTAGGCAAAAATTTATCCACCAAATTTGCAAAATATTGTAAACGCAACAAATCAAGGGTACCATTAACCTACGAACATGTATGCGTAGTTATATACATCATGTGGAGGAGGAGAGGTAGGTGTATAAGGATCCTGTCAAATGGAAGTCCGTAATCTCTGCCTACCTCTTTGGGTGACAGAAGTGAGTGCTTATGTATGTATTGTATTCAACTGTTATCTTAAGGCATCAAACAGTCACGCTTACGCTAAGACAGTGTAGTTTATCAGCTAGAGCTTTATCACAACCTACTTTCAGATGGTATTGTAGTCAAGCAGTGGCTTATATTAAGTAAAAATAAAACAGAAATAAGCAATATTATAGTTGCAAAAGAAGAGGTTAACCATATTATATTTGTATAACAAGTTGCTTAAATCAAATGGGCGGTTATAGCAAGTGGCCACAATAATGAATAACGATAATTGCGTAGCAGCAGCTATAAAATTTCCTCGATCTTGTGAAATGCGGCTATAAAACATTTAGGGCGGCGTCACAAAGCCCCGAAATAAGAGTTCTCATTGAATTCGTGGTCGAAGAACACCGCCAAAAATAAATAATATTATCTGGTTATTGCTATAATGTGGTGTGTAGCTAGTGAAGTTCTATTCATTATATATATATATATATATATATATATATATATATATATATATATATATATATATATATATATATATATCCTGTCTTGTCTGCAAAAATAGGGTTCAACATAGTTGCAGTATACGCATAAATCTGCGAACAAATACCGATAGAGATTACCAAGATGGCCTTCGAAACTTTGGGATCGCTTAGCTTACGGAAGTTGTGCATTCACGAGCTCAGTCGCATATTCATCATGTTCTCTAATACTTTATAGTCGGTCTTCTGCATTTTGAGAATATTTATGTCTTAAATAGTTAATCATCTAAGTTAAACTAAATATTCACAAACTTATCAAGTAGTACGGTGTTTAGCACAGCACTTCATCATGCAGTGGTAATTGCGTTGGAAACGGTATAAATGGCAACGACCTTGTAAAAAACACGCTTTTACTAAGTACAAACATGCACAATTTACATTTTGTACCACGTAAAATGTTGTATAAAGTGTTCAATGCAAAGATTTTTTTACTTATTTACTTATCTATTATATAAAAATTAATTTTTTTTGTTCGTATTTTATGCGTTGCCATACTGTTCATCAGATTGCACTAAAATAATGTCAACTTATTGCTGGAACTTGCACAAAGGACTTAACGCATAATAGCAGAGTACATTTAACTTACAGTAGGTGGCACGCGTATCATACCGACAAATTTATTTAAAAGTTAGACCATATATCATTTAACTTCAATACGTACTAACTTCAAACTTTTATACGTGGTAGAGCCATGCTGCACTTATAGAGGATAGTTGTAGATGTCTATGGGCCACAGCAACCACTTACCATCAGGTGGACTGTGTGCTCGTTTGTCACCCCTATTCTTTAAAAAAACCCAGAAAAACATGTATTAACACTCTTAATTAAGCACAGTCTTCCGAATTTACAATTTATTTTCCACAATTATTTCCTCAGTGGCAGCGACGCACCGGATACCAGCTATTCTATTATATTTTTTATGAAGCTGAAGTGATAAACGAACTCTTAATCCACCTGATATTAAGTGGCTACTGTAGTCTATGGACAACCTGCATCCACCTCTGAGTACTAACTAACTCCATCTTACGGAATGTTTAATTATTTATTTCTACTTTAATTCTTATTTTGAGATCGACACTACAGTATGGATAGAAAATTACACCAGCAAAATTGACGCGATTTCATGTAGTTATGCATTGGAACCGTTGCACGTGCAGTGCAGGGAGATGGGAAGCAGCGTCTTGCTACGAACAAAATAATAATTAAACAATATGTGTGCAGTTCACACGCGGTACAAATGTAACCTTCAAAAAACTCTACTTCGAGATAATGACATGAATGCTTTATTATAATATTGCTACGAAGTTTTAAAGTTATTGTCTGTATAAAATTACATTACGTAATACATATTCCAAGTTTTCAACTTCATCATATTAATAACTAAAATATTTTATAATCAAATAATTTCGTCTTTCATCCTTACTACTCCTAGATCACATGTAATATCTCCATAAATAAAAGGAAACACTGTATACTGTATTCTATAACATTCTCTCGCAGGCAAAATCCTGTAGGTATATAATATGTTTGTCTCTTATTAGTGTCGTTTCATCGAGTTTTAATTTACAAAGATTATATATAAAGAAGTATTCACTTCAAAAACTATATTTGCCAACCCGCCTGCCAAACGTAGCAACTATGACAAATATATCTCCCATATGGTGAACTTTGTTTATATAGATAAGTTTATAATCAAAGGTGGTGAACAATGGGGGAGGACTATATTCAGCATTTTTGATAGCCTCTAACAAATTACGGTACGTATTGGAACGGTACTCAACAGTGTTGGATAACTTGTTATGTAAAGAATGATATTATTGTATTTGTTTTAAATCAATTTATACTTTCTCTTGTTTAATTTTCTCCTTTTTATTTAAATTCCCAAAAGTGATAAAAATAATGTTTTGGAACCCTCACGTTTTTAAACGTTTTACGTCAAACACTTTTTTCAAATGTAATTAACATTTGAAAAAATATATGAAACCAAAACTCACTTCATATTGAGAAAATTTCTTTTCATTGTGTTTCAAAATCCATTACGTTATTGAGATAAAGTAGAAATGGGCGGAATTCCGAATTAATTGCTCTGCTCTGTGAAGCGAACAAATTATTTCACGCTGCTTAAAATGAAATGAATTCGAACTATCTTATAGTGTTCTTTGAAATTGAAAAGATCTTTGGAATGAAACTTGTAGTTTCATTTCTAATTTATTACTTCAAATGAATTCCTAACTGTAAGACTATCATCATCACGATTATAGCATTTTCCTTTTTTGTTTCATAAATATATAATTATATATAATAAAGGATAATCAATAAAATTAACAATCAACACGATGGTATGTGGCTACTAAATCCCATTGACATCTGCAGCCTAATTCAAATAAGAAACTACAGATTCACTTTCACCTTTGAAAACTGATCGGGTGTATTACAACTCACTTCCTTTTTCGTTTAGACTGGAACACAGTAATGAACGCACTGATTTTTGATGGTAGAAAAAGATAAGAAGGTGACCAACGTATACGGTCGCCTAGAGTGAGTCTTACCACCTAGTGAATCTCGTCGTCCACTAAGATCGTTACAAAATAAATTTGTAATAAGCAGTACTTGACGAACCGCTATGTTTCGGTCATGAAGCTTATAGAGAGCCAGTAATCAGACTTTAAACATATTTGGCCTTCTGTCTTATAGGAGATAGTCCTACACTTCGCTTACTCTACGTGGAAACATTGTTCACAAACCTATATTTCTCATGTGTGTTTGTCGTTTTTGATATACACACACACACACACATATATACCGATCGTTATGAAACTGATTTTTATGAAATTATTTTACTTGCGCACAAGTAATTGAAAAATTTAAATGTTTAGCCCAAATATTTAACTGACAAAATGGCTTTAAAATACTCTTTGATTTATTGTGAAACATCTCCGCTAACTTTACAATGAAAGCTTCGTGTACTGCTAATCGTTTCCGTAAATTTTTAATAGGAATCATTTATATCTGTGCAGACGGATACAATACAACAAAAAGAAATATTTTATACACCTCATCAGAATTATTCTCTTTAGCAGTTCATTAAAGTTATTACAGGACATGGGCATCTCCAGTTGTTGGAAGAAATTGCCTTAATTGTTTTTCTTTTAATTTTAGTTATTTAATCTTAGTCGTCACTCTTGACAGCCGGATCGTCACTAAAGGTGAGTGTTAAGTGAGTGTGAGTATTAAACCAAAAGAGACGGCATCGCAAGGCATACCCCTCTGTAAAAGGTACGAGAGTTCGACTCATACCCGTTATATAAAACTAGTTGCTTCGCGTCGTGCGCCATTCCGAAGTGATTGTGCCAGTGAATCGAGCTCCGACAAAATGCCGAAGTGAGTGTATTTACATGAAAAAAAAAAACAATAAAAAACGTCAAATATACAAAAGGACAACGTGACTTTTCATCTGTGAGTATTTTTAATATAATATTAAACTAATATTATGATTAAAACTCGTACTTTCTGAATATTTTTGTACAATACCAGGTGTGGCCATCATAATTCATAAAGTCAAAAATAATCTATTTTGAAATAAATATAATTTACAATACAAATTAAATATACTAACGAATATATATTTCCTAATACCTAAATCAGTTTTTAATGAATAATAATAATTACGGATAGATGTGTAGTGGATTTTGTTAAATGATTTATATATTCAGTTCAATTTCAATACGATACTGAATATTATATAATTTAATATAATCGATAACTAGTATTTATCAAAATATTATACAATATTGTTGGCGCAACCAACAAACCTTTTATCGTACCGGGCCCACAGTGACGTCACGCATACTGCGTCACACACATGCCACCACCCCGTTCGGGCCTCAGACTGCACCGTACAACCATAGCGGCAACACACGTTTCTTATATCTTTATTTGTCATATACGACATTGTAAATATAGTTATTAAATCAAGTTATTAGTACTATCCTGGTCTTCTTCATTGACGATCCTGCGATCCTGGTCTGGAGAGAGCTTACCTGAGGAGTACACCCAACATAATGGCGACCGTGAACTTCTGTTGCTACGTGGACGCGTAGTACGAACCTGCATACTGAGGAGAACAAAGGAATGCGCACTGCACTGCTGTTAGAATCAAGAACTGGACTATCAAGAAGATACCTACCAGCCAGTGTTATTTGAACCACGACAAGTGTTAATTATTGTGCCGCAAGAGGATTTTAAAACAAAAGGGAGGTTTGCCCGTTCCTTATTTTCCTAGTTTAACTGGAACATTCTCAAAAGAAACAATATACGTAGTTTCATGGGAACTGACATGTGACGACGTCATCCTAACCATCGTAAAGTAATAACAGAGGATATTATCAAAAGTGTATGCGATCATATAAAATCACTTCAGCCTGTAGAATCCCATTACACCCGCAGTAGAAGTAATAAACTTTACTTAGACGGAGACCTGAATTTTCATCGCTTATTTGATTTATATAATGAGTGGTTTGACACACTCGCATACTCCTCAAAAGCTAGTACGGAACGGCAATATCGCGACATCGCTAACGAACATTTTAAGATAAGTTTCCACGTGCCAAAAAAAGATCAATGTGACAAATGCCACATTTACAAGAACCTGTCTATTCCTACATTATCACAAACAGAATTACACGAAGAAAATGAAGAAGAAAATTAAAAATTAAGAAATAGCTTGTAAAAAGAAGTCGGCCGATAAAGAATTAGCCAAATCTTCTAATAATAAACTATTAGTAACTACTTTTGACTTTCAAAAAGTTCTTACTTGTCCATATGGACTTTCAGTATTCAATTTCACTGTTTTTAATTTAAACGAAAAAGAAGGTACTTGTTTTATGTGGCATGAGGGGCAAGCAAAACGTGGGGCCAATGAGGTAGCAAGTTGTTTATTTAAATACATCTCCAAATGTAAGGATCAGGGTACAAGTGAGTTTAGCCTACACAATTGTCAGACCAAAACAGAAATCGTATTGTTTATGCTATGTACATGCATGCGGCTATTACATATCAGATTAAAATACACAACTGTAGGTGAAAGGTAAAAGACCTTAAGTCACAATGTATGAAGTTTACAGTAGATCCTATTAATGACGACTAAAACCTCATGGAAATATTAAAGATAGCTTTTATAAAAAAGTAGATATCGGATCGATGTCAAATAAAAACTTAGAAATAATTTATTTCTTTAACTACGACCTTTGATATATTTTCAACCCCCTAAAGCCTCCTAAGGTTTTTTTTTGGACTTAATGTTCTTTAACTTTGGTGAGTATTTCAATAACTAAGTATTGTTATGTTTGTTAAGTCCCTATATCATTGATAAAATTGATTACAAAAAGGGTAAAATAGTAATATTGTAGTACCTAATCGCTAAAATTGAATATTTTGCTAAAATATTTAGCTATGTCAATAAAAAAAAATCAGTATTTTAACAACTTTATTTGTATTATATTATAAATCAATCACAATCGAATCAAATTATTATAATGTAAAAAAATTATTCCGGTTCCGGTAGGTAACGCGCTACCATCATGATCCAGTTTTTTTATAAAAGTCGTGAAAAATGGGCGGAACCCATTGAAAAGCTTTTTGCAAGTCTAGATATTTGTTAGTCGTGGTCGGCTTACAATCTTGTTTTATGGGCTGCAGTGCGGGTAGGGTAAAATCGCCCAAAGATCTTCTTCAATTTCTTATCAAAGACACCTTTTCAAATTCATTTTGTTTAAAAGAAGTTATGTAATACATTGTGCCATAGTCTTCTTTCTTGAATTGCATCCATACTATATCAGAGTAAGGCACTGACTGACCAATATCTCCTTTTTTTGCGATGAACAAAGGGAGATGAGGTACCTTCTGTTTTTTATTTGATTAAGCCCGATGATAATTCGTTCCCTCCACGGCCTGATACGGATTCGTCCCACATATGCAGGTAATTTTGTTTGTGGAACTATCTAATATTGTGTAGTTAAAAGTCCACAACTTGCGAAGATAGAAACTAAGATTGTTCGTCAACAAAGGAGTTGGTAAACATTTTTGTAAGTCTACAGTAATTACTTTCTTACCAGCGGTAGTATTTATACATTCCAATTTATCAAAAGCTTTTAAATAATATCTAGCCTTTGCCTCTTTCAAGAGATCATCATATCTGCTTTTTAGTGCCTCTTTTTCGGATCCCTCAGACCTCACGCATTTGAATTACAAAACGATCGCAATCGTCACATGTGTCAGTTTCTGGTGGTTTAAATCCTAAATTAAAATGAGTATCAAAAATATTTCTGTATGTCCAAATTTTTGCAATCATCTTTTTATCAACATTCTCTATTGTGCATTCCTCTTCATATAATTTATACATTAATTTTAAATTTAAATGTGCACCTAAATATTCACGCCTTGTTTTTTCTCTGCTGTAGTGACTTTCATATTTAGGGAATGATTCTATGTGGTTTTTAATCCTTTCTATTATTTCATTCTATGTTTTGTTTGCAGGCTCCTTTTTTCCTCTTTTTTCTTCTTATATAATTCCATAGCTAGATTTTTTAATTGTATTTCGAACCACCGTTTCGGATATACCCAGAGTTCCTAAGAAAAAAGTCTTACAAACACCGATTTCGTTTTGATCAACCAGAAATCTGTATTCTAAAGTATGATTTCTTTGTTTTTTAGAGTCTTCTATGCGTATTCTTCGTCTTTCATGTCCCACGTCTTTCCTTCGTCCCAATATTTTTCAAATATATGTCTTCGTTGTTTATCGTTGATTTTGTTACTGCATCCTTTTCTGCAAGAACAAGAGGTCTTGATAGTCTTAGCAGAAACTATGTTTCCTTTTTGTGTTTCATGTAATTTGCCCGATATTGCCTTTTTTACGTCTTAGATTACACTTCCATGTTTCTGGTTTTTTAACCGTTTTCTGGTTTTTATTTTTTCAACAAATACTTCAGAACCTATTTCTGTATCTATTTCTGAACTTTCATTTATAGTAACAGAGGTACCTTGAATTATATCTGTTTTTCGAAGGAATAGAATCGCTTGAGTTACTTGTGTTTGGAATATAATCATCATCATCTGTCGATAAAATCTCACTCAAAGTATCACTTTTTTCGCCTGTTCTATTGGTGTTATCATCAGATTGTGATGATTGTGTAAAAGGTACAGAGGGAGATAGTATCTCATTCATCGGTTCGAATATTCTGATTTTCCCTTCAGCTACTGTTACATCAGGCCATTTGGAACATCCTGGTTGATTCTCTTTTATTATGTTGTCATCATCTAAAAAAATTATGTGTAAATAATTTATTTATATACAACGTCATTCATCATACTTATTACAAAATGACGATAAAGTATATAACTAGGGTATGTCGCAATATACGTAGAAAGCTGGCACCCGGGGGCAGAACTGACAGATATAGTTTACTAGTTGCGCCCTGCGGTTTCTCCTGCGTATGTCCCGATTCTATGATAATATCACGATGAAAAGTAAACTATGCATTCATACAGGTCTCCATATACATATCAAGTTTCATCTCAATCAGTTTTTGACAAGATTTTGACATACATTTTTGTTTCATTAACTATCATTTAACTGACATTCGACGAGAATATAAGCATAAGAAACGGGAGTATAATTAATGTTGCCTTTACGTGCGCCATATATTATTTATTTTTATTTTATTTTTTATTTAATATTCTTTATTGCACACCATATATAAAAAAAATTACTAATTATATATACAAAAGAAGTATGCAATGGGCGGTCTTATTGCTGATAACAATTTCTTCCAGACAACCATATATTAAATATATTTTTCAAATAAAATAAAATACAATTTATTTTTGCTGACAGTTTGGGTTTGTTGGGACAACAACAACAACAACAACATTACAGTATTCATTAAAATTGATTTGATAGTAGTTAGGCCAATTAACTTAAGTATGATATTATTATTAAAATAAGGTGTTTGCAAAATGTCGTTACGAGGTTGAAAAAGTAGGATATATTAGCAGAAAAAACTCTTTAAATTACATACCTGATAATTTTATCATATTGACAAGTTTCCTTCCTAGGCCGGTAAACATTTTGTTTAATTTATATGAACGAAAACAACGAATTACACGTAGTTTAAAATCACACGATTGCATTGCCCGTTGTGGCCAGTGGCAGCACAAGAGTAGCGTGTGGGGGGTAAACATAAACAAGACGTGCGCCAACGCGCGAGTTAGTGCAAAAGAATCGTAAGTCCCACATAATGTCATTTAACACTGAAATGTCGTCTATAAATGAATGCTAAAAGATATTAAAGAACTTTACGACTGTTTACTTTTTATGTACTCAAGGACTTAATATCCAGTTATATTTGCTAATTTATAATAATACGGCGTTAGGACTTAATGTCTTTTACTATTGTATAAATTCGAGTTTTTCGAATCGAAATCTGTAAAAACATGAAAACGGCCAAAAATGGACTTAAGGTTCTTTAACTTTCACCTACAAAATTGTTTTTTAGAAGTTGGTCATACGCAAAATGAGAACGACAGCGTCCACGCTTTAATAGGGAGGTCCGCAATAAACAAACTCATTTATACACCATTTGAGTGGTATTGTTTAGTTCATTGGGTTAAGCAAAACGGAAAGCCTTACGCGGTTGAGGAAATGTAATACACCGACTTTTCCGATTATAAGGCATTATTAAAGGGCGCTTGTGTCAAAGGTACCAACGGGGATAAAGTGCAATGGAATAAAATAAGAGAGGTGTGCATAAAACCTGAAGATCCCTTTAAGTTGTTTTATAAATATGATTTAGCTGCCGATGATTACAACGTTTTAATTGTAAAGGCCTCTACTAGGCGACATTTTATGTCTCTAACGTAGATGCCCTGTACGACAATATGCTGCCGATTCCAAAGGCAAAGAAGAATGATTTGTTAAACATGTGCAAATCACAAATTATTCCCCGTGCCCATCACCAATTTTTCCAGTCTGCCCGAAATTAGCAATGACTTAAATTAAACTTCTGATTCCAATTCTAATAATTTTTTCCTTTTATTTTATTTCTGATCTGACTTCTTAGATAATAATAAGTAATGATCTCAGCGAGTCCACATGTTTGAAGTAAAGTTTGTTTTTTTTTGTTAATTTTTATTAGAGGCTAGAAGTTTTTCATTGTTTATGTTGACAAATGGGAAAAAAGATTTTTTTTCTTATTTTTTTAAAAATACGTTTTTTTTTTTCTTTTAAATATTTGATTAAATATTATATAGCCCTGTAAAGCTTCGTTTGTAAGAGCAGATCTCATATTTTTCTAATTAGTTCAAATCTATAAGCGAATTAAAATCAGCTGCCCAGCTAAATCGTTCATACCAAGCAATTTACCGTTAACTTAATTCTCACTCGCATAAATTATCTTACAAAGTTAAAATAAATATTCAATACATTTATGGGTTTAATTTATGAACTATTTTAGGTTTTCTGGTGCTAAATCTTAAAAGTTAACTGCTTAAAGATAAGAGTTAAAGATTGCATCAGCCGTTTACGTAATCACCGTTAGCTAGCTACCTACTTTTTCTGAGCGCATTGATTGCATAATTGCATTCTTTTATTATTTCGCTCGATCCTTCTTATCTGTCGCTTCTCTTATCGCATCAGTACGATACAAGTAGGCAAATAGTTAGTTTTTATAAGGTAATTAATAGTTGTCCGGCCGAATATTCCAGTGTGCCGTCCGCTGCGCATGCGCCGATCCACGTCGCCTACGCCGAGCCTCTATTGTTTTGCGGTATCCCCGGTCTCGGCGCACAGCTGTGTCATATAAAAAAGGCAGGCCTACGTATTGAGGTATTTATTGCAATCTATTTTACCTACTAATCTTGTTTGTTTGCATAATGACTGACACAGAGTTCAAAGCGAAGAGGGCATCTATTAAGGGGCGATTAACTACATTTAGGAGTTTAAAAGGAAGCAGGGAAATTTAAATGAGTTAAAATTACGATTACGGAAAGCGGACACATTGTTTGAAGACTATGATAAAATTCAAGCGAAGTCAGGCAAACCCGCCGAGGAGCAAGTGGAATTTAGCGAGCGGGAAAATACGGAAAAATTGTTTTTTATCGCGATGAGTAGTGCTCAGGAGTTGATCGCAGCTAATGAGCCTCGCTCCTCGGAGGCCACGAGATTCGATGGTGGGATGGACGCGTGCTCGTCCCACAATGGGGCTGACGCCGGCGTTAGGCTTCCGACCATCAAGCTGCCTACATTTGATGGCAGTACAAATAAATGGTTAGAATTTCGCGATGTGTACCTGTCAATTGTGCACAATAATGACAATCTCAGTGATATTTGCAAGTATCAATATTTAAAAGCATCCTTATTAGGAAGCGCAGCGTCTGTTATTGAATCATTGGAAATATCGGCGGCAAATTACGAAGCGGCCTGGAAACTCGTTAGCGGTAGATTCGATAACAAACGTCAGCTGATTCATACTCACCTTAAGTCATTGTTTGATATGTCTTTTATTGGAAGGGAGTCTGATAAATCATTGCGTTTCTTAATTGACTATGTGTCGAAACATTTGAGGGCTTTAAGTAGTTTAGGTGAAAAGATTGATAACTGGGATACGCTCATTATATTTATGTTCGCGAACAAATTAGATACTGCAACCAGTACGAAATGGGAGGAGTATAGGAATAGTTTAACCGAGAATCCCACTTTAGAAAACTTTTATGAGTTTTTGCGACAAAGGGCCGACGTTTTGGAAATGATAAGTGCAAGCACTAGCACTAGCGACAAGCCTGACAAAAAAGTTGCGTATAAACGAATGGATAAGGTTCAAAAAGGCATTTGTCGCGACGGCAAGCGAGTCCAACACGTCGAGCCACTTAAACGTAAACAATGCACGAGTTTGCCGCATATGTAGTGGGGATCATTTCTTATATAATTGTGAAAAATTTAACCAAATGTCAGTGGACGAAAGAAACACTTTAATAAGAAAATTAAAGATTTGTATGAACTGTTTCCGTGGTGGGCATTATTCCCACCAATGTAAATCGAGTCCATGTGCTATATGTAGACGTGAACACAATACTCTGCTGCATAAAACAATGACATCCAGTCCTCAGAAAAGTGTAGAAAGCAAGGAGTCTGTGTCTACGCCTATATCGTTATCAGCCAGCGTTGAAAATCAGGTATTACTATCTACTGGAATAATTTCAATAAAAAATGTAAACACAAAAAAAACTTACGAAGCCCGCTGTCTATTAGACTGTGGTTCGCAGTCTTGTTTTATTACGGAGGTGCTGAGGAATAAGTTAGGCATACAAAGTGAACCTGTTGACACGGTTCGGGTGACCGGCATTAATAATATTTCGTTTGATGCGCTAAGACGTTGCACCGTGTCAATCCAGCCGCGCGAGCGCAGTGATAAGGAATCGTGTATAAAGGTCGATGCTTTTGTTATTCCCCGGATAATGGGTCAGTTGCCGTTAGAACAGGTTGACGTTTCGAATATTGTTGTTCCACAAAATGTTGTTTTAGCTGACCCTGCTTATTATAAACCTTCACAAATAGATATGTTATTGGGAGCGGACATTTTTTGGGATGTAATTAGCAGTGAAAGGTTAAGGCTGGGGCACAATAAGCCCATGTTGCAAAATTCTATATTTGGCTGGTTAATGGTAGGACCTGTAATGTTAAGTAGTAACGATAGCAGCAGTTCAAAGGTAAAAAGCACTCATTGTGGATTTAGTATGGAAATACGTAATCAGCTAAGCAAGTTTTGGGAGTTGGAGGAAGTGCCAACTACACCAGTGTTGTCCCCAGAAGAGGAGGCGTGCGAAGCTCACTTCAAGCAAAACACGAAACGCTTAGCTGACGGGAGGTTTTGCGTTACGTTGCCGTTTAGTACGCATCCAGATGTGCTGGGTGACTCATACAGATTAGCGAGAAAACGATTCGACTCATTAGAGAAACGTTTTAAGCGGCAGCCTGACGTAAAATCGCAATATGTAGATTTTATTAATGAATATGCCGAATTAGGTCATTTATCGGAGAGTGACAAACCAGAAAAAGCCTATTTCTTACCGCATCATCCAATTTTAAAAGAGCAAAGCGAGTCCACAAAGTTTCGCGTGGTATTTGATGCCTCAGCGAAGACTGATTCTGGTTATTCGCTCAATGATATTCTCATGGTGGGTCCCACGGTGCAAGACGACATCTTCTCTATTCTAATAAGATTTCGTCAACACGCTTTCATATTCACAGGAGATTTAGAGAAGATGTATAGACAAGTAGTCGTGGAACCAACACAGAGGCACCTTCAAATAATTTTATGGCGTAATAATGAAGCCGAGCGCATGAGGTACTTGGCGCTTAATACCCTGACGTACGGTACGTCATCGGCAAGCTACCTCAGCACTAGGTGTCTCACTCAATTAGGCCATGAAAGCTCCGATCCTTTGGTGAAAGAAGTAATATTACATGATTTTTACATAGACGACATAATAACAGGTTTAAATGATGAGAAAAAATTAATAAATTTACACCAAAGGATCGACGAGACTTTAAGTTCTGCTCATTTTAATTTAAGAAAATTAAAAAGCAACTCAAAGGAGTTTCTCCGCAGTGTAGCGGAAGAAAGCAATTGTCAGCAAGATAATTTGAAAATATCCAATCAAAGTAACACTTTAGGTGTTGAATGGAATCCTAATGAGGATAACATTTTAATCAAATTTTCGAAAGTGCAGTTGATAGATAACCATGTTAGGTACACTAAAAGGGCTGTCCTATCTGTAGTGTCAAGTATTTTTGATCCTTTAGGGCTGTTGAGTGTATGTGTTATTTTATGTAAAATCTTCTTGCAATCACTCTGGTCACAGAAATTGGACTGGGACGAGGAAATTCCCCAGGCGCCTGACTATATCTGGACTAGGCTTATAAATAACATAGGTTATTTAAAGGAAATAAGTATTCCGCGTCATGCAAGTTGTAGGAATGCGGTAACAATCGAAATCCATGCATTTTCGGATGCCTCGTTAAAGGCATATGCTGGATGTGTTTATTTCCGATCAGTGGATGAGTTAGGTAATTACACAGTACGACTTTTATGTGCTAAGTCGAAGGTCGCACCTTTAAAGGCCACGACCATTCCCCGTCTGGAGCTTTGTGGAGCCTTATTAGTTTCACGCTTATGTGAAAAGGCTGTACAAGCTTTACGATGCAATATTAAGAATAGGTACTTTTGGTCAGACAGTAAAATAGTATTGGGATGGCTATGCATTCCGACAAACAAGTTATGCACGTTTGTATCGCACCGAGCCGCGGAGATTAATGACAAATGTTCAAACGCTATGTGGATGTATGTCCCCTCAGCGCAGAACCCAACCGACCTGGCTTCGCGCGGAGTTTACCCGGTCGAAGTACAGTCGTTGTCACTGTGGTGGGAGCGACCTGCATTTCTGCAGGATAACGAAAGCCAATGGCCTGAACAGAGCGGCGCGGTACAAGCGAGCTTACCTGAGTTGCGTGCACACACTGTAAGCATTGATAAATCGTTATCGCCAATAATCGACATGTCAAGGTATTCTAGTTTTCTTAAATTACGTCGCATATTTGCATATGTGTGTTGTTTTATCAATGTATTGGTGCATAAGCAAAGGTATGAGTCGAGTTTGCTAACAGTGAACGAGCTTGAACAGGCGGAGTCCAAGCTGGCTTATTTATCACATTGTGAAAGCTTTGCTGATTTTAAGAGCATCCCAAGTTCTATACCTGGTTCAAGTAAATTAAATACTTACTAAGACGAGTCAGGATTAATACGTGTAGGTGGTCGATTAGATAACTCGAAATTTGTGTACGAAAAAAGCATCCTATAATTCTGGATACAAAGCATCATTTTACTAAATTGATATTTAGGAATTTTCATTTTAAGTTGATGCATGCACCACCGCAGCTTCTTCTTTCAGCTATTCGTGAACATTATTGGCCTTTGAATGGCAGAGTACTGGCGAGACGTACTTATGGTGATTGTACACGCTGTAAGAGGATGAAAGGAGAAGTTGCGCAACAAATAATGGGCAATTTACCAGCGCCTTTCACACACGGACATTCCATTCACACCTGGATATGTTTTTGAGATCGTGGGAACTGATTTCGCAGGTCCTTTTTACACAGTTGACAGGAAAGGTCGCGGCGCAAGACTGTCAAAGAGTTACCTGTGTGTCATAGTAGATTTTAAGGTTAAGGCCGTACATCTTGAGGCTGTCAGTTCTTTGAGTACTGAAGATTTTATTTTAGCATTGCGTCGCTTTATGGCTCGTAGAGGGCCCCCTCTAGAGATATTTTGCGACAATGGGAAAAATTTTGTTGGCGCTAACCGCGAGTTAGGTGAGTTTCTCACTGCCGCTTCTAACTCTGTGTCAGCGTCATTTGTAGAAGATAAGATTAAGTTTAATTTTGCACCCGCGTATGCTCCAAACTTTGGAGGCTTATATGAAGCAGCTGTCCGGTCTGCAAAATACCACATGAAAAGGGTGATAGGTAATACGCATTTAACCTTTGAGGAGCTAGCAACCCTGTTCGCACAGATTGAGGCTATACTTAATTCTAGGCCCCTATTTCCTATGTCCTCATCTCCGCACGACCTACTTCCCCTCACCCCCGGGCATTTCCTCATAGGAAGACCGCTCATTTCATTACCGGCACCAGACCTGCAAGAAGTGAACCCTAACCGGCTTCAAAGATATGCGATAATCGAGCAGGCAAGGCAACATTTTTGGTCAAGATGGAGCCAGGAATATATCTGCGAGTTGCAGCATCGCACCCGTTGGCAGCGACGCCGCCCCGACATTCAACCTGGTCAGATGGTTCTGATAAAGGACGAGGCGACAACACCGCTGAAGTGGCCTCTAGGACGGATTCAAGCAGTGCATCCTGGTACCGATGGCGCATGTCTAGTTGCGGACATACTTACAACGAAGGGCACGATTCGTCGAGCAATGAACCGAATCTGTCCATTCCCGGATGATGATGAAGCTTAAAGCCAGGAGCTTAAGAGGCGGGAAGATGTTGGCGCAACCAACAAACCCTTTATCGTACCGGGCCCACAGTGACGTCACGCATACTGCGTCACACACATGCCACCACCCCGTTCGGGCCTCAGACTGCACCGTACAACCGTAGCGGCAACACACGTTTCTTATATCTTTATTTGTCACATACGACATTATAAATATAGTTATTAAATCAAGTTATTAGTACTATCCTGGTCTTCTTCATTGACGATCCTGCGATCCTGGTCTGGAGAGAGCTTACCTGAGGAGTACACCCAACAAATATAAAGGCCAAATAAGTCAAATCAAAACTTGCTACCTCGCAGCAAAAGTGGGCAATTTTAATAAAAATAAACTGGTATCACTGCAACCGAAAATATTGCACTATAGTGATGAACGCCGCAACTTTAGCTATCGATAAGTTAATTAACCATGCGGGTTTGTCTGCCGAACCAGTTCGTAGTTTTTATTTGGATTTTACAATAAAGTATTACAAAAAGTAGTAAATTTTTCTAAGGTTGATTTGCTTTTACAGAATTCCAAGAGATCCACTAAGGCGGCAAACTTGGATTGTAGCTTGTAGAAACCATGAATCTTGAATACCTACACGGACTAGCACCATTTGCTCCGAACATTTTGAAAAATCATATTTCATACCCCAAGCTTACAATAAAAGAAGGTTAGCCGACACTGCAGTCACCTTGAACTTGTGGGAGGTAATGTTTGGCTGTAATTATATTTAGATTAAATATTTTTATTATTATCTTTGACACCAATATTATTCTACCTGAAAATATTTTATTAAGTTTACAAAAGCATTAATCTATCAAATTTAATTCATATACTGATACACATATATGTACAAGCTATATATATATATATATATATATATATATATATATAATATAATGCTTAAATCTTCTGAATTACATAAGCAAATTAGTAAATTATTTATTTTAGGATGATCGTGGTGATTGCACAATATGCTCTACATCGAAAAAAGAAAGCTGGATGTTTCGGAAAAATTCCATTAGTTGTCTCGAAAGTCACGATTCGAAGGAAATTCCTTATATATCGGGAACTAGTTCTACTCCCGCTGCGAGTACGAGCCAACACTTAGAAGATACGCCAAGGAAAATTAAACTGAAAAAATGTCTTGACATAAAAAACAATAGCATAAACAGGCTTCACAAGATTGCAAGAAATACTTTGCCCTAACACTTAACTTATATTGCTCACCAAAAGCCTAAAACTTTTGGAACATGTTTGCATGCACTACGGACATTGACTACGTGGTACACTACCGTCGATCGCCGACCAGGATTTAATTAAGCGCTGATGGCATTAAAATTGAGAGCGGAGAGTAACCCTGATAAAAAAAATATTGTACCTTGGTCATGGATGAAAATTAAATTAAGCAATTGACAGAATACCATGCTAGCAGCCAAAGGCCATAATGCCTCTGGCTGCTATATAACCAAAATGTATTTTAGAACTTGCATGGTAATCCGTCAATTGTTTTATTTTCATTTCACCTATCACTAATAGTGATAAATGAAATGAAAATAAAACAATACAATTTCTTGTCATGGTTACTCTCTAGTCTAAGTATTATAACAGTTAAAGCTTTTTTTGTGTAGCCAATTCGGCCATCAATTGTACTATACAACTTTGTTATAGTACGTGATGAAGGTAGACAAATTTAAAAACTTTTGATATTTTGCACATATGGTTAAGTTTTCTGTGAATAGTAATGTAAAATTAAAGCAAAACATCTTTCTGGGGAATACTTAGCCCTAAGTAGATGTCACGTTTTATTTTTAAGCAGCTGTCTGTTTAAAGTTCACTTTGTTCAACAATTTTAAAGTGTAAAACTTTTTAATTATCCTAATTTATTAAATATTTTCCAGATAGTTCATTTAATAACTCTTGAAAATCAACAACTTTTTAAATAGCGGTTTTATGATTGAAAAAAAAAAACAAAAACTTGGTTATCAACGTCTAAGACGACACACTAATAGGAACTTTTTCTCAAAAATCTGAGTTTTAAAATAAGTTAAATAAACCCCCTATTTGGCTTTGTTACAAGTTTTAAATTTTATCGTGCATAATGTAAAATAAACGTGTAGCAAAATAATAAACTTTCAATAATTTCAAAGTTTTTATCCGATGATCATTTTTAAATATTTTTAAAAAGAATTTCAAATAACACCTTTGTATTATTTATCTTTGTATTACTTATAATCGAATAAAAACACATGCGAACTATGATGATTTGCTTATCAATAAAAAATATCGACATAGTCCACGCCCTACGATGCTTAAACATTTGGACAGCGTCATTAGTGTATCGACACGTGTGTACAATTTGATGGTATGCGTAGAAGCAATGAACACAAATACTGTAGTGTGCGTTTGTAGTGACGTGATTTAATTTTGCATTTGTGTTTAAGTATACACTTGTGTGATTTTCTTGCGCCCCTCTGATGTTGACAGAATTTTTGTTTAGGAATTAACGCGCATGGCTTCTCCAGTTGGTTGAATACTCACGCACTTAAAGTCACGCACATTACCAGACGTCTCACACATTAGATGCTTATCATGCCCGTTTCCGGTCTAGGTATTTTATGAATGAATGAATGAATGATTTGTCTGTCAAACACAAGGTTAATGAAACAAGGAAAAAAACTTTATGCAAAAATACTATACTCGCAATGAATATTCATCGAAGTACTATTCGGCCGAATACAAAGTACTTTTAAGAGTAGTGGAGTAGTAAAAGTACTGTAAGAGCTTTTATTGTAGTCAAATAATTGGTAAAATGAAAATATATAGGTAGTTAATTATATTGCTTGTTATAAAAATTAAAATAAAAACTATCAGATAAATGTCTATGCACTCGAATTATCGTAAATAATGTGGAAGATAATGGTGCAGAAAGACAAATTAATGATTTCTTAAATTTACGCGAACACTACACATTGAATAAAAATATTATTTACGGATTTTATCCTTCACAGTTCACCATCATCCTTCACAGTTAGCTACCGTGGGTAAATCTTTGTTTCAGAGAGCACGAGGGATCTGTGACAGAAAACATCTGGCCGAGGAGCTTCAGCACGTCAAGCAAGTATTGCAAGACAACAAGCTTCGGGTCCCGCGCCTACGTCACAGTGAACGAGTGAAGCCGGCCACAGTCGAGCGCGCGTCAGCTCTACTACCATATGTTAGAGGAGTCACGGACAAGATTGGCTACATCTTGAAGCGAGCGTCCATTAAGACATACTACAAGCCGCTGCAGAAGATTAGTCAATTTTTACCATCCATCAAATGTAATATTCCTCTACAAGATGCAGGTGTGTACAAGCTAGATTGTGAATGTGGTCTCTCTTACATAGGTCAAACAAAGAGATCTATAAAAACCCGCGTGAAGGAACATATAGCTGATGTGAAGCACCGGAGCTCCGGGAAGTCTGCAGTCTGCGAACATGTTCAAGATCGTCCCCACCATTACATTAGATTTGATAAACCACAAATTCTCGCAAAAGAACAACGATTCCTACCAAGGATGATACGCGAGGCTATTGAAATTAAAAAACATCTAAATTTCAATAGAGAAGATGGTTGGGTGCTACCATCTGCTTGGGATCCTATAATTAACAAAATTAAACCCAAACCCAAGCATACCACTGCAAGACTTCATGATACTATAAGCTCGTTTTGCGTAAATCGGACCAAAAATTAATATTAAAAAACTGAAGGTAGCCGGACTAACTATGACATTGCGACGTCAAACATCTCAGTTCCCCCCGTGACCATGGGCGCTGTAAAGCACCCGAAACGTCGGGATAATAATAAAAATAAATTAAAGTAATTAAACGCGATAAAATCCGTAAATAATCGTTTTATTCAAGAAAGACAAATTTTTCTTCAATTTCAGGCAGTAGTTCTTACTCCTTTTCTTCTCTTAGACATTCCTAGCTTAATAGAATAGACGCTCTGAAGAGTAAACACGGTTATTCGGCCAGGAAGTCCGCTAAATATTCGATATTCGGCGTGTGGCCGAATATACTATTCCCAGCATGTCTATACATCGGTTTGCAACAGTGAAAAGGTAGGTTCTCGATTCGATATTACGAGTATGTAGCTGTGTTGGCGCGGCCTCCTGTTGGTGTGTTTTACAGAAATTATAATATTTTTCTAGCATTTAATCTTACCCACACCCACTGGATGAAAAGTAGTAATGGATTTCCTTATGTCATCAATACTTTACTAAACTATATTTTCGAGTGTATTATACTTAACTACTGGCACTTAACAGCAAAAACTTTATTGTGATTACGACGATAATAAGTGGTCTAAATACACATTCTAATTTCAGGAGCAGCGGCATTTTTGTAATTACAGCTCAAAATAATAAACCCGCTTGGCAAGCGTGGCAATTATAGCTAATTCCTGCTATGAAGCCAATTATGTGCCTGGCTTGCTTGTGCTTACATGTTTAGCAGAAGACTTTTGTCAGGCTTTAATGAATTAATAAAATGAAAAATAAATATTACACTTAAAGGGGATAATCAGGATTGTAATAAATTTGACGTTTTTTTATAGTTATAGCTATGTGCCCACACGAGAGATAACCGAGAGATACAACTACTGCCCTGACTAATAGTACCTATGGAAAGTTTGACAAAATCATCGCCCGTGACGTAGAGGAAGCAGGGCGAACCTGTTCTCTTCTACAAAACTGGAGCGATTTTAATTTTTTCAAGGACAACATGAAAAGAGATCTGGATTTGTCTGTATTTATTTTGTTTATTAAATTTGGTTACTGGCATGTCCGCCAATTGTATAAGATTTTTTTTATACTAAGGTTTTTAAAATTATTAAATTCGACGGCTCCGTAGCGCAGTGACTTAGCAATGAGTTGGAGCATTAAAGCCGCGGGTTCAAATCACGCACGAAACAAGTATTTTTACAGCCTACGAATAATAATATGTGTGAAAACTTATCGATCATATAGGAGAGTCCTAGTCCGAGAGGAAAATCCTAGTGTGGAGGTAACGTTTAAAAAATAATTTATAGAAAACGGCAACGGCAGAGGGAGATATAGATTATATCAGTGGTACGGCTTAAATTACTTTCGTTTAATATTCTTGTAATTTATATTGAATTAAATGATTTTATTCCACTCTATTCTATTCTATCTTGACCTAGGGAAAAAACAGAGGAATAAATTTGTATGGACTAAACTTTGCCGGAAATCCTCTTAAGAGCAAATAGAAAATTCGCCGGTTAGTGATTTCCCGCAAAATGCTTTAATAAGAAAATAATTCATAAAATTGCAAGTCCGGAGATCCTGAAATTTAATTTCTTTGATGGAGTAAAAGTAGGGTTTCAAACGGAAAGCATTAATGTAAATGTTCACTAAATTGTAATGTCAAATTAAAAGGATATATTCTTAAATTATTTCTTTTATTTAAGCGAAAACTAAGTATACTATGAATAAAACCTAATAAATCGACTGATATAGGTAAGCATTTTTTTGCGAACATAAGATGAATATCATATACTTCGACTTTGAATTACTTCCTTAATTATCTGGTAAAATTATTAATACACAAATTTAAAAATGACTTTTTTAATATCTATCAGCATAGTAGAGTTAAAATAAATGTCCACGTATATAAGTTTAAGGCCATTATTTGGTCACGTTTGTGGAGCAGTTTGTCCGCCACTAATAATTAAATAAATAAAATAAATAATAATAATTAAATAATTTAAAGTAATTAACTTGTATTGGTTAAATTAAAATCTTACAACAATTACGTCACTTCCATATTAGTTAGGCTTTAAATGTTAAACAAAATAATGTACAAACTTACTGCGGACTTGCAAGTGCAGAATAAAAGTTATTACCGCAGATCGTTGTCCTTAATTTACTGATCTATTTTATCGTAGTCTGCTTTAATCATAAAATTCTTAACAAGTTTATTAAATTTTGTATGGGTTGTGGAACTGATCAACAAACAACCTTAATCTTTATTAATATGTTTATTTCATCACTTAAGTGTTATAGTGTTTGATTTGGGTTAATCTTTTAAGCAAAGACTTTTCTTGTGTTAGGTGATTACGCTATTCTGAAACGCAGTGCTATAAGTGTCTAAAATAAATAATTTACAAAACATGTTATAATCCCATTGTGTAAATTTAATAAAATTTGCACAATTCTTTAAATAAAAAAAAGTGTTGCCAATCACAAAACACATTTAAAAAATCGATTCTCTTTTTCGATCGATTATTTACGGTGTCATCATTACAGTGCTAATATAATTTTTAAATAATTATGATGTTACGATAATTAAACAAGCGAATTACTAGCTGATTTGTAATGAATTCTTTAGAGAGTAACAAATGCTACGGCACAATTTAACTGTTAATCTTAACCGATCATCTTTGAAAACAGATAAGAACTGTTATTCTTATCTGTTTTTAAAGAAGATCGGTTAAGTTATTCCTATCTGTTTATAACAACACATTTAAAATAGAATCATGTTATGATAACGATACAAGTTAGTTTCCAGCTGATTTACCATGAATCCTTTAACCTTTTGAGCGCCAAAGTCGCCTATACTTGACCAACACCTGCGGGCCCTGAGCGCCAACGACGTCTATAGTTGACAAAAAACCCGGCTCCGAAAAATTTGAAATATAGATATTGGAAAATTATTACAGGTATTTTAATTCTACACTCCTCAAAATAGGAATAACCCAGCAACATGTGAGTATAAAAAACAAGTCTTCTAGAGCCACAAGTACTAAGAAACATTGAACTAATAAAAATGGATTTTTATCTAAGCAAATACTATGTCCAGCACGCCAAAGTCGTCTATGGTTGACCGCTAGTGTCAAACGCGGGAGGCATAGATTTCTTGAAAACTATCCAACATTCAGCTCAATGATGTTTTTTTTTTCTATTATTATTGATATTTGAATAAAATTAAAGGATATAAAGCATAAAACTATAATTAGCTACATGAATAAAAAAATGTTATCAGATTATCTTCGCATAATAAATCTAATATCTCAACTCTAGCGCATCTTTAGCGCGTCATCGAAAATCAGTTCACTGGGCACCGTTATCAAGGATAGACGACACCCTGATGACGTCATAAGTGATTACCGAGAAAAGTAGAGCAATGCAACATGAACGATTCCTCAGAACTCATTCGGATTTTGGAAAGCGTCGATGATGATGAATTTTGATTTTTGATTGATGAATTGAATTTTTGATTGATTGGTGAACAAATATGTTTATTTATTCCATAACCAAGATTTTCGTATTATAAGGCTGATTTACCTAGTGCGAATAATTATATACAATTGTTGATTAATGAATAATTATGTACCTTTTTTAATAATAATACAAAATTACAATTAATGTTTTTTTTACTTAGGGTGTGAAGAGCAATTTTTCATTTTGTGTTGTGCCATTTTCTTTCTCAGTCTCAAAATCATCTAGCAGCATCAGCATCATATCAAATCCCCATTGTCATAAGAGTGTAAGACTTTTCTTCTGTGCGTCACTTGGCCTACGCCTTCCCCGACACATAAAATATTATGAATCGATGTCTGTATATTTCGGTTAGATCGATTTTGAAATCGATACACAACATTCTAAGAATGTTTCAAAAGGGAAGGTCAGCTACGCCGTTGTCGTCCAGTCGCGACAGTGTCGTCATTAGGATGGAGAGTAGTGCTAATGTTTACTACTATTTTGTTGTTATTGTTTGTATTTTATTTATGTTTATATGTACAAAGTACATATATAAAAAGAGTGGAAGACGGCACAAGATTAAATAAAACATACAGTTTATTAAGAGTCATTTATAGCATAAAAAACCAACAAAAACAAGTTATTTCACGTTATCGATATATCAACTCTTGGCAACACTATTTTGTTTTGGCGCTTTGGCGTACAGGACACGGTAATGCGTTTTTGGCGTGGCGCTCAAAAGGTTAAAGCTTAACAAAACGCAACTGCACAATTTTTATCAATTTCAAGACAAAAACAACCGTTGTTATCGGCTTGGTTGAAAACGTTAACAACCGCCTTCATATCTGTAGTTATGATAATTAAATAAGCGATTTAATAGCTGATTTACAATGAATTCTATGCAGTATAACATAACGCTACTGCACAATATAACTGTTATTCTTATCTTTTCTTAACAATACATTTAAAATGAAATCATGTTACGATAATTAAACAAGTGAATTTCTAGCTGATATACCATGAATTTTTTAGAGCTTCATAAAACACTACTGCACAATTAACTGTTCTTAAAAATACACTTAAAATAGAATTTAAATAAAAAAGGAAGATACATTTTAAAAAGCGAGCAGAAGTTAAAACACCTCCAAGATTATTCTCTTTTTTATGAAATTATTAATCGAATAATAATCGAATCGCTATGGATATTATGATGTTATGATAATTAAACAAGCGAATTACTAGCTGATTTACTATGAATTCTTTAGAGTACAATAAAATGCCACTGCACAATTTAACTGTTATTGTTATCTGTTTTAACAAAACATTTAAAATGGAATCATGTTATGATAATTAAACAAGTGAATTTTTAGCTGATTTACCATGAACTGTTTAGAGCATAACAATACGCTACTCCACATTTTAACTGTTCTTAAAAATACGTTTAAAACATAATTTAAAAAAAATAAAAGAAAATATATTTTAAAAAGCGTGTAGAACTGAAAGCGAAACTCAAATATTATTATTTTTTCATTAAATTACTAATCGAATACAAATCGATATCGTTTCGTTGTATTTATGTTAGTTATGTGGCAACATCAAATCTGACAGCTATAGGAAATATGTCATGCGAAATGAAATCACAATTCAACAAGTAAAAAGGTACTAGTGAATTCACAACTCAATAGTTGCCATTGTGTTATTTTGTTTGCTATTTTTCAAATAAATTCTCAAGAACTCATATGGAGTGAGATTGTCGATCACATTATAGTGTGACAACAGTTAAAAGTAAGTGTTCAACAGTTTTTAATTTATTAATTCTAGTGCTGATATTTGATAGTGATGAATGTATGAAATGATGAAGTTGTTTTATTTTTTAACATATGCACAAGCTATACCTGACAAACAAAATAGCTTATTTGTAACACGGCGATAAGATTAGCTAGCTAACACCAGATAGTTACGAAATGGACAATTTTTATCAAATACCAAGAAATAAGACAGTCGATTTTTAATTGTTTTTGGACTACTGGTAGGCAGTCAGTCCTTAATTATTAAATAATATAGGGCATTAAGTTTTAAGTAACATTTACCCATATTTGAGTTTAAAGTAAACAAATCTATTTTATTTTGTTCACTTTGTCTTATTTTTTTTATTTAATATTATTTCAGTTGCCATCGTCATCGCGTGAGTGTCATGATTGCGAAGGATTGATAAAGCAGCAACACCTTAAACTTTAGAACGGGAACCATCTGAATCATCTAGTCCATCCTTGTAGCAATCTAAAGTGAGTAATGTATTGAACCTAGAACAACAAAGCTTAGATCATACATCATACAATATACTGCTGCCTAATTTTGTAAGAGCACCACTCACACAAAATCAATGTTTTTTCCTGGTTGTAACAATTCCAATCAACTCACTGTTCCATCAGCATTGCGGGTATGTATTTTTGTGAATACAATTACTATGTACCTCCAGAATGTAGAATCAGTAACTACCATTTAAATAGTAACTCTTGGTATTTACTTTTAGAATTAATATATAACCATATTAAAACATTTAGTGTAGCACAAATTATAGATTTTTCTACATTATTGTAAGATAATATTTACCATCATATAGACTGAAAATATTTACAATATGCCCGAATATACTGTACATTATTATCTACGCTTATCAAAGGCACAATGCCAATAAATTCTGTCTGAAGTGCCCAAAATGTCAAGTAAACATAGTGGATGCTTTGCATTTGCTGTATATTTGATGAAAGTAAGAACAGGAGATAGTGATGAATGCATATAGGCATTATTGCAAGTACCAAGAAACAAATTAGAGCGGCTCATGAATATGGCCCAAGAAATATTAAATCAGGATGTTGTTCCTATGAATTTTGATCCATCGTCACCACTCTCTGTGCCAAATTCTATTCAGTAATTATGATATTATATCTGAGGCAAATAATTTCTTAGTTTTCCTAGATGTTTTTGTTATCCAAAATCCTAACAACATCATAGGTCACACTGTGTATAGAAAAAAGACCCATACAAACTGATATTTAAGCGGTGAATCTCACCATAATCCTTCACAGTTAGTTACCATGAGCAAATCTTTGTTACAGAGAGCATATGGGATCTGTGAGAACAAGCACCTGGCCGCGGAGCTTCAGCACGTCAAGCAGGTTCTGCACAAAATCAAGCTTCGGGTCCCACGTCTTCGTCACAGTGACCGAGTGAAGCCGACCGCAGTTGAGCGTGTGCCTGCTGTACTACCGTATGTCAAGGGTGTCACCCCAACCAGATAGACATACATCAAATTTGATAGACCACAAATCCTCGTTAAATAACATTAATTCCTACCAAGGATGATATGTGAGGCTACTGAAATTAAAAAACATCCTAATTTCAGTAGAGAAGGCGGTTGGTACTACCACCTGCTTGGGACACTATAATTAATAAAATTAAAACAAACCCCAAGCATACCACTGCAAGACTTAAAGATAGAGTAAGTTCAATCTGCGTAGATTGGACTATAAAAATAATAATAAAAAGCTGAAGGTACTCCATGTCCCAATACTGACATTGGGATGGCAGTCACCTCAGTACCCCGTGACCATGGGTGCTATTAAAGCACCTGAAACGTCAGGAATTAATAATAATAGTATAATAATAATATAGCCATTTATTTCCGAACTTTGGGGTTACATAATATTTGTGTTTGAGTTCCTATTGTAATACTAGTTAAAGTAAGTCCCTCTGTTCGGTGTGCCTTTTGGCATAGGCCTCCAAAAAGAAAAATCACGCGTCGGGAATTAAAAGTTAAAGAAATTAAAAGCAATAAAATTGGTTAAAGTAGTCGTTAAAAAACTGTATTTGTGAAAATAAAAAGCTTTATATCATAAAAATCCCGACTTTTTTTAAACCAATTCCTTAACCATTTCATTATTTTAATTGCATATTATCATTTCCATATGCTTTTATATGTGGGCACCCATGGCCGAAGTGTCTATGAACAGTGGGCATCCCCCTTTGTGCTCATAGTTGTTAAGCATATAATTAGTAATAGTATACTAGATACCGATTTTTTAAGGATATAACTATACTCTCCATCTATCCAGAATGCGTCCGAAACTACTTTTGCCTAAGCGCAGTCTCGAATCCATAACACTTTTACTCCATCGGTTGTCAGTTCTGCGACAGGCGTGACCAGTGCATTGCCACTTCAGAGAATCTTGGTTCTGCAGCGGATTTCACGTAAGGTGGCTGGTGAGAAGTGAATGCGTGTTGCCGAAGACTGGGCTAAGTAACACGCTTTGCGAGAGGCCGATGTCCAGCAGTGGACTGCCACAGGCTGATGATGATGGTGAGTACAGGAACTCGGAACTGAACTAATTATAATATGAAATATATCCTTTAATATGTTCAGTACAATAATGTTTTCAGGATGTTGTTGGGGCTGCCACGCTTTTGCAGCGCATCGTGTATGTTTGCTGAGGCACGCGTGGGCAGCTTTATGGAAATATTAAGCAAAACATTAGCCTCTGATACGTCGCATGCGAGACAGCATCAACAGTCTACAAGCTTCCATATATGGAAGGCAAGGTTGCCTTGTGATGAGATACTGGAACACAATGTATAAGGGTTCTAGGCCCAATATATTTAATAATAAATAATAATTTTTGTGCAGTATTCTTTATTTATGTATTGTGTGAATTTACTAAACCCTAGTTTTTAAGTTTTATATATATATATATATATATATATATATATATATATTTATATATATTAAATACTAGCGATCCGACCCAGGTTTGCTCGGGTAATTATTAGATCTTGACAACATATGCATGTAACACATAAACCTTTATCTTCAATTATTCTGTCTAATGATGATAACCGCATCAAATTCCCTTGCGTAGTTGAATAGATTTAATCGTTCAGACGGCGGGAAGCGTTTTTGGTTTACACTATATAAAGATGTCGTTTTAAACGTCCTTTGTTTGTTCCCAAACTTGACTACCTTTTTGTTTATTCAAAACAATAACTTCAGACTAAAATGCAGCGGTAGTTATCGTAGCAAGTGGAAAGGGTTTAGCTGCAAACCCACTTTCAAGTGACCGTATTCCGTACCTTATTGCTCACCGTAATATACGTAAACGGGCATCTGCTTCAGAAACCTATTTTGTGACATTAAAAATGTATGAGACCTATGAATGTACTCCATGTAAAGGACCTTCGAGTTTGATGAATATGTCTCGTACTTTTGGGATACAAAACATGTTAATTATTTAAATGTAATGTGAATACCATAAATATTAAATATTGGTGACAAGAGACGAAAGAACCCTGGTAATTCGGAGGCTAAGCGCTTGGTGTAATTTTCACAATAAGCCGGCATTTTTATAGCACAAATAAGTGGGTTCGATCGGGGAAAGACTACGCACTCACAGAATACCAGCGTAAAATAGAATCTCAACGGTGCTGCCTTTCGTAAGGTGAGTGTAGAGAACCGGAAACCCTTTAAGAGTGTCCAAAATCTAAATAGCACTACATTAATGGATCCAATCTAGACCAGTCTGGTGCGAGTTGCTAGTTATAAATTAATTTAGCGTATTAAACACAGTAAAAAACTTCATAATGATGTCCTCCAAGTCGAATTTCGGTCCAGGCGGCCAGTTTCAACGGAGTCTATCATAGTGCTCAAGCGTATGCGCAAGCTCAGGTGCACTCTCTATTCCTTCACATTCATAGTCCGATGTGACGGTAATCCAACATGACCGAAGAGACTTACTCGCGTACCTGGGTGGTATAGGTGGTACAGGTGATTTACTCTCGTACCTCTCAGGTACGGGAGTAAATCACCGATAACTCCTTGACTCAAACCCCATGATTAATTTTGGCCCGACCCGGGATTCGAATCAAAATTTACGTTTACGACAACAAAACTAGTAAGGTAGTCAAAAAATTTAACAAAATTAAGAATACGTCAACGCACTCATCATTTTCGACAGTAGTATTAAACTTTGTTATTTACATACACTTGTTTATATTTTAATGCTTAAAGAAAAAATCAGTGTCGTAAATATTACTAGACTGTCCATTTTTATTTTTACGAATCTGTAGAAGTCAGATATTCAAGAATATTCATAACTTAATCCAGCTTAGAATAATAAAGTATAAGTGACGCTACGACGGTTTGCTGTAAATTTAGATAAGCGGCTTGCACTGTGATCCACGGCCTTATCCGGTATACAAAACGTCTAGCCAACTGAATATTTGAGGTCTTTTCGTTATGGCTTATTTACGCAAATAAATGTTAGAAGAATTTACATGTTAGGTTTATTCTGCAGATATATTATGGTTTTAGCACCAATGGATCAGTTGACAATGAAAGGACCACGATCTCATAAAATACCAACGTAAAATAGGACCTCAATGCTGCTGCGGTTTGTATGGTGAATGTAGAGACCGGAGACTCTTTTTACTGGAAAAACGATTATTTATAGTACATGCACACACTTTGGTACTGTAATCCCGTTCTGCGCAGATGCTAGTCCCCGTGATCGTAGTCCGGTCTGAAGGTTATTTTTATAACATTAAATCTATATAATATATCTATTTCGTCAAATTTTTTCTACGTTAAATATATAAATATATGAGCGTATTTCTATTCACAACACATTCTTGAAAGAAAATTTGTAATTTTAGCATTGAATCTTTATATGCTGATATAATGGTTATTCCGTTCTATTTGATTTGATACAATGTTATTACACAACTGAACAAACATTAAATACTTATAACAGATCATAAATGTAACTATGTTAATCTGCGACACAATGTACAGAGTAGCATAAGGGGAAATTAGCTAGTAACTGATATTTCAATTACTGGATATCGAATAACGCCCATTTATGACTTCCGAAGAAATCGTTTACACTTTGGCAAACGCGGCGATACCGCAAAACTAATTTTGTGATTGAGTATAACATCGTTACGTAAATACAATTTTATTGTTGTTTTATTTTAAACTGATAGACTATGGAACTACAATACACATCAATTCAATTTCAAAAACGAACAGATATGTTTTCACCTATGAGAACTAAACCTAAAAGTTGAATGTCACGAAGCCTGCAATTAAACAGGCTTTCAATATTATTTAGACCGGAACATAATGACACAAGTTGTTGAAAAGTATTGTCGATTGATGTCATTCGTTATTAGCCTGTAAAAGTTTACTGCTGGAAACAGGTCTTTCGTGATGTAGGAAGGATTTTTTTTGACATGTTCCTGACGTCACAGCCCATTATTCTCCCCGGCTCGTATCTCCAGTCAGCGAACTTCAAACGGGTTCTGCGGGTTCAGCCCCACCACCATTGTGGACACAGCGCAGCGCTCAACGCACGTCAATAGCTCGGAACTCTCCTCTAGGAATAATAGTGTTCTGTGCTCGGACCACCCGGTCGCGAACGCACGCATAACAGTTACTCTTGTATCAGTACCTATTTAATTATCTATACAGTCTACATACCGAAGTATTTATTTAAGTCAAGAATTCCACCAGCACAAGTGGAGCTTGATATTCAACAACATGAAAGGCCATCCTTTGACGCTTCTGATCGTTACCGATCTGGATATTTTACGATTGGCGTATAAAAGACAAATAAGCCGCCATTTTAGGAAGCCACAAGAATTTACTGATATTTTTAATAGTCGCCTGTTACCACACCCACCAGACGACAAGTCATGATTCTCTTACACCGCTATCATAATCTACTTCACATAATATTATTATATTAGATAATAACGAATTGACAGGCTCGAATGCTTCGTCAGGGCCAAACGTGGACTTTTTCTGTTAAAAAATTGTTATCAACCTGGAGTCAGGAAGTAAGCAGTGATTTACCCTTGTGCTTCTGAAAGCACATCAGTCCTGCGCCTGCGCCTCCTGGTGTCAGTTTACCATCCCATGAGACTATGAATGTGAGAGAATAGAGAATGCACCCGTGCTTGTATACATTAGTGCACGATAATTAGGTATGTCTTGTTCAGATGGCTCACTATGGTGGCTGTGGTGGCGACTGTACATCAAGTTTGCAGTTTTGAATCAGAATTTTAGCGAGCTGCCGCAAGACGAGTCAGTCGCCCCCGTCACGCGTTCTCCTCGGTAGCTTACCTAGTTAGTTTTAGATTCCTCGGTAGCTTTATTTATGCATTAGTTCGCGTAGTGTTTGTTTTCTTTGGTATTAGCTTGATAGCTTCTCCGCAGTAGTTCAGTAGTGTTAGCTTTAGTTCGGTACCCCGGTAGAGTAGCTCGGTATTTTAGACTTTGTATAACTTTAGTAACTTAGTTGTTAATTAAGTGAATCACTGTGGAATTAGAAATACATCTTTATTTTATGTACAATTGAATTTTATTTGTGCACCACAACTTTTGAACTGTTATTAGTACGAGTAATAGGACAGGTCATTAATTTGGAGTCAGAAGAATATTAACCTTACCCTCAACCTTAACCTACACAACCATAAAAGTGGTGACCCTGAAAAAAACAGTGATGGTGGTGTACAAAGTTTAAATTAGGGGGCGGCTTAAAATAAACTACCGAGGACGCCTCAGTAAGTTCACTAAGTATATTATACGTCATTCTATTTTTCTCGTGGGATAAACCCACGAGGAAAATAGAATGACGACACCGATGCTGAGAGAGATAGCCAAACTCAACACTAGGCTAACGGAGTTAGAGAGGTCATGCGGAAGGAGTATGCAGAGTTGTGACAACCGCGAATGCAGCGCCATAATGATGACACCAGTTACGCCATCAGTTTCGGTGCTTAGAGAGATAGCCAAACTCAACTCCAGGCTATCCGCATTGGAGAGGTCACGTGGGAGGAGTATGCAGCGTACGGAAAAAGCCACAGACTGGCTTTGTCTTTACTACCTTTTCCGGTTCCGAAACAAGGCAGCGAAATGCGTCCAGTCCTAACCAAAATCATACCACAAGATGGAGAAAGTAAGAGTGAGCATTTAAAAACAATTTTTGAGTGTTTTACAGGTTGCTAGAAATTCGCTTCCATTCGCATGACAGAGACATCTTTGATAGATAAATAAAACAAACAGGTCCTTGAAAAGATACGAATTGAAGAAAGTGAACTTTAAAAGAGAAAATAGTTAAATGTCGAGTTAAGATGTTTCGCTCTAACGCTTAATTAATACTCACCACAAGCCTATCGCTATGTACGTAAAAGTTTTGGAATATGTTTGCCTGCACGACGGACGTTGACTAAGTGGTACAGTACCATCGATGGCCGAACAGGGTCGGTGATGGCATTAAAATTAAGATGGGGGAGTAACCCTGATAATAAAATTTATTGTACTTTCGTCATGGATGAAATAAAAACTAAGCAATTGAAGGAATACCATGCTAGCAGCTAAAGGCATTATGGCTATGTCAACTAAGGGTTTGATTTCATATCCGATAATTCCGATGAAGCTACTGACGATTTAGTATCTTTATTGGTTGGTTGGGAATAGAGTGAATGGGGCACTACACTCTATTGTGAAGAACCAGAATGTATCAAAAAAGGCACGTATGGTAATTCATAATGCTGTGTTAGTCCCTACTTAATGTATGGTAGTGAAAGCTGGGTGTGGCAGAAGAAGCACGAAAGTAGAATAAATGCTGTAGAAATGCGGTCTTTAAGGAGTATGTTAGGGTTGAATCTGAATGACAGGGTGAGAAATTGCGTGATAAGAGATAAATGTGGTATGCAAGATGATGTTGTGACCAGGATTAAGAAAGGAATGCTTCGGTGGTTTGGTCACGTAGAAAGAATGAATGAGGAAAGAGTGACAAAGCAAATTTATATGGCAGATGTGAATGGCAGAGTCGGGAAGGGACGCCCTAGAAAAAAGTTTATCGACTAAATTGGCGATATTTTGAAAATGGGCCACGTTAAAAGTACCCTTAACCGACGAGCATGTATGCGTAGATATATGGATGTAAAGGAGGCGAAAGAGGTATGTCAGGATCATGTCAAATGGAAGTCCGTAGTCTCTGCCTACCCCTCTGAGTGACAGGCGTGAGTGTTTATGATTATGATATGATTATGATATTGTTTGGTATGAATACAACATGAAAAGTGCATATAGCTAACATTTGTGACTAAGGGTTGCATTAAGGGCTGAATTAAAAGCACGGCTAGTAACCCAAGCTTTCCATCTTGTTCACGGAACAGGCATAGAAATAAAGGCGTTTACATGTGATTGCATAAAGACTAACCTCGTCATGGTGGAAGAGTTGCATTCTACTCAGACTGCAAACTACTATCCTAGATTCAGCTTCAGGGCAACAAATATTTTTTTCTTGATCCTTGCCACACTTGCTTAAATTATTTCGTAGTTCTGTTCAACATTATGGAGACTTTTTCAAAATAAAAATCAAATTCAGTGGTGATACATCCAAAAATTACAGGAAGAAGTGGTATTTTATATAGCGAATAAATTGAATGTAAATCATATTATATACTTCAAAATTAAAATGATGAATTAAATTATATAATTTAAAAAAATCTAATATTTCAGCATAAGTGTAGCTGATGTATTGCTGTTTTGCGAAAATGTGATGAAATTACCTATGTTCGAATTAGTTACTTAGTAACAGCTGATTTCTTGAAATTAATTAATTTATTCACACTTTTGTTATAATAATAGGTAATCTTCTTTAGTTTAGTGTTTGATGATAATTTGAATGCTTCTTCAATGAATAATAAAAAAATTGTCGATATCGATCACACATCACAGTCACATCACACATCAATATGACACCATTTTCAATTAGATACTTAACCCAACAGTGGTCGCGTGGATTACAATAGTAAAATAATCTCAAATTCATATATTTCTGGAACCAAAGGATAGAAAACAGTATGTGAACTGATATGTGATCTAACTTTGAAATTAATTTGATATTTTTATATATCATTATGTAAACGTTTTTTTAACTATTAAAATTTGAATAAAAAAGGACGTATAAATGGTTTTTGTTCGTTAAATATAATTAACAGTTGACTAAATGTTACCCTGTTTCATACATAAAATAAAATAAAATACATTTTAGTTGATATTTTAAAGCTTTGTTATAATTTTAAATTGGACTACATACGTAGTCCATGCAACCGTTTACGTAAAAGTGGCTGAAACTCGTATATTATTATTATTGTATTGATTTTTATTTTCATCAAATATATTAAAATGGACTTAGGTCGTTAATATTTCTGATAAAATGATTACATTTTTAT